>CM067478.1:391395-421075 GCA_034552555.1 Semaprochilodus insignis
AAAGGGATAATCCAAAAAACAGAGACCGATAACCAGGCAGAAGGTCAAACACAATACAAACAGAGCAAACAGGGCTAAGGCAAAAACGAAGTCAAAAGACGGGCAAAGGAAACGGTGACGAAAGGTCATGAATGAAAACAAAGGCTCGGTACGTACTGAAGAACAGAAACGATACTTAGCAATGAGAGAGACAAACAGTACAGCTTAAATAGGAAACACCACAGGTGTTACAATCAAAACTCAGGCGAGGCTGATCGGTGATTGGCAGTAGGTTGGGAGCGGATAGTCACGTGATCGCTAGGTGGATCTTGGGAAGTGGAGTTGTCGTGGTTGCTAACCCGCGATGGGCTGGACGAAAGTGTGACAATTTAATAATATTAATATTAATATAATAAATATTTACTGAATCATTATTTATATGGCACCCCTCTGTTGGGAAGATGTCTGTCCCACTACAAATTTACACTTCTGAAAATAAAACCATGCTTCTTTTTTTTTAGTTCTTTATTATTACTTTTGAAATGTTTAAATTAATACATTAATAAAAATAAGAACACTTAAAAATGATGTCCCATGTTTACATTCCACCACTGAAACACAAAAGGTTTTAGTCTGGATTTTAGAGCAAAAAGTGAGACTGTGTTCCTGACCCTCATGGGCACATGGTAAGCAGGAAAGTCTGGAAATCAGTGTTACACATTAGTTAACTTTATTAATGATGATAATTTTATGTGTGTACAGCTGTTCATAGTTGTGTTTGCTAGTCATGTACTGGCTAACGTTTTTGAGTTCTGCTCAAGATAAGCCAATTGTTCGCTATAGATCAGTCGACTGAAAATTTGGGAATGTTTGGATGGTGTTATGATTGTTTTGGTAGTAACAAAATGGAATGTTTGACCATTATTTTAATTAAATGAAAATAATTAAGGTGTAAATTAAAGGTCCAACTCAAAGTGAAAGTAATAAAAAGGAAAAAAAAATTATATATACACACATATGTATACACACCAGTTTATTCATGTCTGATGGGACTCACCCATATTTAGCAGGCTAAACACTTTCCACAAGGGGGCGCCATTAGCAGTTAACTAGCTTTGGATGCTTTCTAAGACAACAGTGCGAAAGTGCAGTGTCCTTGTCCAGCCACACAGCAGTTTCTGATGTACTGTAAGTAGATATTAATTCAGTATAATTTCTGTATTGACCAATAGCGAATGATGCTTTGTGTGTAATTTTGTAGCATTTTGTTGCTATTTGCTTTGCCCATGTAGGTCAATAGTTTACTTTAGTTTGATTTTTTTCACCATCTTATGGAACACACAGTCACTATCATTTAAGGCATCTCATATCGTCATAGCATACATTGCATTTCATGTCCATACCATGCAGTCTTAATGGAGAGATACATGCAGGGAGCTGTCAGGCAAAATAGTCCCCCACATTTAAACTTTATTTGTTTTGAATTGCCACTATGTTACCATAATCAACATCACAGTCAACTCCAAAGACACGTGTAGGTTCACTGGTGGGTTTGAATGGGGAATAAAATGGCTATCGTTGGGGTGGGGTGGGGGGGGCGTTGTTGGTCACGATACTAGAACAGAATTAAAATCATAACCTAACCTATATAACACATACATGATTACTTTAATCATCTAACTGGATGGAATGGATGACATTCGTGAATCAGATAGGAGGTTACTGACTGACTAGCATTTAGAGGGCTGACCTGCGGTTAGCCGGTAGACGAGTCACTATGTCACATGACCTTGTTAAACCAATGAAATGCAAGCCATTTCTTTTGACACCAGCCAATGGCACACACAAAATTGTTCACGAGCTCATCCTGAAATAGGCGTCCATCCAGGTATTGCGCCGGACGGAGGAGTGTTGCATCGGAAGGAGGACTGGGAGTTGAAAAACCGGACACGTGGCCACCCTAGCCTCTACAACGAACTCTTTCGCCTCAAACCACTCTGAATGTCTTTCTGATGTCTCAAGCACTGAATTATGAGAGATTGTGAAGAATCGGTGGCCTTCCCCTTTGCTAAACATGCTAGTTCAGTGGCTAGCATGCTAGCTGCTCATTCTGCTGCAGCGTTTAGGCATCCGATTTGATCTTACTGACACTGTGTGCTGGTGCTAATTAAGCGGGAGCCGTTACCAGAGGGCGTCCGCGGAGTATGTGAGAACGAGACAGAGTGGCGAACAATGCAGGAGAGCTCGGCGCAGCCTGTCTCATGGGCCATGAAGGAGCCGTGTCTTAGGGGCTTTTGAGACCGACACCATGCACACTGTGACCGCAGTGTCAAAGCCGGAGCGCGTGACACACGAACGCCGTCTGTTAGCTTTGCGCTCGGCCGCTCTCCGCTCACGGATTTCATACCTAGGCCGTGCCGAGCGTCAATCAACCGGCCCTCATTTCTCTCCACGGACGGCCGCTGTGTCTCCTCGCCACAAGGTGTCAGTGGAACCTTAATCCAGGTCTTTTTATGCTAATGAAATGCACGCACCACGCATGCATAACAGGGTACCCTACATTCAGAGAGAGAAAAATAGGCCACGCACAGATAACCAGTGACTTGAACAAATCCAGCACATGGGACAGAGATTCAAGCTAGCCGAACTAAGAAAGGCCTTCTTTATTTATTTCCCTTTTTGTCGGGGGGAGGGGTGAAAGGGTGCAGACTTAGCCTGCTGGTCTGTACTTTGATAATTCTATAAGCTTCTTTATGCATACATAAGGCAAAGTTTGTTCACCTCCCCTGCCTGCCTCCTTTCTTTTCCTCATAATTTGCTACCGAGAAATTGAGGGAAGTGACATGCAGAGTCATCTCTGCCAACAAGGAAGGGATACTGAGCGCGAGTGAATAGAGCCGGTCTGAGCAATCAGAGCGATCACTGGTTAAACTGTCACTCTTGTGCGAGCCGAGGCGTTGCATAAATACTTCATTTGCAGACAAGCCGCATGAATACTGCATCAGAATCATGCAGCACTCTGCACCTGAGACACATTGCATGCCGGCCACCGAAAGAGGGGTCCAGAGAGAACATGCTGTCCGGTACAGCGGGTCCAGCTCGCCGTCATCCTGACTGATAATGTGCATCATGCTGCACAGCTTTCCTCTCCACCATGCACCTGGACACGGGCGTGCACAGTCCCGGTTTAAGGCCAGGACTGCCCCAGGCATTCGCGAAACATATGCAAAACATCCACAACTACGTGACTGCAAAAAGTTTGAACGCCCCATGTCAAGTGCAGTGTGGAACTTTTGGGAGTTAGTCCTACAAAGAGGGAGAATTTTGCTGGGGTGCCAAAACTTACGCACATGACCGTATATCCTAGAATTGGTGGAGGTGGGGGGAGGGTCTTGGTGGTATGGTAAAAATATAATATGGTGAGACCTGAAGTCCTGAAAATAAACCAGAATTGTGTATTCAAATCTGCAGCTTCCTGTAGAGGGTGTGCTAACTCATTCCCAATCAGAACGACAACATGTAATTTCACCGGGGTGCCCAAACTTTTGCACACAACTGTGTATCCTAGAATTGGCAGAGGTGAGGGGAGGGTCTTGGTGGTATGGCAGAAATAGAATATGGTGACTTGAACACCTGACAAAAACAAACTGCCCAGTAAATCCAATTAAATGGGTGAATTAAAAACTATGCAGGTCATCAAAGATCTCAAAGTCCTGACGATATCCGTGAGTTGCCAAGAAAAGCATATTAGTAACATAATTCAACATGATAACCGTAAAATATCATCAGATTGCTCACCCCAGGTAGAACCAAGCATGGAAGGAGTAATGTGGGCAAGGGAAATTAATTCCAAAACTAGTGACATGAATCATTTAAAAGGGCCCTATTATGTTTATCCATTTTTCTCTTTCCTGTAGTGTGTTGGAGCTGTTTGTGCATGTAAACGTTCTGCAAAGTTATGAAACCCAAAGTACACGCCAGAGGGAGAAACTCTCTCCCACAGAAACCACTTTACTCAGCTGCCTGAAATGCCTTCCTTCCTTTTCTCTGTTACAAGGTGACATCATCACGTAACACAGTCCTTATTGCCCGCCTACTGGCAAGCTTAAGGCGGGGTTTAAAGGCACAGGCACTCTGACAGCGTTTTAGACATGCAGATGGACAGTATGAGGGTAAATATTGTGTTTTAGGACAATAGAAGAATGTGAATCTGTTTTAGCAGACCCCAAAAATAAAATTATGAAAATTAACATAACAGGTCCGCTTTAAAATAATCAATCATGATTAATCACATTTATCTGTCACGCTTCCTGGTTTCCCCTCTACCTCCAATCTCCCAAACTCCATCTCCCAGAATCCACCACCCGATGACATCAACATCACATGTCCGCAACCATCCATTCACGTCCCGTTTTCCCGTTCCTCATCTCCTGAGTACTGATTATACACACCTGTTCCTCATTTGCTCTGCTTATGTACCCCAAGTTTCCACTGTCACACTGTGAAGTATTGCCAACCTAGTTGCATGTATTCTCTGTTTCTGGTTTTGACTCTCGTTGTCAATCAATCAATCAATCAATCAACATGTATTTGTATGGCGCTTTTTACAGCTAACGTTGTCTCAAAGCAGCTTCACAGAAAAGCAGTTTATATAAAGGAAAAGAAAAACAAGGAGTCCAGGTACAGACGTAGGGAAGGGAAATCCGGGTCCAATCCCCCCATGAGCAAGCCAGAGGCCACAGTGGCAAAGAAAAACTCCCTTAGAGTGAAAGGAAGAACCCTCGAGAGGAACCAGGCTCAAGGGGGGAACCCATCCTCCTCAGGTCGATCCCGGATGAAGAGAGAAAGACAGAGCTAACAGGAAAAGGAGCTTGGAACATCTATCAGATAAAGTCTGATCAATCCAGGAGGCAGTGATTGCAAAGGTAGAGCCAACCCATAGGTTCTCTGTTTAAGTGAGAGATAGAGTTCATGATCAGTGCCAGAAGCTATTGTGGTCATTGTAGTCGTTATAGTCATGCCAGGGGACGAGCTGGAGAACCAGGGCAGGAGACCCATGGTGGAGATGCTCTGGTGACCCTAGCAGCTCTGGGGGGACTCCATTGTGATCGCTCAGGTGAAATGTCTTTGTATTTTGGTTTACTCTCTTGGATCCTCCTTTTGATTTGTTTGCTGGTCTGCCTGTTACTGTGGTTTTCCACTTCTGCCTGTCCCTCTGGTTGTGGTTCTGTCTTGCTCTTTTGTTGCGATTGCCTGGTGAATCTTGTTGAGCTGGTTTGTCCGATAAACCTTATTCTACTTTTAGCTCTGCGTGTGTCGAATTATGTTTATCGATTCTGACGAAATCTTATTGACCCCTATTGAAGGCAAGAGTTCAAAGAATAAGCTTCAGCAGTGTACGCTTTATTACTCACAATAATTAGAATACATTATTTTCATAGTGCCGCTGCAAGATTTTAGCCTGCCTCATCCAACTGCATGCATTTTTTCAGTTTCCGACATCAGTACTTTTGTGAACAGTGATATACGTGCTCCACTGGGGAACAATGTCAGTTAAAACGAGTGTATTTACTTCTGTTTCTACAAACTCACATCACATATGCTGCAGTTTTTCATAAACAGCAAAAACAGAGCTCACATCTCAGTTTAGCAACTG
Source organism: Semaprochilodus insignis (assembly GCA_034552555.1). Classification (NCBI taxonomy): domain Eukaryota; kingdom Metazoa; phylum Chordata; class Actinopteri; order Characiformes; family Prochilodontidae; genus Semaprochilodus; species Semaprochilodus insignis. The sequence continues at coordinate 397,031 of CM067478.1, forward strand.
GTGCCTATAACCAGGGGGGAGCCCTCAGGGCCTTCTAGGACTTCTCCGAAGGCCTAATGATTCCTCAAACCTAAAAGCACAACTTTTATTTAATATAATCATTCTGTTTGATGTATTTAAACTCTGTTCGTGTTGTACTAACACTCTAGTTTCATTGTTAAGACTTGGCTGGGGGTTAAAAACACCCAATAGAAAATTCAGGAACCAATCAGGAACCTTCTCCTCTGTGGTACAGCCAGTTGAGCTCTCCCTTCAGGAGCTGGTCTCATTAGTCACGGGCCTGAGAACACTAACCGTAGTTGAACCAGGTTTCAGTTAGTTGTGAGGAACAGAAACCAGGAGCAGGACCCCCTGTATTTCGTACGATGGTGCTAGCAGCTATTACCTTTACTGTATTGCTCCATTTAGGCTTCAGCACATTTGACCAGGTCTGTGGCACGTTTTGGCCTACATCTAATAGGCATGGTATGCCATTGATGAAATACAGCTCTGGAAATAAATAAGAGACCGCTCCATTTTCTTCTTAAATCAGCATCTCCACATGTACAGCAGGTTCTTAGTGAGGAACAGAAGGTTGGGTTCTAGCTTTACTGGCAGATACAGTGAGCGTCTGGTTCATAAGAACAAGGTCAAGCAGCAAACACACAGGACAACACAGCTACAGACTGGCAGAGGGCCAAAACCACTCTCTACTATGGGTATATGGGTATATATGGTTGTCTTGATTAGTCCAGGATCAGCTGCAGGTGAAATGGTGCACTGGGCAGAGCCCAGAAAGTACAACCAAAGCACATGGCCTGGCCATGTGCATTACCGCGCAGGCCCAGGAGGGGGCAGTTTGTGGTAACAACATTATGATGTTTATGCTACACTGTGAAATTCCGGCAAATATGCAACTATGCCTTCTGATGACATTGCTATGTCATGCTGAGCTATGATAATGCTAATTCCTAGCGTCTTGGTGGTACTGTTATCTTATGTTAGCGCTTACAAAGGTGTACATTTACACTAACATGCTAATTTTACTGATGGTAGCTCAAGATTAGTTACCCAGCTTACCCATGTTCAGTCATAGTTTATTTGGGGCTATAGGAAATCTAAAGGCATTTCGGAAAGACGTGCCTGTGTTTCAGCTGCACTGTAATCATGCAGACAGGCTACATTTGGGTCACAGTGAAGTTAAGGTGACAGACAACAGTGGCACTCTTTCTTCCTTTTCTCCTTTTTTTAAATGCATTGCAGTTTCTCTCTCAACACAATTCCTCGGATTTTTGAGCTCCGTTCAAAGTTGAACTAAAAAGCTTCTGAAGGACTTTTGAAGCCAATGCCCTACAACCTCATACAACCACGTCCATATTTCACAGAGGGGATTATGCTGTTTTCCGCATGACCACCCCTCTTTCTGTGCCAAACCCGACCAGTGTTTTTGGCAAAACAGCACTATGTTGTTCTCATCTCACTATAAAAACCTATTACAGTCAAAGTTTCAATTACATTTAGCAAAACACAGGCACTTGGGTTTGACAAGAGCACAAGCCTTCGTCTGCTCACCCTCTCAAGTAGCTTTTTTTCAATAGGTACATTATTTTATAAACTCATCATCAACAAAACAGCTGCACCCAGAAGGAGGTGTGGGACTGCAGTGCTGTTGGGAAGGAAGATAAAGGTTACCAGGAACAATAAGTGATACTCCTACAGAAGTAGTGTCTCTCAGTATGGCGTCGGGCCGCCATGTTTGCTAACCCAACATACCAGACGTCTCGGCATGGAGCTGTAGAGGTTCCTAATGGTGTCCTGTGATAATCCATCCCATGCAGCTTGAATATCCTCACACAGTTCCTGCAGATGGTGCGGTAGGAGTGGAGGTGGAGTGACACCAGGCCTTCTGGACGTGTGACGCGTGACAACAAGCCGTTCATCTTGGTGCTGACCACGGTGCCTCCACACACGGATTCGTTGGTCGTCTCCACCAAGACTAAAGCGGGACTCGTCACTGTAGATGACCCGCTGCTATTCTGAGTCACTCCATGACAGTCTAGCATGACACCATTGCAGTCTATGGTGACGGTGACGTGGTGTTAAGGACAGTCGTTGTTACGGTCTGCGTGCATGTACTACTGCGTGGTGCAGCCGTCTACCAATGGTGCTGCACTAACAGGATGACACATGGAGGACATCACTGCTCGCTGAATGTCTGCAATCGTAGCTGTTGGGTCAGTCAGTTAGAGCGATAAGGCCCGTCCTTGCTTACATCACATGTGCGCCCGAACATGAAACTTGAACCATTGGCATGTCTCATGATGTCAACCCTGCCCACCAAGTTTCATTCCTGTCGGTTGTTTCCTTCTGGGTGCAGCTATTTTTATTGCTCAGTGGCCACTAGGGGGCAGAAAAAAGGGTTCCAGCCATATTTTGAGGGTAGGATCTTTTTCTTTATAATTTTCCTAGCCATTGTTGCTTATCTTCTCAAAGGTTACAAAGTGCCGATGCTTTTTTCTGTTGCTGTTCTTGCAGCGTTAAAATAAACCAGTTCCAATGCCTCAGATCTAGAACACAAAAGAACACCTTTGTACAGACATGAGGAAGCGTCACATAGGTCCCGTGTCATCGGGTTTTGATGTGTGCTTTTGAATCCGACGTTTGAGGTGATAAACGCAGGCGCCCGAAAGTACATTCATTGCGGAGAAAGAACTTTAAATGCCTCGCTGTTGGGTTCTTATGGAAATATGAAGAACGCATGCCGGAAATATGGGAGCTACAGGGTATACATGCTGTTGTGAGGAAATCCGCATGCCAAATCAGGGATAAAAGGCTCCGAGTTATCCCCGAGTGTTTTCTCTCGCTGCCTTCGCCTAGACCCCACAATATACACTTTCCAATTTACAGTGGATCAGCGGCCACATGGCGGCTTCCGGATGCGTCATGTGAGCGCAGTATGTTTTCTCTGGCCCTTCCGACTCTGAATAACAGATTCTGTTCGTGGACGTGCCTGCTGATGACAGGGTGAATGTCAAAAACATGTAACGTGAGTCCACTGATAATCTAGCTACTGTCCGGGCCCGTCCATTGGCATGCAGCAGGCAGAACGGGGAGGGATACAGACGAGGGCTGAATCTAAAGGTTCGCTCTGTTTTGAATGACAAGAGTAGAATTAGTTGTGCCAAACCCAAAGGGAAAGCAAGTAGTTAATTAGTAGACTAGTGCAATTAAAGGTTCATTAATCCAATTAGGTTTGCAGTTAAACTCGGAAAGACAGATTCCCCCCCAGGAGCTGGAGTAATTCCATTCCCGGTGTTGCTTGTTGTGTCTTTGGTGAGCGGAGGGTGTATTGAATCTGCCTGGTTTTTACAGGAAGTGACTATAATTGTTGGAAAGAGTTTCATCTGGCTCTCAGGCGGGTCAATTAACTCTGACAGCTGACTGACCTTATCTCTTTGCCATGCGGTATTGTTTTGACAAGTGTACAGTAGGAGGGTTCCCAACATATGGTTACTCTGCATTTGTTGTCTATTCAAAGACTGAAGTCGCTGCACTGAGCCTTAGGAGTGGAACTGCTGGGACTGCTCAGGGTTCGGACGTAGTGCTTTAGTCGAGTCTCATTCCAGATTGGTTTGGAGCGATTTACTTAGTGGCTTGTTTTGTTTGGGTTGCCAGATGTCAGCAATCGCAAAACCACACAGTAGGTCTGCGCGATACTGTGGAAACTGGGGACACAACTGGCATTGCAATATTGTTTTTTCACGCCCTCGGGTCTCCCTGACACCGCCGATCTCCCGGACTCCATTTCCCAGAGTGCACTACCCGATGACGTCACATGCACATGTCCTCAGTCAACCAATCATTCACGCTCTAGCTCACCAGAATACTGATTGATGCCAGCTGACGTTCTACGCTATGCTAAGTTACTTCAGCTATTTTACAACTAGTGTTGTCATTTAAAACCTCATTTGGTTTTTTTAATATATATATATATATATATATATATATATATATACACACACACACACACACACACACACATATATATATATATATACTGTATATAAATGACAATGGGAGAATTATGCCTAATTATATGTGGAACTTCTTAACTGCAATCCAGCTGCAGGCAAAAGTGATGCCATAATTTGGCACAGAAATTAAAGTGAAATGAGTGGAAAGAATCAGACAGAAGTAGTTATACAAATCAGATATGACTTTCTCTACGCCCTCTATAGTTACAATGAATTTTTGCACTGTGAACAGGTGCAGTGATATTTTAACAACAACTTGCCCACAGATTCTGGAGTGGAGCTTCAGCTCTGTAACGCAGGAACTCAGATCCAAATCTCTCCACAGTAACAAAGAAATAGCAGCAATTTTTTAATCTTCTGTTGTGCGGCTGATCAAGGTGAGATACGATAGACATGGCACAAAAGTTCCCACTACTTGAGTGTATGTACTGAACTCGTTCTTTCAAAGAGGCTTTTCAGTGAATGATCAAAACCACATGAAAAAACACACACACACACACACACACTTCAGAACCACACTTTGGCAAAATTTCATTCCCAAAAATCAACCCTTTGTCATGCCAATAACCCACACGGCTTAGAACTGTGAGAGGGCTAGAGGGGCTAACAAGAGTTACTTGATGAAAAGCTGCTCCCCTATAACAAGAGTGCTCAATTCCAATCCCAGGGGGATTAGGCTGAACTGCGGAGTTAAGTGTTTTCCCAACATGGCATGATAATTAGCTTGATAATTAGCCAATGGACGGAATCGGGAAAGTACTAAACCTTGCAGTATTGTGGCCCTCCAGGACAAGAACTCTCCGTGTTTCTCCAGTAAAGGACAACTTGAGGAACCCCTAAGACCCACTTGCGCACTTCCAGTCCAGGAAGGCCAACACAGTCATGGTCATTTTAGGGGTTCTTCTGCTTCCTTGCACATACCATCTACCAAAATGGTTCATGGTTCATTAGGGTTCCACTACGGCTTCATTGAGTCATAAAACGGATCATAATTCATACCTCATCTTTTCACACATTAGAATGGTTCTCTTTAGCAGTTTCATTGTTCTTCCTAGAACATGTATATTATGTGGATGCCACAGTAGAACCACTTTTGGTTCCCTAAATCTATATATGTTATGTACATTTTTGAGTAGAAGTTATTGAAACCTTGGTTATTCATGTGAATCCATCTTATTTCATTGTCTGGTGTAACCACATGCTTTACTGGGCATAGGACAATAAAACTCTCGGATCTTGAATTTACAAAAATGGTCCTTTTGGGAAAAACAGCCACTAAACATTTCTTTAGGGAACCAAAAGTGATTCTTCTATGAACTCGCTCCAAGAACCCTTCATTCAATGAAAACAATCAAGGTGTGTTTTTTGAGTGATGCCACAGTAGAACCACTTTTGGTTCCCTAAACCTTCATATAGGTTCCTTATCTGTTTGAGTAAAAACCCAGGTTCTTCATGTGCATCCGTTTCATTTCATTGTGTGATGTAAGCACAACAAGAGTTTTGGATCCCTAAACTTTCATATAGGTTCTATACATTTTGGAGTAGAGTGTACTCATTTCATTGTACAGGGTAAGCACATGTTTCACTGGTGCCACAGTAGAACCATTTTTATTTCCCTTAATATTCCCTAAATGTATTGTCGCTGTCCAATGAAAAACATGTATCGCCACTTTTGTCCATTTTTACTTTTATGCATCATTTGATCATATCAGCTGCTGTTTACAATGAGTGGGAATCTCACGATGAACGGACCAACAGAAATGGCCCAAAACTGTTTGGAAAGATGTCTGGTTCCATTGACTTACATTAAAGTTAAATGAGGTTTTTGACCTCTCCTGTAAAGTTGCGATTTTGGAGATACTTGTTTTTCTTTGGACAGCGACGATATATATGTATATAGGTATATACATATCGGCTCATATAGGTTCCTTATCTGTTTGAGTAGAAACCTTGGTTCTTCACGTGCATCCATCTCTTTTCATTGTGTGGTGTAACCACTTTTTATTGGGCATATGGAAATAAAACGCTTGGGTCTTGAATTTGCATAATTTGGTCTGCTAATATAACATCCGCTGAAGGGTTTTTCAAAGAACCAGTAGAACCCTTTCTAACACCTCTACTTGGAATGCTGCGTTCACTGGTTTGTGTTGAAAAGCCATCGTTCTGAACCTCATAGCGGTACCCAACCGGCTGTGGCATGACACGACACAAATGTTGGGATGGTGACAGCGGTACCGGTAATTATGGGTGGCCATCAGTGTAGATTGTTTATCTATATGTTTAGGGTGGAGAAAGGCAGGAGGAGCTCCGTTCCCTTTATTCTCATTGTATAATATTGGATTCTTGACTTTTGGTTCCCTAAAGAAATGTTCAGTGGGTGGTTTTTGAGAGGACCATTTTTGTAAATTCAAGATCTGAGAGTTTTATTGTCCTATGGCCAGTAAAGCATGTGGTTACACCAGACAGTGAAATAAGATGGATGCACATGGAGAACCAAGGTTTCAATGACTTTTACTCAAAAATGCATAGAACCTATATTAAGGGTTAAGGAACCAAAAGTGGTTCTACTGTGGCATCCACATAATGTACAGGTTCTAGGAAGAACAATTAACTGCTAAAGAGAACCAGTCTAATATGTGAAAAGATGAGGTATGAATTATGATCCGTTTTATGACTACAACGGCATCACTCAAAGAAGCCTTTGTGTACAGGGGATTATTGGTGTAGCACAGCCACCCAGACTGGAAATCGAACCCCAGTCTTCCACATGACAGGTAGGGGTGTTACCCATTGCACCACACTAACCACCAACCAGTTCTCAAAAAATTTGGCATTCATGGCTTCCAAAAAAAATCAACATCCGGTTTATTATTTTATTACTGCAGTCAATAGCAAAGTTATGAGAATTGAACTGCTGATGGAGTGTCAGCCGCTGGGGTCCGCGGAACGTTGCAGGTTGCGGTGGCAGAATTTTCCATTACAGGTCCAATGGAATATCCGGTTTGCCGCCATCCATCTACCGCAAATATGTGAATACAGCATAAGCATGAAGGTCTGAAACCTTGCACGCTGTTCAGGAAATCTGTGAAGACGTAATAAATCAGGACACATGCAAAGCCGACTTGCCGATATGACCGTTCCTGTTTGACCCTCGGAACAGAACACGCACGGCCACAAATTGCTTTACCTTAGCACAAAAACCCATACGGTTGGGACGAAACCCTGCGGATTCCCTTAAAAAAAAACCACTGAGGAATTAATATGACACGGGCCTGGCCAGTCTGACTCCCGCAACCTCTTTTGATTTATTATAGCTGTCACAGACAGACTCTTCTCCGGGATGATGCCTGGTCACGTGACCCGCGCTGCACCATGAAGCACTTCTTCCCAGGCAGCTCCTTTCATCTCAGGCTTCAAAACAAAATCCTATACATATTGAAGATTAGGAGAAAAGGGGGAAATCTGTGTTTGCCCTCTCTTCTTCTCCATCTGAGTCCGTTTAGATTAGCGCAGATGTGGCGCTTGGCTGCCGCAGAACCAAGTGCAGCTCCGGACCCTGGCCCAGGAGTAATTACGACTAAATGCTACTGGTACGGGGGCTGTAGGAATAAGTCTGTGCAAGCACTGTAATAGAATTAGCATAGCATCGATTTCTATGATTCTATGCCTGAGAACAGTGAAAATGTAATCAAGGACGTGGCAAAGCTGCTCAGCGGGTTAATGCATGTCCCAGCCCGACCTTTGTTATTTGCTTAACCTAATACAGGCACCAGAACGGCCCCGCACGCTGCGGTGATCTTCAGACAGGCTCCTCACTTCGTTTCCCAGCATTTAAGGAAGGATGAAGGGTTTTAATTCCGCAGTTAAACCCGTCGCGAGGAGACCCTGCTTGGCCCGAGGCTGTTGTTCAGTTGTTTGCAGGAATAGTTGACCCAATAACAAGTCATCACCTCTCTCAGAGCCAGGCAGTGCTCTTTCATCATACGCAGAGAGGACTCGGGCTACTCATGCGTTACGAGCCCCCCCGAAACTCCTCTTCCTCAACCCCCCACCCGAACCCACCCCCACCCCTGTAATCTTGATTCAGAAGTGTCGAGAATTCGCCACTGGGCTGGAGTGGCTCCAAATTGCTTGCCTCTTCAGTGCTGACTTTGCGGGTGCATGAATAAATGATTTTGCCAACAGTGGATAAAACCCCTGTAAGCTTGTGCCACTGTTTTAATTGCTTCAGCCACGCTGTGTGCATACAGTGGCGCGGATGAGGATGGAGAAGACGCACGCGAGAGTTTCTTTTGGCCTCTCGCTTGTGCAAAACACATACACTCACACATGCTCCTCAGACGACTTGTCTGTATTAGGCCTTTTATTAGCTGTCAACGCGGCACCCGATATGCTTTTCCGGTTCTTCTCTTTCCGTTCGTGTGTCGTAGCTTTCTGTGCACGTAAGTGGTCTGCAACGCCAGGGGGAGAGAGAGCACTTCACTCAGCTGTCGGAAATATGCCTTGCTGGAATTGCAGCCCTTTTCTCCGTTACGCAGTGACATCATCACGGGACACGGTCCTCATTGCCCGCCTACTGGCAATCTTGGCATGCCCTCACACAATGCACAGACGGCAAAAGCAGTCAAATCTGACCACTCTGGAACTCTGCCCTGCTCTAGTCCAGCTTGAGAAGCTGGATCTACCAGCTTGTTCTACTGGACTTTCAGGGTCAGACTCTGGATCGAACTGATACGGCAGAACCGGTGACATTGTAAGAACAGCCACAGAGGTGTGAGGGCGGAACTTGTAGCAGGATACTGCTCTGGCAGTTGATCGTTCAGAACGGACCTGACCAATCAGAGTACACTGGGCACCTCGGGAGGCGGGGCTTAAAGACACAGGAGCTCTAATAGAGTGTTTCAGAGAGAGGGTGAATACAGACGTACAGTATGAGAAACATATTGTGTTTTGATAACATAGACGCATATATGTATATCAGTTCTAGCAGATATGGGACCCCTAGGACCCCTATAAGATGCCGTAACTAAATGATGAATACAGTTTTTTACTGTGATTAACTAGAGTTACATATTGTGTTGTCTTGAGAGTAATTAGGAGTGCATTCCGCATTTTTCCACTGTATTAATGCCATTTTAATTTGGCACCAATTCCTCTCCATGGTCCTCGTTCCGTAGTCGTTACTCCACGATTTGCCTTCTGTTTAGCTTTTTATTTTGCGCAAATGAAAACAGTGTTTATGAAGCGTTTCGTGAGGCCGGTACCATCCATCGTCGTGTAATCGTGCATTATAGTGTGACCAGTCGAGATGCTGTTTTTTTTTTTAAGTGTTCTCCAGGCTCTCCAGCTGTTCTGCCTGTTTGTCAGGCAGACGGGTCGGCGCCGATTTCCACGGCGCGCTTGCACAGAGAAAAAACCTTGAGTTGTTATCGCTGTAATCTCGCATTAAAAAGTGCACGGTGCATTGATTTAACACTTCTCCGATCCTTTGGAGTAATTGAATGAAGATGTTTAACGCGTCCTCTTTTAGACTTTGCCACGACAGACAAGAGAGCATCGCCAAACAATTCGCAAAGGCTAAAAGGCTAGTTTATCGATGCAAGGCCAGCTTTGTTCAGCCCTTTTTTTATAATTTTTTTTTTTTGCCATTGCCGCAGGTGAAGTAGGCCACACGCTGCTCCGGGAACGCTGGTCTAACTTTTGCTGAGGTCCCCTCCTCCATCCCGGCCGTTGTATAATTGCATGAATTAAAACGGTTGTTGTTAGTTAAAGTAATTTATCATTTGCTGGAAAATTGACCCAGCAAGTCAACAGAGCATGTTCTGATTCATTCGTGTGCATGGCTGAGGCGAGAGGTGCAGAGGACTCCTAATGCAGTAACCCGACTGCCACTCTCAGCCTTCAGCTTCTGCTTCATGCTCTCAGCTCAGGCAGCCATATTTAGATTTTTGAAACGTGCTCCGGCTTTGGAAGGCCGAGGTCATTATAAATGAATCAATTTGTTTGTGTGCATATTGTGCATTTCAGCCTAACCAAGACTTCCTGTAAAGCTCCACGTAACTACGGCTGTATGCGAGAGTTTGAACACCACCAGTCAATCTGGGGTCTTAATGAAATGTCTCTGACATGCTTTGGTCAACATAGCACAAGGATGTAGCAGCACAGCCCCCTTCTCTCCCTGCCTAGGTAGCCCTGTTCAGAACGGCCAGTTTGGGTGTTTGGCTCCGCCCCCTCTTCCACAGGGCGTGTCCCAACCCCAGAACACATTTTCTCATCACCTGATTCACCTGTTATAAATTCATCTTACAGACGTTCAGCTAACAAACTAACAGCCTTAACGTTATTGTGGATCCTGCAGCGAGTAACTCTGTCTAGAACTGTCTAGAACGTTACATTTCTGTTAGCAGAACATTACATCTCTGTTAGCAGAACATCTGTTATTAGCTCAGCTGTTAGCGTAAGCTGGTGCTAAATGCCAAGTACTATCTAGAACATTACCTCTCCGTTAATATTATTAGCCATTGCTAAACACCAAGAACACTCTAGAACATTACATCTCCGTTAATATATTACCTCGACTGTTAGCATTTGTAAGTGCTAAACACCAAGAACATTCTAGAACATTACATCTCCGTAAATACATGACCATGGCTGTTAACATTAGCTAGTGCAAAATGGAAAGAACGTTCTAGAACATTAGATCTCTGTTAATATGTTACCTCAGCTGTTAGTGTTAGCTAGTGCTAAACTGCAAGAACATTCTAGAACATTACATCTCTGTTAATGTATTACCTTAGCTGTTAGCATTATCTAGTCCTAAACAGCAAGAACATCTGCTGTTGTGTGTTAGTGCTAAATGCCAAGAACATTCTAGAACATTACGTCTCTGTTAATATATTACCTCAGCTGTTAGTGTTTTCTAGTGCTAAACAGCAAGAACATTCTAGAACAGTACATGGTTGTTTATATATTACCTCAGCTGTTAGCATTAGCTACTACTAAATGGCAAGAACCTTCTAGAACATTACATCTCTGTTAAAACTGTATATAACCTCAAATGTTAGCATTAGCAGATTCTAAACACCAAGAACTACCTAGACAATTAAATGACCTTTATATTAACTTAGCCGTTAGCATACCAAGAATTTTCTAGAACATTACAACTTCTTTAATATACTACCTGAGCCTACCTCAGGTCCTACCGCAGGTGCTAAATGCCGAGAACTTTCTTGATTACTGTATCTCCATTAATATAATATCTCAGCTGTGAGTGTTAGCTAGTGCTAAACAGCCAAAAAACACAGAGCATTATCATTCATAATGCTTATATTCCCTCTTCTGCAGTTTTGCCTCAGCCGGTTGATATTGATCCCTCTTTTAGGAAAAGCTTTGTTGCCAGTGCTGTGTTTGACTGACCCAGGTTGATAAAACGGTCCAACACACAAAGCTGAATTCAGCTTCTTAATCTCCAGTTTCTTGTTCACATTTTCAAGTTCCACCTTAAATGGTACAGGAGTTAACAGCAGCTGCCTGAGGCACCAGAATCTGAACTGCTAAACCATTTAGCATGGAACAGAAAAACCTGAACCAGAAGCTGGAGAATAGAAGTCGACCTGAGCTTTGTGCCAGACAGGTTTTTGCAGACTCTAGCTGGACATTCCCAACAAAAATGAACTTTATCCACTCAGCGTACAGCAAAGCAGTTGCCATAATTAGCTCTTAGCTTCCACAGAATGCTAGCGGCTCTGGTGCTTGCCAGAAAAACGGAGGTAGCTTGAAAGCCATGAATGGAGATACTCAAATGGGGTGGGAGTATTATCCCAATGAGCTCCCTCTTTGGGTTGGTTGAATCCCATGTTTTCGGATCTAGGCGGCCCAGAAACACTGACTGGCTGGTCTTATTTCTCAGTTTGTGGGCTGGTAGGAGCTCCAGGTACCCAAATGTATTAACACAAGAAGTGAAACAGTGAGTATATAATATGAGCCCTTTGAAAAGTAGTGTGGGAGTAGTCAGTAGCCACTTAACAATGGGACCGATGCGTGCAGAGCTAAAAGTCAAACAGGCTTTATTAAACAGTCGAGCCGTATAACAAAGCAGCAACACACGAACGTGACGTGAGGGAGGAGAGCGAAGCCAGAGTCATGAAACGAGTCAGCGGTCAGAACCAGGAGAGGAAGTCAGCGAGGCTACCTAAGCAAAGGGAGGAGACGAACAGAGATCAAAAAGCCAGGAGATGAACTAGATTGAAGCCAAGAGGGAATAAGGAAGAGATCGGGAGAGAACGAAAAGGGGTCAGAACCACAGTAGACAAACAAGACAGAACCGCTCAGTATTGCAAACAAAGGGTTTGGCAAAACTTTGCAAAGAGGAAGTGTTCGGGTGAATCATATATGCTAGTGTCTGATTGGAGTCAGCTGGGCTAAAACCCGGTAAACCTAGAGCGGAGCTGATTGGATGGATGGGGACATGTGGGTGTGACGTCATCGAGCGATGTCCTCTGGGAAGTCCGGAGGAGCGGAAGAGCCGGGGGAACCCAGAAGCGTGACACTTATCCATGCAGTTGTACTCCGTTTGGAATAGATACATCTATATTTGTCAATACTGGCACCGTGTCCCCGCTCACAGTACTGTGCTAAAGTTGATCCAGCCAGTAAACATTTATTTGCTCAGGAAGACACTAATATTACAACGAATACGAATAACATGAATCCAATATGTATTGACTTTATGCCTGTCGATGTGTTTATTTTACCATTTCCAAACCCCTCTTGGTGAAAGCCCAGTATTAATACCAGGTTTGGCTAATCGATACCTCATTAAGTTAAATTAAGTGTGCTGCTGATGGAATGTGATGATTCCGTGCGACGGCTGGAGGCGTCCAGAGGAAATCTAGAGGCTTTGTTTGAAAACGAGAAATTCCTGAGACTTTCTGCTGTGTTTGGGTTTAATTTCACCTGTATTTAACCAGCAAAAACACTTTTAATTCCGATAAATGGTTTCAAACAATGTCCTTAGGCACACATGCTAGGCCTTGGTCAGTTTATCTCAGTGCTCTCTCTCACTGGGAATCTCATGGATGTCTGTGGTACTCCAGGAAACCCGGTGGAGTGAAGGGACTGCTCCAAAGCTGAAGCCTTACTGAAAACTCACTCAGGGACACAATTAACAAAGAAAAGCCAGCAGCTCTAAGCTTAGCTCTAGCCCAGAGCAGAATGTAGCCGGCAAAACCCTCACCTTGCCTATGGAAGCTACCAAAACACAAACACCGCCCTTTAGAACAGACCTTACAAGAGAACAAAAGTATAACAGTTCCTAACTAGCAAAATAGAGCATTAATAGAACATTAGCAGAACATTACATCTCCATTAAAACATTACCTCAGCTGTTGGTGTTAGCTATTGCTAAATGCCAAGAACTATCTGCAACATTACATCTCCGTCGATATATTACCTCCGCTGTTAGCATTAGTTCTCTAATATCTCTAATATCTAATAATATATTAGAAATATGTACACATGTACAGAAATATGTACACATGCACTCGTGACTGGCGAGTGTCTTTATACAAACACTATTCCCTCTTATAGTAAATTAGTTTTGGCTAGTTAATGTTTGTGACCTACAGATGCATTATAGTAAGGGAAAACTCATTAGTGATCCTGTTTGAAGTTTTTAAGTTCTTATTAAACTTTAATGCTAACCATACACTAGAAGACTTTGAAAAGACTCTGAAAAGACATTTAATAGACTAAAGTCTGACACCCTCTCACATCTAAAGACAAGTCACAGACTTTTAGTCACAGGCTATGACTTTGCAAAGACTGGGAATCTTGCAGAGTCACTATTTACAAGACTGCAACTAGATTTTGAGCTTATTTCCCATCATGTTCGCTGGTAGGCTAAATGTAAACACTGTAGCCCCGTTCAGCAGTGTTTTAGCTAGCTAGCTAGTTAGCTTTAGCATAGCATAACTACCCTTCGTTACAAGATAGAATAACATGAAAATAGCTTTAAAACGTGTGTGATTTAGAATCGGACTGTTTACTGCGCATTTCTGTTCATTAATGAACTCTTGGATGTGTTTACGTTTGTGACGTCTCGGGCCCATGCCGTTTGGAGCTGTAAAGAGCTCTCCTATTGGTTGTCAACAATGTTCACATCACCATTTGCGTGAGCCAAGACCTACGACTTACGACTTACGATAATATTAAACACGGTTGATTTTATCGGAACGCCAGGACGAGAAACAGACTGACTTAAACCTGCAATCCTGACCACCTTACACTTAACGATCGAGATGACGCGAGCGCGACGCAACTCTAGCAAGACTCCGACTTTGGAAATTTGTCTGCGACAGTAAAATCGCTTGAAAATCATTTGGTGTAAGATCAGCATAAGCTGCAAATAAATCTAAAACTGAAACTTTACTTGTTTGCAAAAAGTTATTTTATAGTTCTAGCTAATGGAACCTGTTCTCCTTCAGTGTTCTGTGCTTATGATGATTTGAATAGACATCAGTGTCAGACTAATTAATGAGCTTCTATTAAAGACTGGTGGACTAAGAGACACTAGAGTCTCTTCACCTACACTGAGCTGATTAAGAGTCTTGTTCCAGAAATGATAATAGGACATTAGAGCCACAATAAATCATGCTCCTGTTACTCTCCATACTTAAGTACATTTGAAGGTAAATACTTTAGTACTGTTACTCCAGTGGAGGTCTAAAGGGAGAAGCGTCTACTGACACTGGAGGAGTATTTTACCCTGTGGCTCTATTTTAACTCAAGTACATGGTTTGTGTACTTTGTCCACCACTGACTACAAACCACTAAAGGAAAGAGGAAAATTGGAGAAGCATAATAATAGGTCCCCTTGAAGAAGGTCATAGTTGTTGACGTCTCCGTTAAGATTAAATACCTTCATTTCGGTTTTGGTTTAATGGTGTCGTTAAAAAAAAGCAGAAGAAGAAAGGAACCGGCCAAGCCCCTCACCTGGCCCTTATCTCTGTTGTAGCACCTGACTGACCACACGCTGCTGAAAATGGCCATTGTTGTACCGTAGGTGCTTGAGTTTGTTCTGTACTTCAAACGACATGTGAAACATTCCCCACCGAGTGTGTTGTTGAGGCCTCTCCATCCCTTCAGAGTAATGCACACCACTCTTCAGGACATTCAAGCACGTTTTTGGCTTAGCGAGCACGCGCCACTTCCTCTCATGATTAGAACAAACACTACACAATGAAATTCTCCTGAAATTGAGACTCTCTAGCATATACGTTTCAGCCTGGAATTCCAGCCACATAGGTGTCAAAACGGCAGAGTAATCCATCACCGAGCGCTGACCTTTTCCACTGGAACGTGTTTGGCTCTGGAGTGTGCGAGGGCCAGCCGGCGCGATCCCTCTCGTTAGGCCTATGCTCACGGCTCATTTCGAATGTTTACCATGAATAGGCTAATAAGCGCTGGAGCAGTTCTTGCAGTAGTGCGGGGAAAAAAAAGAGAAAAACAAAAGGAAAAAAAAACGGATACGGATGTGCTTATTCCAGCACGGCGCTACACTGCGGGTACGTCAAGAGCGCCTCACTTTTGGGTGGGTGGAGGGGGGGGGGGTAGAAAAAAGAGAAATCCCATCATCCTTTTCTAGTGCAGCAGTCACAGTTCATCTCCATCCCACTGCGCCTTGTCTTCACCAGTGCTTTATCAAATTTGATTCCCCCTTTGTTCGCCCTCCAACCCAAACGCGGCCCACTGCAAGCCTTTACCTTTGCGGCTGTGATAAAGTACCCCTCGCTAGGCTGGAGTGACAATCCCGAGGCCCCGAGTCGAGCTTTTTTTTATTATTCTATTTTTTTATCTGTGCAGAAAGCCACACTGGTGTTCACTCGACAGAGAGAGAGAGAGAGAGTGAGAGAGAGAGAGAGAGTGGGGCGAGCGACAAGTGAGGTTGCTGTCATGTTTTCCTCCTTTTCAGAATTATTGTAATGTGCGGATGGGAACGGCAGCGCAGGGGCCCTGCTCGGGCTTCCTGTGGGAGAATAATTGCTCTGGGCCCTGCGATAAAGAGCAAAGAGAGGATGAACCTGCTTCTCCGGGTGATAAAGAGCGTCGTAGAGGAGGCTTCGAGGAATATTACGAAGGTAGAATGATTCCGTTATGAATATGAATGTATATATATAAAAAATGGCCCTAATGCTGATCTATGGAGGTGAGGGGGTTGGCCCGGGTTGGAGGTGGGATCGGGCTGTCGCTTAGTTTAACAGATGATTTACATTAGGAAGCATTTAGGGCTGCTACTGTTAAGGAAATATGTCAGGTCGGAATGGGAATGGGAATGCAGTTTGTACTGGACCGTGATCGCGGATCATAGCCATAACGTTGAAGCACCTTCTTGCCCATCTTATCAGCTCCCCTGACCATATAAGAGCACTCTGTAGTTCTACAGTTCCAGACTGTAGTCCATCTGTTTCTCTGTATACTTTATTACCCTGTTCTTCAATGGTCAGGACCCCCACAGGACCACCACAGAGCAGGTATTATGTGGGTGGTGGGTCGTGCTCAGCACTGCAGTGACACTGACTGGTGTGTTAGTGTGTGTTGTGCTGGTGTGAGTGGTTCTTTTCATTGTGTAAGGGTTCTGCAGACAGGTGGAAAATGTGCTGTAGATGGTTCTAGCTGTTTGCCATTTGTGCTTGCACACAGAGGAATTTGTCTGCCACATTTAACCCATCCGTGCAGTGAAACACCCACATACACACACACTAGTAAACACACACACTGGGAGTGGGGCAGGGAGCACACTCGCCCAGAGCAATGGGGCAGCCCTATCCATGGTGCCCTGGGAGGAGTTGTGGGTTAGGTGCCTTGATCAAGGGCACCTCAGTCACATCCTGCCAGTTTAGGTAAACCAAACTGGTGACCTTCTGGTCACATGACTGGTGCCCTAACCTCTAGCCCAGGAAAGCCCAAAACAAACATCGATATCAAGCTTATAGCAATAGCAGAACCCTTTTTAGTGCAACTAGAAAGCACCTTGGAGAACCATCTTTTTTAGGTGTGTGGTCCTGAACAAGGTTTCGTCTGTACAGATGTACAGTGATATTGATGTTAGTGTTGTAGTACTCCAGAGAACCCTGTGCATGATTACGTGGTTCTTTGCATTGTGAAAGGGTTCTTCAGAAGGTGGAACATGTTCTGTGGATGGTTCTAGAATTGAGAGAAGTTTGGATTTAAAGCCAAAATTTGCCAATTTTGTTTTCACACAGAGGAATTTGTCTAGCACACTTGCCCAGAGCAGTGGGGCAGCCCTATCCATGGTGCCCTGGGAGGAGTTGGGGGTTAGGTGCCTTGCCCAAGGGCGCCTCAGTCACGTCCTACTGGTTTAGATAAACTTCCGGTCACAAGGCTGGTTCCTTAACCTCTAGTCCAGGACAGCCCAAAAAGAGCATCGATATCAAGCTTATAGCAATAGCAGAACCCTTTCTGGTGCAACTAGAAAGCACCTTGGAGAACCATCTTTTTTAGGTGTGTGGTGCTCGAATTTGATCTTGATCTCGGCATAATTTGAATTCGGATGTCTCGGTTTTTGGGGCATGGCGAACTCGGAAATGGTTCTGTCTGAGGTAACTGGAAACCTAACTTTCTTTTTTTCTATCAACATTTAATATTAACAAAACCTTAAAATGGAGTTAAAGTTATTTCTCTTCACGTTTAAATGAGATCTCTAATCTGCATGTTTGACAGAGTTCCCCAGCTTGTTTAACCCCTTTAAAAACCCACTGGTGGGTCCATAGTGTTACCACACACTTCTACAGCCTATGAATAGCCCAACCAGTTTGCACTGTAGTCCTTGTGGCTACTGAATATGTCTACTGCACAGATTTGTAAGGGGTATATAACAAATTACTATCTGTTAATCTCTAATGCCACCATGCTTTTGTCACGCAGGCTCCTCAGAAAGCAGAAGCGTTCATGGAGCCAGTAGATCAGAAACCACAGTAATCTGCGCAACCTCAAAACCTGATCCAAACACAGGCTTTACAGTGATTTGTAATCATGGAGCGGTTCTGTTTCTAAAGGCACAGATCAGCACGTTCCTCAGAGCGGAGGGAGAAGATTGATACCTGAGAGGAAGATCTTTAAAAGATAACAGAGGAGATGGGAGAAAGGGATGGGATTGTAAAAATAAAGAAATAAATAAATAAAAAGGGAATAGAGTGACAAGAGATGGAGAGATACAAAGAGAGGGAAGAGGAGACAGAGGAACAAGAAAGCATCAGGGGAACTGGCTGCAGTCAGACTTCCTTGAAGAGAGAAATGAAACCAATGTTCAGTGTTGTATAACTTTTGAACACCCCAGGGCAGGGCCAGAAATTGAACAGTGTAAAAATAATTAGAACACCAGGTGTGGGCACAATGAATCCGAGCCAGCGACTGTTGACAAACCATCGCCGCCCTCTTCCTTTCACACCGTCTGAAAACTCAATTTCAAGTTTCCTCTGTAACGTTTGCGTGCCGACCGAGAGCAGGCAGACAGCAGACCCTGATCAAAAAGTGCTTGTGTTGGGGGAGTGGGGGTGTTGGGGGTTGGGGACGTGTCGGATCCAAGAAAGGCCTGAAATCAGTCGCTCTAAAATACCGAATTAAATACGCTGCTTATAAGCATATATAGGAGTCAGTAGAATGGTGCCAAAGATGATATCTCAATGGCCTACAAAGATAAGTCTTGAAAGGCGGTTATTAGTTACGCAGTACCGTTTTAATGGCTTTTGATGGCTATAGCTACACCGGCATGGACATTATGGCCCATAGCCAGTTGCTTTTTGTGGAGTTCATAGAGTGCTTTGCCATCGTTTTGAGCCATGAGTGAGTAATTTATGGATTTCGCCAGCTCAAAAAGCTAACTGGAAAAGGCAAGGGGGGTTTATGATTGCATTTTATAACTTAATTAAGGAATTAGTTGCGGTGAAGTTTCTTACAACACATAATCATGAATGCTGTTTTATTTTGGTATTAGTTCTTTTGTGTGTGAACAAGTAGTTCCCTCGTTGGCATTCTTTTCCTGCTTAGTTACCTGTGCCAGAGCAATTCGCTAATTGCTACTACATTTATGCCACTTTTGGGCCACCTCGTGTGAATTCTGAAAACAAATCAAGTGAAAAACTGACTGATAGATGAATGCAGTGTACAAATTTCAATCCATCATCCAATATGCACCAAATAGCATCAAACTATTTGCTAAATCAGTTGCAGAATTGGCAAACGTTTCCCTGGTAAACAACAATATAGACCAGCATATGTTGTGTTTTAGATGCTGGTATGCTAAACTAGTACCAGACCATCATAAAGCATGGGATGGAATACATGCTATTTTAAAGTAAGGCTGTGGTGTTTGGATCTGTGGTCTGCTAACTAAACTAACATTAGCACAGCTAGCAGGCTACACATCCAAACAAGGCCATGCACCATCACACCACACAATGGCATTTTGCCATTACTACCTTTAATTAAAGCCACACTGAGACCACTAAGAGCCACAGTAGATCACATGTAGCTTGAAATACACACAGAGAAAGACAGCCACACTTTCAGGTAAACTGACATATGCTAATGGTTGGTTAGCTCAGCTAACATTGCTAGCCAAGCCTATTTCAGCTCATAACTTTCAGGTCGTAAACTACACTCACTGTCAAAGTAATAGCTGCACACTGAAGGAAGTGTGGCATTGCAGTGCTATTGGGAACGTTGGGAACACATACAGAAGTAGTGTCTCTCAGTATGGCGTCGGGCCGCCATGTTTGCTAACCCAACATGCCAGACGTCTCGGCATGGAGTTGTAGAGGCTCCTAATGGTGTCCTGTGATAATCCATCCCACGCAGCTTGAATATTCTCACACAGTTCCTGCAGATGGTGCGGTAGGGGTGGAGGTGGAGTGACACCAGGCCTTCTGGACATGTGCCACGTGACAACAAACCGTTCATCTTGGTGCTGACCACGGTGCCTCCACACACGGATTCGTTGGTCATCTCCACCAAGACAAAAGCGGGACTCGTCACTGAAGATGACCCGCTGCTATTCTGAGTCACTCCATAACAATCTGGCACGACACCATTGCAGTCTTTGGTGACGTTGATGTGGTGTTAAGGGCTGTCGTCATAACGGTGTAACAAATGTGTTGTGTAGCGTTTAGCCCGTTAGCCATTGCTGAATGCTTTACCTGGAAAATAGGCCTTTGACATGGGTTTAGTACTCAACAGACAGAGACGGCCAGCATAACTGGAGAAATTGATGGTTATGAATCAGCTATTAAGTAGGGAGTTAAATATGATTAGACATGTCCAATATGAAGCTCATTTAGACACACGAGTACAGAACATGAGGATTCTGCCTTTAGCTGCTCCGCAAAGGGTGGCCCAAAGCTGGGAAGTAAAACTTTCCACAAACTTCCAGGTAATGAGGTATGAGGATATGCTAACTTATCATCACTGAGAAGATCATCAAAACATCTCGCCTGACCGGGGGGAGCTTCTGCATACGTAGCAAGCGTAGAGAAATCACATCATTAGAAGAGTAGATTAAACTGAGGACACGCATGGTGCCCAGCCGCTCCGGAGGGAGGTCTTACCGAGTCAAAGGGGACGAAGCCGAAGTCTATGAATGTTTCACCAGTGATGAGATAAAGTAAGATTTATTATGGTTTGTTGTGACCACTTTTGAAGGCCTGGAGGACTTCTGGTCACTTTTGGCCCACTGCCAAAAAGGCTGAATCATTATGTTATGTAGTGGTGCGTCTGAAGAGGATAGATGACTGTTGTTTAGGACCTTTAAAGTTGAAACGTTTTACATTATTTACTTCCTGCTGCAGAGGTCGTAAACAGCTGCATCTCTGCAGTCATTATGGCTGTCTCTTTCTCTACAGTGCAAAACTGTACTGCTTGTTTACTCGTAAACAAACTTGAAAAATGCCCTGTTTGTGTTACTCATAAGGAAAGCTCACAAAATAAGTGGGAGTATAGAAACAGGATCACCGCTGTGGTCACAAGAGTTAGAAGGAACTTATATAAATATACATATACACGTATATACACTGATCATCAAGAGAATAGCTGCACCCAGAAGGAGGTGTGGGATTGCAGTGCTGTTGGGAAGGAAGATAAAGGTTACCAGGAACAATAAATGATGATACATTTAGACTGATATGATCAATATTTATTGAGCTACACATACAGAAGTAACGTAACATGCCAGATGTCTCAGCATGGAGTTGTAGAGGTTCCTAATGGTGTCCTGTGATAATCCATCCCATGCAGCTTGAATATTCTCACACAGTTCCTGCAGGTGCGGTAGGGGTAGAGGTGGAGTGACACCAGGCCTTCTGGACGTGTGATGCGTGACAACAAACCGTTCACCTTGGCGCCTCCACACACGGATTCGTTGGTCATCTCCACCAAAACAAAAGGGGGACTCGTCACTGAAGATGACCTGCTGCCATTCTGAGTCACTCCATGACAGTCTGGCATGACACCACTGCAGTCTTTGGTGACGTTGACGTGGTGTTAAGTACAGTCGTCGTAACGGTCCGCGTGCATGTAGTCCTGCATGGTGCAGCCGTCTGCCAATGGTGCTGGCACCAACAGAATGACTCGTGGAGGACATCACTGCTCGCTGTATGTCTGCAGTAGTGGCTGTTGGGTCAGTCAGGGACAGCGGCAAGGCCTGTTCTTGCTTATGCCACATGTTGGCCGAGCGTGAAACTTGAATCATTCTCATGTCTCACAGTGTCAAACCTACCCACCAAGTTTCATTCCTGTCAGTTGATTCCTTCTGGGTGCAGCTATTCTTTTGACGATGACTGTATATATAGTGCACAACAATCAAGGTAAGACTTTATTGATCCCGAAGGAAATTGCAGAAACAAAGCGTGGGCTCGTCTGGGATTTGAACCCGGGATCTCTCGCACTCTAAGCGAGGCTCATACCCCCATACCAACGAGCTACTCTCAGTCACCCTCATTATGTCTTCCTACCAGCTATATTAAACGAGCGAGTGTAATGATGTCATGTCTAAAGCTATAACGAGAAAGAGAGTATATCAAGCTGAATCTTCTATGCAAAAACACTAATCCTGAGTGACAAATTACCCATGAATCCAAGTGGTAAGACGGAGGTCAGAATGACTGTGTAGAACCTTTTACGACGTGTCCTCAATTTATCACATGTAAAACTTTTACATGAGCTCAATGAAGCTGCAAAAGTGCACCTGAAGTGATTATCTTCATTCGGTTAGTTAAATTAACTTTTAGTGGTGATAAATTGAAGATCTCTCTCTTTCCTTCTGTCATTCTCTTTTTTTTTATCTCATTCGATCCGTGGTAAAGTAGTGCAGAGCCATTCTTTTTGGTGATCATTTAGGCAGTCGAGCTTATTGAATCTTATCATCTAGTGGTCTCCAACCCGTGTCCTGGAGAGGGACCTTCTTGCAGAGCCTAGTTCCATCCACAGTTTGATCTGGCTTATCAACCTGTTCCTCAGTCCCTGATTGGCTGGATAAGATGTATTAGAGTTCAGCTTTGCAGGGTTGGAGACATCTGGTCTACACATTCAGAAAGTCATTGTGGTATTACGTCAAAAACTAAACAACAAAAAAATTATACAACAAAGCAAAACAAAGAAGACTTCACTGGCTATGAGAATAGGGCAAATAGGACCAATCAAGTTCCATCGGTAGTGTAGAGTTTGAAGTCACTTAACCAAGTTAAGATATAACCACAAGCAACAACACAATGCAATAGTCAACATAATGGGAGAATTGATTGATTGATTGATTGACGGATTGATTGCTTGATTGCTTGATTGATTGATTGATTGATTGATTGATTGATCCCCTTTAGCTGCTCTCAAATAGGTGCTATTCTTTCTGGGGGCCGGTAGACATACTGTACAAGACAATGCGCTAACAATAAATCGCTAAATCCAGACAACTAAACACAAAAAGTGTAAATAAAGAAAAAGAAAAGAAAATAACAAATTGAAACTAAATAACGAAACACAGAAATCACATGACAAGATGGAAAATAACATAGTAGAAAGATAAAAAAAAAAAAACTACATTGTAGAAAAGACCATGTATCAGCGACTATATCATGCACATGTGTTGTTCCTACTGATCTTTATTACTGCAAAATTCAGTTGCAACCTGCAATACTTTTATTATTATTATTGATATATATATATATATATATATATATATTTTATCATTATTTGGACAAAAGTACAAACAAACAAACACAACAGAGAAAAAGTGAACACTGTGCAGCGAAGGCAAAAAATCCCAATAAGAGCTTGTATTAAATTGAATTAAATAAAAAATAGAAAGCATGATCACAAAAAGTTACAGCGAGAGTTTGAACCTGTTTCTGAAGCTGCTGAGTGACAATTCAATTCAACTTTGTCATTATGCCAGTACGGGGTTGTACAGTATAAGGAAACACAGTCAGGCTCCTTCTCCAGTGCAGTTATGAAAACAATAGATAAGTAGTACATACAGTCCAAAGACAAAATTACCAATAGACAATATGTGCAATGGGACACGTACAAGAGCAGTATCTGTATGTCAGAATGTTAGAAGACTGGAACGGAGGTGCAAACAGCAGTTAGCATGTGCAATGGAGTGAAACACAGCTTAGTGTTAAGTGTATATGTAGGAGAGTACAGTATGTTGAGTTAGGTATGTGGTTTTAAACAGTAGATGAACATATAATAGTGTTCAGTGCAGGTAATGAGCATAGCAGCTCAGTGTTCAGGTGAACATCTAAACCAGCTATAAAGTACATATGTACGGTATATAGAGAAATAAAATATATATCTAAAGAACGCTGTTTGGAGGTTATTATTATGGAATCTTATGGAATAATGATGAACTTGAACGCTGTACATACTGAAAACTGTTTTCAAAGCAAGTTTGTCAAAGTTTCTGCTCAATGAAATGGTCATCATATCAACAGAGTCATTCAGAGCGGTTTGGTGCGAAACACTC
>CM067478.1:460271-506741 GCA_034552555.1 Semaprochilodus insignis
GGGACTCGTCCACTGAAGATGACCCGCCGCCATTCTGAGTCACTCCATGACAGTCTGGCACGACACCATTGCAGTCTTTGGTGACGGTGACGTGGTGTTAAGGACAGTCGTCGTAGCGGTCTGTGTGCATGTAGTCCTGCGTGGTGCAGCCGTCTGCCAACGGTACTGGCACTAACAGGATGACTCATGGAGGACATCACTGCTCGTTGCATGTCTGTAATCGTGGCTGTTGGGTCAGTCAGGTACAGAGATAAGCCCCGTCCTTGCTTACGTCACATGCGCGGCCGAGCGTGAAACTTGAATCATTGGCGTGTCTCATGATGTCCAACCTACACACCACGTTTCACTCCTGTTGGTTGATTCCTTCTCTGGGTGTAGCTACTGATTAGGTACCAGCGGTGCACATACTTAATTACTCCCCAGCTCTGCATATCACTGCCATGAAATGGAATTCGTCCAACTATTCTCGTATTATTTGACTTCAACATGAAGTGCTCGCAGATAAAGTCCTGACTGGATCAGTTTCTATTGATTCCGGCACAGCTATGCACCGCGTCTTTGGTTTAAAGGTTCGTTTTTTGTTTTCATGGTCACGATTTTTGGGTTGCCTTTCTCTTCCTGCAAAGGGAAGTTGCTACACAAAGAATGGAAAGCACGCATCCTGTTGTGTGTCTACCGTGCCGAGCGGCTCCCGAAATTCTGCTTCGAGGATGATGCTTTACTCCCCCACATAATCTGTTTGATTTGATGTACTGTAGGTTTCAGGTTATAAGTGAGTGGGTGGAATAATATCGGTGTCCTCGTTTTTACTCCAGTTTTTACTGGCACATGCTGGCGGAATCATACAGCCCTGGCATACTTGTATTTTTTTGATTTCTCGAGTCGGCCTTCTGAGGCCTATTGTGCGGCTGAAGTTTGCTGGGGGGGATATATCAGAACGCTGACATTCTTGCGCCCCTGTGGGTCAGTTTCTTTCAGCAGCATTTGAAGTGTTTTTCCACATTACGCACCGGTGCAGCCATGCATACCTTGACTTACAGTATTGAGAGTGCTAGTATCGCTGGCTGTTTGGAGTGCAGTGGCACAGGAGTGCATAGACCAAAGTGAGGTGACACTATTCAGTAAGCAGCCACATAACATTCCCTGGGAAGTGGTACAGACTGAATAGATTTGAAATAGTAGCTGTGGATACATCCGTGATTTGCTGTATTAGCAGGGAGCAGCATGTAAATTATGTAACAGCATTTTGTTACATTTATGACATTTAGCTGATGCTTTTATTCAGAGCGACTTCCAAGGTTAACTGTAATACAGGTAGGGTTAGGCTTATTGGCGTAGCACAGCGTAGCAGCACCCGGATCGAACCCTGATCTCCCACATGGGGTGGTAGCTCACTGGCAGGCAGTCGTGTATCTGTTGCGCCACACCAACCACACCAGGGTTATCATTAGGGTCATTAGAGTTCCTAGTTAGTTAACATTTGGCAAAGTTTGCTTTTAATACTAGCATGCTAGCTCACTTCAATAGATTATATCACCCTACTAACGTTGCTTTACAAAAATTAAAGAGATGCTACCAGGACATCTCAAATCCTATCGTTCTCAAACAAATGTATTAGCAAGCATCAGTTTGTTTTTAACTAGCTGTGTGATGCTAGTGAATAACTCTCATTGTCCGTGTTCTCAAAATGTGATTTTACAATGTTATTAGTATGTTTGTGGTTGGCTAATGTATATGAAATTAGTTTATTTTTAATGCTAGCTTGAGACATTAGCAGATCACTAATAATCTAAAATAACTGAACTTTAACTAAATTTATCATTTATCATAACATTACCAGACAAACTATGATAGCACAATGTTATTAGCATGTTTCTGGGTTTCTGGTTAACTTGCATGATTTGTTATCTAGTCTGCTAGCCTGTTAGCTGTGTGATGCTAGTAAATCCCTTTCGTTGTCTCAAATGTGATATCACAATATCATTAGTATCTTTGTGGGTTTGCGTTTGGCTAATATGTATGGAATTAGTTTATTTTTAATGCTAGCCTGATTGATTTGCTTCCATCTTCGCTTCCATCTTAGTCAGACCTTATAGACCACTGATAATGTATAATATTTGAGCGACTAAGTGACGTTATTCTGTGACATTGTTTTCTGACGTCAAACAAACGATGACAGCACAATGTTATTAGCATCTTTCTGGGTTTCTGGTTCATTTGCATTGTTGTTTTATCCAGCCTGCTAGCCATTTAGCTGTGAGATGCTAGTGAATAACTCATTGTCTATGTCCTCAAAATGTGATATCAGATATAATATAATATCAATGTGTGGGGTTGGCTAATATGCTAGTTTATTTGTTTATGCTGCCTGCTAGCTACTTTGTTTCCATCTGTATTCAGACATTACAAGCCCAATGACAAAATCTATAATATCTGGGCAACAAACGGTTATCAAACAAAATATAATAGCACAATATCATTAGCATGTCTTGCGGTTGGCTAATGTATATATAAAGCAGGGTATGATGTGTTTTGGATGCTCTTAGGCTGGTCAGTACCAATGGATGCTGTACTTGTATCAAACCAGCCTAGTCCAGCTTGTAATGCATGCTGGTCTAAACTGGTTTTCCAGCATGGGGTTGTACTATTAATCTATAATTGCTCTCTGAGATTTTTCTGACTGACATAACTGAAGATCTGATGTTATTTTGTTTTATTATACAACATGTAGCAGCACATTATCATATCTTAGCTTACAGATATGTTTTAATGCTAGCCTGCCAGCCATTTTGCTTCAGTCTGGAGTTAGACGTTATCAGCCCGCTGGTGTAAAATATGGATATAATATCTGAGGGAGCCCTCTGCGACGACAAATTTCATATTTTACAGGGCTGTCAGGACAAGTTCAAGCACCTTTTCAGTGACAGCACACATGAGTGCAGTGAATGATTTTATCTGGCCAGACCAGAGAATAAAGAGCGACAGATATTACACAGTATAAAGAGAATTTCATCACGGGATTATGGGGGAAGATCATGGTCGTGAATTGACTGTACAATTTTTTGAACTTTTTATGTCAATGTAGATTATTTTCTTCCCGGTTCTTCTGGTGCGGTGGAGGATGTGAGCATGTGAAACTGCTTGGTGGGCACAGTTGGATGTTTTATAGAATAAGAATGCTGGGATATGTGCATAAATTGGATTCTAGATTTGATGGAAGTTTGTGTATGCACTCTACTAGCTGTGGATGTTGTTATTGTGTATGTTCGGTTATGTTTTGTTATTAGGTGTTCATTTTGCATGTTTAATATGAGGTAGTTTAAGGTACCTAATAACATCTGACCAAGGACATGAAATGAAGATTTGGGCTAATGTTTTAGGCTCAAACAGTTCTGGTGTTTCAGGTTTATCACTGTCTATTTGATTATTAATTGAAAGATTGATGATTAATTGAAGATCTGATCAGATATATATATATAGCAGCTGATCAGTAATGTAGCAGTGTGGATATGTTAGCCTATGCTAATGTTGTTAGCCTAAAATAAGGTTTAAAACATAACTGAATCAGTAAGTACATAAATCGGCGCTGTCCAAAGAAAAACACTGATTTTTACTTTTATGCATCATTTGAACATGTGAGCTGCCAATTACATATTATTGTATATATTTCATGATTAATGGACCAACAGAAATGGCCCAAAATGTCTGGTTCCTTTGAGTCACATTAGCATTAAATGTGGTTTTTGCCCTCACCTGTAAAGTTCCATTTTGGAGATACTTGGTCAATGACAAAATACAGGTGAAGCCACTGATTAGATCTCTGGTCGTATGTACAACATGCATGCAGAGGCAGCACGCCACAGCAACACTGACTGGGCAGGTCATCCACTGTATTATGCTTAGCCATACGGTCATTTTTATGATTTAATAATCCAATCATTTCACAAGCGTGCTTGTGTCAGTCACACATAGCCATGTGTAAGGCAATTAAGCCTTTATTCATTCAGTTAACACTCATAGCATAATGCTAATTTCCTTTAACATTGCTATAGGGCTGTCCAGTGTTAAGCTAGCAACAAGCTAGCCATGGTGTACTTAAGTATAGTAGCTGTAGCTACTAAGCAGTCCAGAAAGACGTTCAGTTATCAGTTCAGTAACAGATTCATCTGAACCTTCCAGGAAAGATTTAAACTTAAAGTAACAGGACATTTCTGACGGGCCCTGATTATGATGGGGCCTGTAGACCAGTGGTCATTAGCCCTGCTCCTAAAGATCAACCTTCCTGTGGTGTCTAGTTCCAATCACAACCTGCTACACCTTCATTTATGCATTTGTTCATTTACCTTCTAAGCTGCTTATCATTCCGAGTCACAGGGGGGGCGGTTTGGGTGCTAAAGCTTATCCTAGCGCTTTTTGGGCTAAAGGCAGGTAGCGCCTTTCCCACCACTTCTGGGAGGGCAGTAAACACCCTGGACAGGGCACTAGTCCGTTGCAGAGCTGCTACACCTGCTCCAGCTAATTACTGTCTTCAGCTTGATTGGCTGGATCAGCTGTATTAGCCACTGATTAGATCTCTGGCCATATGTACAACATGGATGCAGAGACAGCATGCCACAGCAACACTGACTGGGTCGGTCATCCACTGTATTATGCTTAACCATACGGTCATTTTTATGATGGAATAATCCAATCACAGTTCAGTAACAATTTCATCTGAACCTTCCAGCAAGGATTTAAACTTAATGTAACAGAACTTTTCTTTTTTGCTTTATGATGCCATATTTTCTGTTCATGAAATCAATAAATGAATTGCAATGTTTGTGCATGCTACAGATCAGTTTAGATAATCTATAATTAGGTAGTTGGGGCAAATATTAACATCAATCAAAGTCAAATAACACGGCTGTCATGAACATTTCAGTTAGTATAGCAAACTCTGAATGTCTTGCGAGAAATAAACCTTAGTGCTGGCGACTGTAAAAGCGTGAAAATGAACATTTCATATTTTTGAAGGTGTCGATAAAGGATAACATAGATAACGTCCAGCAATGAGCCTCCATTATAAAGCTTCCTGAGACTCGATCCTGAGATCCGACACTATTTCCAGTCAGCATAGTGAACAGTTGAAGGGTATTTTATGGTAAATTGTGGGAACGGAAGTGCACAACGGGGCACCCTTGAAACCACTCCTCAGTGCCTTAACATCTGAGCTATGGAGCTCACACTCAAGGTTTTACAGCTAACAGAATTCTCAGAGCTCCAGTTTATACCTTCTATTTGTTGTCCTCGCCTCCTCCGGTTACATCATGTTCGAGGCGTACATCACCCTGCCTGGGACTGTTTGAAACCTGGCTCTAAAACCACCATTACTCACATGCGAGAGAAAAAGGAAAGCATAGAAAGAGCAATCCTAAGCTATAGTTTCTTCATAGACCCACGACTGCAGCTCCGGCGTCATGAGGAGAAAGCTGTGTAAAAGTGCTCGGAGGCCGCAGACAGCAGCTCTGTCAGGAATTCAATTCTGGAGCAGGCCAAGAGAGTTGCTGGCCCTATGATTGATGCACTTGTACTGCAAGTCAAAGAGAGCCAAGGCTTGCTGAGCCATGTGATGGATATACCAATATATTGTGTCTACACCACTGGTGGTCACCACTGGTGTGCTCACCCTTTTACAGGATGACGAATGTTACACCTGGTGGCTGTTTTCACAGTATTTTTGAGAGGGTCTTGGAAGAAGGAGGGGCCAGAGTGTGGCTTCTGGAACAATTAGTCATTGATGCCACATTTATGTAGGTTGAAGATGCTCTTGAAAAAGATATATGGACTTCTTCTATGCGTTCTTCTTATTATATATATATATATATATTTTTTTTTAAGGGGCGGTTTTCATGCAATTACCTTTACTTTTTTGACCATTTATGCTTCCCATTGGAATGAATGGGGTGCAAAGGTCTGTGTACCCAGTTGACATATATCATGTTGATACAAATCCATTAGAAACATCTTATTAACCATGTGAGGCACCATGGCAACCACTTAGCAACGCCATAGCTACCACTATGTTACAATAGCAACCACCTAGCAACACTCTGGCAACTGCTTAACCACTTATCAACATCTTTGCAGCCACCTAAATTACAATAGTAACAGTTCAGCGACACCCTAGCAACCACCTGGGGACCTATTATGGTATTGTTCAGCATTCATAATTTTATATTTGGGCTCTAGGAGAATAGATTTACATGCTTCAGTTGTCCCAAAACATGATATATTTCCTCATACTGTACATCTGTATACACCCTCTATCTAAAATGCCCTATTAGAGCCCCTGTGTCCTTAAGCCCCGCCTCCTGATAAGCCTAGTGTGCTCTAAATGGTCTCGTTGCTACTCTGTTGTGATTGGTCAACTGCCAGAGTGGCAGAGTTCTGCATGGATGTACATGTATTAGAGCTCCTGTGTCCTGAAGCCCGACCTCCTGATGGGCCCAGTGTGCTCTGATTGGTCAGCTCACCCATTCGCTCACTCCTGCTACAAGTTCTGCCCCTACACTGCTGAGGCCGTTCTTACAGTGCTGTCGATACGGCTATACCAGTTTGAGAGTGTAACCCTGAAAGTCTGGTAGAACAAGCTTCAATGTGGACTGTGTTACGAGATGACATCATCATCATCTTGTAACAGAGAGAAGGGACGGAATTTCAATGATTCATTTCAGGCAGCTGAGAAAAGTGGTCTCCGTGGAAGTGAGTTTCTTCCTCTGGTGTGTACTTTGGGCTTTATAGCTCTGTGGAACATGTACATGCACAACAAGCAAGGAAAGAGGAAAACTGGAAAAACAGAATAGGCCCCCTTTAGGCTGCGCAATCGCTCTGCATTCTTCAGGAAGTGCACTTTTCCAGTCGGCTTTGGTCTATAGTGTTTTAGTGAAACAAGCAGTTGCTAAAAAGAGGGATACAGTTCAGCCTGCTTGACGTCCTCATCCCGCCTGCTGCTATAACTTCCAGCCATTCTGTATTGATTAACAGCCTACAGTCTGTCTTTTTCCAAGACACCATTGTTGGCCACTGTCCCATCAAATGGCGGGACACGGATGCACCGTCAGTTGCTGGAGTGCTCCTGATCAGAACAACCCCTCTGCCATAGAGATAACATAAAAATCCTTAACATCATGTGGAGACTGGAAGGGGGGGAATAAAAAAAGCATTACAGTCGAACCCAGAAAATCAGGCGTATAAGGCAACCTGAAACAAGCAAGAAGATCTGTTTATTTATTTATTTATTTATTTATTATTTTTTGCTCCATTTTGGTTTGTACAGCTTCAGTTGCTCTGCCGAGAGGTTCAAACAGCCAGTGAACTGAATCTTTCTGAGCAGAGAAGGAGATTCAGTGTGAGCAAAGGCTGCCCTCATGGAGCTAGCTCGCTTTAAATGTGCGACGAGCCTGAGAGAGCCGCGCTGCAACTTTTCCCCCAGACTTGAGACAAAAGACTTGATTCGGTGCTCAAGTCTTCTGGAGCAATTTTTTTTTCACCCCCCACCCCCCTCCTCACTCACCCACTCAGAAAGAATTAGACCAAAGAAAATCCCTCAAAGAAGCGGCGCCGCTCAGACGAGGCTGCGCATAACCCGGGCGGTCATACGTAGTTGAACTGTCTAATTTTAGGCTCCCCTTAAACATCAGAGCAAAGACACGCCATTGTCTTCCGAGATCACCAGTCTGGGATTACATCATTGTGCCGAGCTGCTCCCTTCTTTCTCTTCTAACCGTGCTCCAATTATTTGAAGAGCGCACTTTGAAGGTCAGATCCCCCGTAATCATACCAGTGATGTTCTGCGGAGTAATTACATATGCATCTCTTATTTTGGAAGAACTGAACAAAAGAACACAAAGCAGTTTCGGGGCGGATTCATTATCCACCCTGAAATTACTCCGCAATTGCCTCCATCCAGCGTATTTTTTAACCCCCCCCCACAACCCCTGCCCAAGATGCTCTTTGCTTTGAATGCACTGAAGTACAATATAATTAAGGTGAAGATCAAATGACTAGAGATCTTACTGAAGTGATTTACATCATTTGCACTCTGGACTTCATATGTAGTCTTGCAAAATCCTGACCCCGGCTAGCACTTGATTCGACAGGTAGACACCGGCTGCTTTGGTAATTGCCATTAAAGTGATCACTTTGAACAGCGTTTTATCACATTTCTGCTATTATTGCAATTGTTCAAAATGGCTACCTTATTTTAGCCCCACTTTCACACATTAACAGAACTCATTTTCCTGCTCCAGCAGTCTGGATCTCCTGCCGCTCAACTCTTTAAACTTATCAAGTTTCTGATTCGCTGAAAGTTCTGCCGGTTATTTTGGCTGGAAATGATCTAATTAAGTCACATTTTAATGTCTTAGTGTCACAAGTTTTTGCTAATTCCAATTGATCTTGTAACCTGGCTACACAAGAATCACCGCATTTCGCTATATCAAATAACATTTAGAGTTTAGCCTCATGAGTTTATGAAAGAGTTAAAGCAGTTGGTGATTTTTAGTTTCCTGCATCATTTGAGTTCAGCAGATGTACTTTATGTTGTGTGAAAATTGATTGGACAAACAGACGTGCTCCAAATTTGCTTCTACTACAGTCACTTTCCATCAACTTGCATTGAAAGTAATGCAGATTTTTGCCCTCTCCTGTAAAATTCCCTTTTTTTAAATGCATCTTTTATTTTTTATTTTTTTTGAACTGCCATGAAATTCAGGTATTTGGACAAACATCATCATACTGTAAAAATCGTATCTTGGCAGGTTTAGATTTTCTTGAAACTAGTCACAAAAAAAATTCTTGTTTTGAGAATATTGTAAGCGAATTATACGACTTTTTTGACTTCATTTCAGACATTATTTTAAGTCATGTGAAATTGTCTTGAATATAGAGTTAGAGATTTACAGTAGTGTGCGTTTTGGAGTGTGTTTAAGTAATATGCTTCAAGCCATCAAAATTATCTGCTAAAAGAATTCCTGAATAAAATGACCTGAAACAAATGAATAACCATCTAACAATAGGTTCAATAATCTTGAAATAACGGATCACAGTTTTTGCCTCAGATTCTCAGCTAGACTGGGATTTGGACTTTAACCTGGACCGTGTAGAACATTTACCTTGTTGCTGTTCAAACCCTCCTGTGCTGCAATGGACTTATGCTTGGGATCGTTGGCCTGCTGAGAGCTGAGGTTTCTCTCCAGCTTTAGTTCTTTAGCAGACTGAAGCAGGTTGTCTTGCAGTATCTCCCTGATTTTTACATCATCCGCTTTTCCGACAGTGTCCACCGAGAGACCCCAACACAGCGAGGTCTTCATTTTCACGTAGTTCCTTCAGATTCACGGTCTGGCCAGTGGTCCTTGAATTAAGGTGGTGTTTTATCCAGTAACGGTGGACTGTTTTAATGAGTCACAGCCCAATGGTTAGTCAGTAAAGGCAGATCTAATATCTGTGTAAACTTCCACAGTACAGGACTTGATTACTTTATATACTGATTATTTTTGTTGTATACATCCAATATCACTTTACATTCATTTATTTTGATGGTCCATCTTTTAAAATTAAATATGACACAATCTGAGTCGTTTGTAGTCCAGATGTACACGTTTGCAAGCCATTCATCTTGGCTTTAGGCGTCCCAACTTATTCTGTATTTCAGATCGTTTGGCTGTTTTCACTGTCGGGCCAGGGTGTAGGACATGCACTGTGGATATTATCAAATTGATAGTGTGATATTTAAAAAATTGCAGCTTATAGGCTAAATAATCTGCTGTCTGCTAAGTAAAAAAGATGCATTATTAATTACTCTACATTATGTTTCTCAAGTAATGCAGTAAGAAACTATAGGCCAATTTCTCAAAGGTTTTCATACTGTATTCCCTTAATATGGACCTTCAGAAAGAACTCTCTGATCCCAGCAAACTACATGTCATCCGCTAAGCATTGTCAAGAGCTTAATATGTCTAATGATATGTCAGAACAGTAGCCTCTTCTACAGAACACTGAAATGCCTAATAGGTTCTGGCTGTCAAATTGAAAAATATCTCATAATTGGAATAAGATGTAGTAAAAAGGTGGAGAGTACAAGAACACTTGCACTAAAGTTCACTGCAATGCCACTTTGAAGCATGAAAGTAAAGTATCAGGGAAAAAAAATAATAACTTGAATCTTACAGTTATGTGGTGAACTGACAGCATTAAGTTCAAAGACTTTACGTTCTGTTACATCACTGTGTATCACTGACAACTGCAGAAACAACTGTGCATTTTATAACACTGCAGTAGCTTGTAGCTTGTTACGCATGGAAATGTTCTGCAAAGTTATATAGCCCAGACGACTTTCCCAAGATATTCCACTGTCCTATATTGGACCATGGAATATCTGGGTACCTTTGGATATATCCATATTTTGACCTACCACCAGACTAACTTTCCTGAAGGGCATTCCGAAAATTCCTTGAAATCTACACCCAAAGGAAGCCTCTCTTCCTGTAGCTGTAGTGCACCGTTGGAGTCTTTCGGTAAAGACATGTTTGAAAGGGAGCCAAGTCCCCTCTTCACTTTGAGCTAATGCACTCTGAACTGACCCCTCCAGAAACACAGCTGCTCCAAAGCCCAGCTTTGAGACGTGATGTAATAAAAACTCCAGACAGCCGAAGCCGCACCGCCATCGGACCGCCGTTAGCGTGTATGAGAAGAAGAGGAAAATGCTACAGCTGCCCAGCGGACGGGGCAAAGATTACAGCAATTTACCACCTGGAGTACATTGGCCTTTAAACTGCTCACATGGGCGAGACAACCCTTGTCAAGCTGAGTTTGGACGAGCGTAGCAAGGAAATTAGGCATGTGTGCTGATCGGGTTCTGCTGCTTTACATAGGAACAAGAATATCGTCACTGGGCAAAGAAAAACAGGTAACTCCAAAATGGCAACTTGACAGGAGAGGCCAAAAACCTCATTTAATTATAATGGAAGTCAATGGAACCAGACGTCTTTCCAAGTTTTGGGCCATTTCTGTTGGTCCATTCATCATGAAATTTCTTACACAAGTTAATGGCGGCTGCTGTGTTCAAATGATGCATAAAAGTAAAAACCAACAAAAATGAGATACACTATATTGCCAAAAGTATTCACTCCCCCATCCAAATCATTGAATTCAGGTGTTCCAATCACTTCCATGGCCACAGGTGTATAAAACCCAGCACCTAGGCATGCAGACTGCTTCATAGTGAGAGAATGGGTCGCTCTCAGGAGCTCAGTGAATTCCAGCGTGGTACCGTGATAGGATGCCACCTGTGCAACAAGTCCAGTTGTGAAATTTCCTCACTGCTAAATATTCCACAGTCGACTGTCAGTGGGATTATAACAAAGTGGAAGCGATTGGGACGACAGCAATTGGGAACGAGTTTGCCAACTTTCTGCAGTCGCTACAAACCTCCAAACTTCATGTGGCCTTCAGATCAGCTCAAGAACAGTGTGTAGAGAGCTTCATGGAATGGGTTTCCATGGCCGAGCAGCTGCATCCAAGCCTTACATCACCAAGCGCAATGCAAAGCGTTGAATGCAGTGGTGTAAACGCTGCCACTGGACTCTAGAGCAGTGGAGACGTGTTCTCTGGAGTGATGAATCACGCTTCTCCGTCTGGCAATCTGATGGACGAGTCTGGGTTTGGCGGTTGCCAGGAGAACGGTACTTGTCTGACTGCACTGTGCCGAGTGTAAAGTTTGGTGGAGGGGGGATTATGGTGTGGGGTCGTTATTCAGTAGTTAGCCAGGCCTTCTCGTCCAACATCAATATCTGACCTCACAAATGTGCTTCTGGAGGAATTGTCAGAAATTTCCATAGACACATTCCTAAACCTTGTGGAAAGCCTTCCCAGAAGAGTTGGAGCTGTTATAGTTGTAAAGGGTGACATCATATTAAACCCTATGGATTAAGAATGGGATGTCTCTCAAGTTCATATGCGTGTGAAGGCAGACGAGAGAATACTTTTGGCAATATAGCGTACATGGTTTTTTTTTGGAGAGCGACGATATGAAGCCAAACTGGTTGAGCCAAACGGCTGGTGGATGATGGAAAGATTGTTTTTTGTTTTAATTACAGTAATGATTTTTTGATGCAAGCGATTACTGTCTGCAGCAGTGATACGCAGTAATGATATACAGCGTTGGCAGCACGTGCCTGCTTCTGCAGGTTTTCATAAGCATAGCTTTTTACAGGTAACAGGCCGCTGTCATAAAGAAACAACTCATTTCATGCATGGCGAACCAGTCAACTCTTAAATTATTTCAGCGCCAGAAGCCGGGATCTAACACATTCAGGGCTCCAGTCTGACGGCGGAAAATCCTATCTGACGGTTTATGAGACACTGGGTACGTCAAGGTGAAGCCTGCTAATGCATATGCGTGCCGGGGACCTGGATTCTCTGGAGGAACGTCTAAAGATGTTGGTTTTAACATGCATACATTCACGGTGGCTGTTGCTGAGGCCGTGGTGCCGGAGTAGGCGACTGCGGCGAGGGATTGCTTCTCGTTTGAATGAACGCGTGGTAGCTCAATAACGCTGCTTACGACCGAGAGAGATGACGATGCCAGTTGGGCTCTTAAATGCGTTTCTGGGGCCTGTTATCATGGCTGATCAGGCTCACCTTAAAATACCTCCTGTTCTAATAACCTGCCACTGCTTATTGCTTATACTGTGCTGTTTTTATAGACCTGACAGTAGCGGGAGCTTTCAGCGGGGGTAGAGTGGTGGGGTTGGGAGGGGTGCTTATGCAGTGAGGTAATACTGAGAGGCATTTGGTGTGAAGAAATTTAACTGAGGGATGTCAAACGACATCCTGATCTGCTCGCTGTCAAGGAGCTTCACAGGCAGAGCTAAGAACCCGAGACAGTGATTTGCGTGTTTGCTGGATATGCATATCCCGAGGAGAGCGCTACCTAAACTTCAATTCAATGCACTTCAAACTAGGTGACAGATAGCATGTCTGGCGAAACCAATGCTTTCTTTTTGCGTTTCCCAGCGTTTTTTAATTGTATCCAAGTGAAAAAAAAAAAGAAAAGAAAGAGGCAGCAGCATGCGCACCGCACCTCCTTTTGTATATCCCGGCATGGGCTTTGAATTTCCAATACGCTCCGGCAAGAGAAGAAGCAGAGGCAGATAAAAAGTTGATGCCATTACACAAAGTCCCCCAGCGTCACTGAGTCAAAGAGGCCTGCCACCGCATGGCAGCGCAAGCACCTATAAATATTGACCTTCCATCATTTTCAAAGGGCTTATCCTGTTTTACAGTAATGCTCCGCTCTATCTCCGCATCCGCTGGCGCATTGTGTTTCCCAAGCAGACGTTTTATGCCGAGCCGCCTGCGTTCCCGATATTTGGATTCATGGATTCACCAGCTCCCGCCCCGGCCTTGTATGTTAACAAGCCCAGGGAGTACGGATCTTAGCATAATATTCCGCTTAACATGTGAGGCGCAACACGGAGATCCATTTGGCTTGGCTGAGCACCGCCCCATTATGCGGCGGCCCCAAAGACAAACAAATGCATTCCGCAGGTGAATGGGTCTGCCATTTGCGGGGCTACGTTTCAATGGCCCGGTCGTTCGGCTTTCTTCAAGGCCCTCTCCATCCAGAGGAGCGGATAAATGATTCAGCGGAGTCGTCTCGCGCAACAATATCAAATGAAAGATTGATACGCCGCTCAAGTTGGAAATGAGACAGAACATGGAATGCTGTGTAGGAACATACACGGCATC
This sequence comes from Semaprochilodus insignis, assembly GCA_034552555.1. Classification (NCBI taxonomy): domain Eukaryota; kingdom Metazoa; phylum Chordata; class Actinopteri; order Characiformes; family Prochilodontidae; genus Semaprochilodus; species Semaprochilodus insignis. Next base: position 474,060 of record CM067478.1, read on the forward strand.
GCTGCTCATAACAGCAAGGGAAAGAAAAGACACGCCAGGCACAACATGATAGCTGCTGCCAACATACGTGCGGCTGGAGCCCTACGGGTCCAGACCGAGGTGTTCGGCGGAGGACAGCTCAGTGCCTATGCTACCGCGTGGATCTCTGTAGCGTAAGCAGGTCTGCCCTGTGCAAATGAGGCAGTGCATCTCTCCACCGATTCCTTTCGGAGGCCAGAATCGTTCCGCTTCATTGTTCCCGCTACTCTGGCAAAGCAGAAGCAGACACTGGGAGCCTCCTGAGGTGAGCACCCGAAATTTTGGCCGGAGATTGAAGGTCACAGGACTAGCAGCGCTTAACCGTGCTCCCTGAAGAATGAGGCCTTCGTATCTACCAGGGCTCCCGTCAAATGAACATGTCTGATCCTTCACCTGCAAGCCACAGAGGCTGCCTTGACTTCAGCGGACCTGGGTTTGATCTCCCTCTTGTTACGCCCTTGTAATTTACCTGGGTTGTGGCAGAGGTGAGGCGGTACCCAGAGGCCCAAGGCTAGGAGTGTGTACTCAGAGATTCAGCCTGGTGTGCTCTGCCTTCCAACAAACTGCAAATGCATCATTGTTATTTCCTTTTTTTTTTTTTTTGGCTGGACTGCCGAGCACGCCACCTACAAGAGCTGATATCTCTTACTGAGACACTGACCGACTGGCTGATTCCCATTGTTCTAGCATGCATGTGCAAGCTTCAACCGAGACAATCAGCAGGTGGCACTATATACCATTATAGGTCATCCTCAAACCCTACCAGCATGACCAGTATAATATGAATAATGGAGGGAAAGTAGAAATACATTCATTAAAACATGCCATGGATCTGGATAACAGGTATAGGCTGCACTTGTTTTGGCCAAGAGAGGGGGCTGCCGCCATCTACAGACCACTTCTACCACTTTCTGGCTTAGTGTTAGAGTCTACTGCTGTTTAACCCATAAGAGCCCATGGTGGTCCATGTGTCACAAGCTCTTAAAAAGTCTGGAAAGTTCCTTATACAGCTTTATCTGTAACTCATAGTCCCTAGGTGACATATACCGCACACCCTGGATGCCGTCACATGACAGTGACATGACAGTTTTTGAACAATTTCTGAACATGTGACCTCATTTACAGCATGGTGTCACGCTTCCGGGTTTCCCCATCTCCTCCGCTCTCCCGGACTCCACTTCCCAGAGGGCTACGCTCGATGACGCCACTCCCACATGTGCACGATCAGAATCTCCGATTCGCTCCCGCTCTCCAGAGTTCTAACACAGCTGTAATCCATTATCTCACTCATATATAAGCCTCATGGCTGCCAGTGGTTCCCTGCGAAGCTTTCCCAAACATAGTTTGCAATTCTGAGCGTTTTCATCCTGTTCTATGCTTTTCTGGTTCTGGTTCCCGACTACTCTTTTTGCTCGTTGCCTTTCTGGCCTTATATTCTCCTTTTGGTAACCGACCTCTGCCTCCTCTCTCTCTTCCCCTTTAGCCTCGCCCTTCCAACCTGTCTGCCTCTGGTGACTGCCTCCTCTGGTTTCTGACCTGTGCCTGTCTTTGACTCTGTTTTTGCGTTGTCGTTCATTGCTGCTTGGTTTGATTGTTCATTTGTATAACAAAACCATTTTGACTTTTAGCTCTGCACACATTGTTCCGGAGTCTTTTGCCCTGACACATGGCTGGTGTGCTTGGTTAGAGACCAAACCAGCTCGTTTTAAAAGCTTGTGTTTGGGATCTAAAAGGTCTGTTATAAACCTGTTTAGCAATTCAAAAGCTTTGATAGCATGTTCTGTATTACATAGAACCCATTCGGACAGCAATTCAAGAAATTATGAAATGAATCGTTATGACATTCGTTTCATTATGAAACGAATGTTGAAACACATGTTCTGTCAATATTTTGACCTTAAAATTGTTACAGAAGACGCCATGTGACCTCTTTGTCCAGTCTTTTCTAATCTTATACCTGATCAGTTATGGGAAACGCGACTAGGCTCTTATGGGTTGAAACTCAACCAGAGGCTAGCAAGTGTGCAGTGAGTCCACAACACCAACACAAACATCTTTTCAAGGCACCAGGGAACCCAGGGGTTGAAAGCATGGGGGGTTACAGGAATCGATTTCTACAGCCATACGGTCTACTTGAATGTAGCTCCATGCCATCTACAAACAGTGCATCACTTTTTCAGCCATCCATATTTAATATATGGCATATGTTGATAGCAGTGTCTCCTTCTCTCCAGAAACGGAGCTGCCTAGGGGTGTGTTTAGGGTCCGGCTGATGGGCTGTAGCCAGGGATCTTTATTCGGTAGCCATGGGCCTCTGTTTACTGCCAAAATATTTATTATGAATATGATTAATGGGCTCATATGGTCACTAAATCTGTTGTGGTAAACGTATCACTTATGGCCTTCACCATATTTCAATACTACAGTTACCATGGTCTAAATATTTGAATACTGGAATCTATTTTTATGTCTGAACTGAACTGAAAACGTCCCCGGGTTTCAATTCAGAACGCTCAGCTATAATGCTATAATGCCAGAGTCGTCAGCATGTATGCTAGCAGCTAGAAAACAAGTGGTTTAGATTCTGAGTATATTGACTATATACCCTCATATATAGTCCATACTATATAAATGTATGTAGTTTGTGTACTGTTGTACTATAGACATTTCTGTGAGGGTATGTGCAGATAGAAATCATTGGTTTCATGGATTTGTTATTATGTCAATAACAGAATGTCAATTATTAATCCGTTATTAAATGAATTATCAATTGAATCCATGGAGAATACAGAGTTGCTTGCCTCCTCCTTTCCAACACTGGACAATAATAACATATCGTACTGCCTTGAACACCTCTGCTATTAGAACTGACTTGCCTGAACATTTAATAAACATTCTACTGCATTACTCCATTGAAAAGCCTTGACCATTAGAACCCGATGCTCTGGAGCAGCTGCAAATGTGGCTAAGGTCACCATACCCAATACCCAGCATCAGCGTTGGGCTGTGGAACAGTGTTCTCTGGAGTGATAGAGCTCAGATGCAATACTTTTGGGAATCGTTTGTACAGCATTTCGTCACTGCCCAAAGAAAAACAAGTATCTCCAAAATGGTAACTTTACAGGAGAGGCCAAAAACCTCATTAGTCAATGGAACCCGACGTCTTTCCAAGTCCGTTTGGGCCATTTCTGTTGGTCCATTCATCATGATATTCTCCCATAGTGGAAACAGCAGCTGCATGTTTTTCTTTGGTCAGCACAGATTTGCGAACCAGAACTGATCGTCCAACATCGGCATTTGACCTCACTAATGCTCTTGCAGTGGCAATCAATATATCACAGCAATGTTCTCACAGAAAAGTAGAGGCTGGTCTTGCAGCAAAGGTGGGCACGGTCACTCAAACTGCCCCTCATTTCAGAAGAAGTGCTGGATGAGCAGGCGTCTACAAACTTCTGGCCATATAGTGCTGATTCAGGCTTCCGTATTTTTAGTTGAAATTCCAGCGTGGTGTTTTACTTCCTCCTCGCCCACTCGGGCCACACTCACGTTTTCCTGGAATTACCATCATTATGAGCTTCTTACTAGGATAAAACATTGAAGTGTTACTTTGCGTCTCAGGATAATTACCTGTTGAAAGCACAGGCTAGGTAATTGCAAGCAAGTGACTGGAGATTCCTAGTTGTGATGTACATTGAGTGACTCGTATGCTGCACTGCAGATGTTGTTGAAAATGGCGTGAGATGGTTCATCAATAGCTTGGAATGGCTTGGAAGCTCGAATAGTAATAAAGGCTTTTTTGTCTCTGAATCAACAGAACAGTTTTGTACAAGCTAAGCTTCCGCCTCCAAACTGTGTGCTTTCGGGATCGGTCACCAGGGGGCATCTCCTAAGCTGTTGTCTTTTCCATGATGGCTCAGAATCATTCTTTGTACAAGCCAGACTTTCATGTTAGCTAATACTGATGATACAATGAGCTCTCTCCAAATGTTAAATAATTAATAATGATATTTAAAATGTTAAAAATATGTCAAATAATCTTAGAATAATTCACTGTTAGCAAGACAAAGCTTGGCAAAAGGTATTTGTCATTGCTTCTGTGATTTTGAGCATTTTGAACACATGCATGATGCAAATGTTTGAACATAGACGCCTTCTCTAAGATATCCTGAACACCGTGCAGTGTTGATAAGGGATCCTAATTATCACTTTATCCCAAATGGCTCTCTATAATAGTAGGCTACATAAATCATGAAAATACGGGGTCCAATTTGTCTATTAGACGGGCATTTGGCATTCAGTCTTATTTGCTATTGAGCATATAAAGCACTGTCTGGGTATAAAAGCCATAGTTGCAAGATGCCCCAGGTCAAATTCCATGTTTTGTTGATTTTCTATGTTAAAAAAGAAAACAAACATTTGCACATTTAAGCACACAATTAAATGTTAATATGCTGAATATAAAATACCGGGGGCAAAAAATGTAATAGCACAGACACATAAATGTGGTCTGTGCAAAACTTATGGTTATATTTTATGATTATGTTTTTTTTTTTTTTTTCTCTCAAGAGTTTAAATTCAGAAAATAAACAGAAATTCAGCACTAAATAAAAAAGGTTAGTTTCCTGTTTGTTTCTATGTGTTAACTTAATATATATATGTATTTTTTTTATAGCTACGATATATATATATAAATATAAGTATTAATTGAATTAGTATCATCACTGTCCAATGAAAAACATGTATCTCCACCCTTTTATAAGAGGTTACTAGCTCATCCAACTGTGTGTGATTGTTGCCTCTATATGATACATAAATATGGATATAGCCAGATTACAAATGATGTTGTTTGTAAGGTGATTTGTATGCTGCTATAAATTATTCTCATTAACTCATAAATAATTGCATAAATGATAAAATACTGAAAGACTGGGCTTAGCTTTCAACATGAACCTGATTACTGCAATGTCTATATTGATATTGATAATTATCATAATGTAGCTTTCAATAGAATAAAAGTGTTTTATGTGTTTTCAAATGAGCTTTATGAACATACAGCAGCACCTAATTCATATAGTATTTTCCAAACCTACCTAAATTTAATATGGTCCTACATATTTAAAGAACCTGTATTCACACCCTATTACTACTGCTACACAATAAATGTATCATAAACCATAAAAAGATTTATTTGTATTGAAACATATTGTTTTTTCTATCTACCTAAACATCATCCGTCTCTTTTTCAGGTTGTCTGGCTTCATGCTCCCGTCGCCGATAGTAAGTTCGGGGTCTATACTAGCCCTGTGGTTCACCACAGATTTTGCTGTGAGTGCCCAAGGATTTAAAGCAATCTATGAAGGTAAGAGACAATGGTTTTTGCTTCGGTATTTAGGCTCATGTTTATGCTTTTGTTCATGAGAGGGCGAGCAGGCGAGACTCCTCGGACGAGGAAATTTCTGTGACAAGTAAAAAAGTCACCAGGGAGCCCAGGAATCAGCCAACAAGCATGTTAGCCTCCATTTATGCGCCGATGCTCGTGTACTTCCTGCTCCTCGGGGGCATCGCCTGCAAGATCCAGCTCCCATTTGGAGGAGAGTTTCTGATTCTTATTTTCTGTTTGCTTTGAGAGAAGTTGACATCTTTCTGCCCCTATCCTCAATTTTACCCCCACAAATGGAGGCTGCTTGAGGCAGATTCCGGGCAACTGCCTCCCAGAGGTGCCGCAATCATTCGCAGGATTTCCTGGAGTGGAAGATATCGGGCCTATCGATCCCGGACACAGAAATTCATATAATCTGTGTCATAGTAACATTCTGAAGTACAGCTGCTCACTGCAGAGCCACTTCTCCCTCTAGTGGACGGAAAATCGGCTGAGTGCTTTTGTTTGCTCTCTTACATCTTGTTAGGCTGGGAATGTGCAGCGGTGCTGACGGGATCCCGTAACGGATTACTGTCCCTGATAAATAAGTGCTGTTTCTGGCATATGTTGTGTGGAATGAAAAATGGTGCAATGGCGCACTTAGGGTGCCAGAGGGACACCCCTGGGTTTTTAGGAAGTGTGCTGTCATTGCCTCACATGTTTGTCTTAGCGTGCTAGCCTCCTCCAGATTGATTGTACGGCTTGGGTTAAAGTCGATTTATCCTCCCTGCAAACTCATCAATGAGCTTTTACAATTAGTTACAGGATTAAGGGAGACATAGCCCAGTCTCAACTGGACCTGATTCAATTCCTGCTTTGCTCCTCTGAGCTATTTGGTCTTGTTTAACTGGAAAAATGAGGGTACGGATATGATCCCAAGCTCCCGAGTTCTTATTCACGGTAACACTTCCGCAAGGAACTCGGTTAGATCCCCTCTTGTATTGGGTATTATCACTCATCTTCAGCATCCCAACTCTTTGTGGTGGAGGGATTCGGTGTATGTATAACACTGCCACATTGGAAGTAGTAATGTGCAAAGCTCAACTGAATTAACTTCAGAAGGGATATGACTGCAAATTCCGAGTACTATGAGGATTCGCCACCGACCGTGCAATTGCGCAAACCTTGAATTGCTTGCAGAACCAAGGTTTGATCTCGTGCTTCGTGATTCCTCAATCACGTACAGGTCGGGCATGCCAAATGAAGGCTGATTTTGGATCCTCCTCAACCACCGAGAGTTCCAGGAATAAAGCAACGGCTCATCGATTTTTTATGAGGTTTAAATATCCCTGGAGTCTCACCCTGGGCCTTCTCTTTGGAACCGTCTCAGGCGCTGCCGTGTAGGGCTCAAGTGCATGCCTCACGAGACTTCCGGCTTATGAATGATGCACGACCGTGTCGCTACGTCGTTAGACCTATCCGTAGAGAAACCCATATTCCTGTTTTATCCCTCTTTTAACCTCACCCTGAATATGGATTACGGCCGTCGTTATTCAACTCACTGTTGGCATGGGCCTCTTGGCGGCAAGCGGCTCCGCGAGGTTTTACATATCTGAAAGGCAGGTCTCTCGAGTTTTGGCATTGCCCATTGTGGAGTGCAAGCGAAGCACGGCCTGTTTTTTACGACCATATGGCAGTTGTTGAGACACTGCTGTGGAATGCAGATGTTCTGACAATGTGTGCTTTGTACTCGCTGCAAGACGAAGATCCTTCTCTCGGTGTGAGGTGTTATTCCCACACTGCACTGGAAGCGGCCCACAGTTATGCATCATGCCCTCATTACACAACTAATCACCCACTATGCCACGTCCCTCACTGCTCAGGTTGCGCCGGATACAGTAGACCTGTGTTTAGCAGGTCCGGATCCTCTGCGTTTGATGCTCCGTCTTGTTCGTGCTGCTTGTCACGATCGCTCACTTGGATACCACATGAATCTTGCCTTGATGTAGTCCACGCTGTCACTGACAATTGAGATGTTAAGAAATTGCTTTCCGATTCCGTTCCGCTAGCTTGTTTTTATGTGTATTAGCCAAAGTCCACCGAAGTCATCACTGTCTAACAGATCCAGCGGCTGTGTGACCTTTCTCTGTTATGCATTAGGAGCCTCCTGCACTACTACAACCCAATCCATCAGGTTAATGGTGTTTTATAGAGGCGTTCCCTCTGGTGGCCGGAACGAACAGTGGTTAACACACTGCAGCCTTTTTTGGGGGGCGTTTTTGCTACAGCCTAGCCAAGTCTAATAGCGTTGGGTTTTCCAATATCAGAGGCGCGTTCATTAGAAAATAATAATAATGCTAATAACCTTATTTATGGAGCCCTTTTAATGCCAGTGTCTTCTGGAGACACTCTTCTGGAGATTTTCTTCTATTACAGGTAATATTGGGTAATAGAATTGCTTTTCACAGCGTAATAACAGAAATAGAACTCTCAGTTATTGTTTTTTTTTTTTTTTTTCAGTGTTTTACATATAGTGTTTGCAGAAGGTCGTTGTCTAAGATGTGCTGGAACATGAACAGGCTTTCTGTGAGATGTGCAAGTGCTTTAAGGTCATTTTTACAGATTTAAAAACTGGTACAATGAGAAGAGGATTTTAAGCTGCTGTGTGTTATTGAGGATGGATTGTTTTCTCTAGTAATAAGAACATTACAGTGATCAACTTAAATGCATGACTGAGTTTCTCTGCATCGATTTGAGATAGAAATGGACGAACTGCAGCGATATTTTTCAAATGATGGAATCCAACTTGATAGAATCCACCCAGGTTTCATACGTCAGGTTTGTACGCAAACCAAAGGAGCTGGTCAAATAAGAAAAAAATCGGTCCTGAAAGAAACAGGCAGTCAGTGCAGGTGGGTGATATGAAGTTTTTAAGCTTCTGTGTTTTATAGAGGATGGATTGGTTTCTCTAGTAATAAGACCATTACAGTGATCAACTTGTTGTAATAAATGCATGACCAAGTTTCGCTCTGTCGCTCTGAGATAGAAAAGGTTGAACTTTAGTGATAGAATCCAACTTGACTATGTTTACATGCAGTATAAAACAGCTCAGAGTCTGAAATTATTACTGAAATTATTGTTTGCAAACAAAAGAAGCTGGTAAAATCATAAACCTATCCTAGTAGATAAAGGCAGTCAGTGGAGCTGGGTAATCTGAGGTCTTTAAGCTGCTGTGTTTTATAGAGGATGGATTGTTTTGTCTAGTAATATGAGGATTACAGCGGTCAGCTTGTTGTAATAAATGCATGACCAAGTTTCTCTGGGTCGCTTTGAGATAGAGATGGGCGAATTGCAGCGATATTTTTCAAATGACAACTTGATAGAATCCACCCAGGTTTCATGCTTCAGGTTTGTATGCAAACCAAAGGAGCTGGTAAATAAGAAAAAAAATCAGTCCTGAAAGAAACAGGCAGTCAGTGCAGTTGGGTGATATGAGGTTTTTAAGCTGCTGCGTTTTTTTATTTTATTTTTATAAAGGATGGATTGTTTTTTCTCTAGTAATAAGAACATTACAGGGATCAGCTTGGTCATAAGTTTCTATGTGTCGTTCAAATATTGTACCCAGGTTTCCATCTTCAGGAAAGGGAGCCTGGAGCCTAGTTTCTCACAAAGCAGCTGAATTTTAGGATCATTTTCTTGTTAGTTTTGTGGTATCTACTAATAAATATCTGATACACAGCTGGTAAGTCAACAGAGTCTTGATTTCCAACAGGAATTACAGGAATGCATAATTCTGTGTCATCAGCAAAGCTGGTTAATACCTATAAGTAACATGCAAGGAGAAAAGTGGAGGCCCTAAAACGGAACCCTGTGGGACTCCACAAGAATTCACATATTTGACAGAAGGATTTCCGGTTTATTTGTTAAAAAATGATTTCAATCATTCAGCCGTCCAAAGCACACAGTGCAGACAGCACGACCATATTTCGAGGTGTCTGTAGTGTCTGCCTGCGGAGACGTCGAGATGCTTTATACAGGCTTTTTAAAGTTTAGTTTCAGAGCATCGTTTGCCACGTTCTGTAAGTCAGCAATATTACGAATGTCAGGCAAGGCAGGACAACGACGGTAATTGGTTTCCAGCACTCATCAGGCTAGATTAGCACTCAGCGAGCTTGTGAGAAGGAGATCATTATGTTGTAGACGGCAAGTATTCTTGTTATGCCTCAAACTATTCTCAAGTTGTTTCCACAGGAAAAAAAATGCCCTTATGTGGCTTCACTACTTTCCTCTTTCCTAAATGTTCAAATATTTGGATGGCATGCTAAAACGTGCGTTGGGGAGGAGCCCGCAGGCTGATGAGTTAGAGCTGGGGAAACCAAAAGAAGCTGGTGGCTTAGAGGCGCTTAAGTTCATAATGTGCACATCTAAATGTTAAAGTGAGTAGCACTATTTCATCTAGCCCCATTCGGCGCTGTTTAGATCATGTCATCCATAATCATCCCGCAGGTTTCCCAGCAGCCTTTAGAGCAGGGCTTATGGGCCATTACACCAGACTAATTGTAATCTATTTGCCTGCAGAGTGCTGAGTGGCACAGCAGTGTGCTAGATGAATATAGAACCTAGAAGCAATTTTCCCTTCCTTGATACTCCCTGAAATCCAAGATGGCACTGTTTGCTGATTTGATCAATAGTGCACCAGTTAATTAAGAATGAATGATAAAAAAAGGAAGCTCTTTCTGACAGGTCTCGACCTGTAACTAGCCACGCATACTCTATATTCCTCCCTTTCTTTAAATTCATACTTTATAGATAGGCCAAAAGTCAGCATGTTTAAATACTTAATGATTGGCTCTCAGACCTGTTCAGCCCTGTTGCTGAGAGAACGCTCAGTCCAGTGGTGAAAGGATGAAGTTAAAAGCTGAGCTGCTTGAATTTCGCACTTTTCTTGCAGTGTCTCTGGTTCGAGAGTTTGGGAGACTGTTTATTTTCAATCTTGTTTTTCGGTTTACTATTTAAAAATACTTTTTAGGTTTCAATTTAAGTAAAATGTCAGAATATTTTAAAACACAGGATTGTTTCATTCAAAGTATTTATTTGAGTGAACAAGCTGGAGTTATAAAAGCTGGAGTTTGGTAGATGGTCTGTGTTGTTAAAGCTGGAGTTTGGTAGATTCTCTGTGTTGTTAAAGCTGGAGTTTGGTAGATTCTCTGTGTTGTTAAAGCTGGAGTTTGGTAGATTGTCTGTGTTGTTAAAGCTGGAGTTTGGTAGATGGTCTGTGTTGTTAAAGCTGGAGTTTGGTAGATTCTCTGTGTTGTTAAAGCTGGAGTTTGGTAGATTCTCTGTGTTGTTAAAGCTGGAGTTTGGTAGATGGTCTGTGTTGTTAAAGCTGGAGTTTGGTAGATGGTCTGTGTTGTTAAAGCTGGAGTTTGGTAGATGGTCTGTATTGTTAAAGCTGGAGTTTGGTAGATGGTCTGTATTGTTAAAGCTGGAGTTTGGTAGATGGTCTGTGTTGTTAAAGCTGGAGTTTGGTAGATTCCCTTTTCTTGAAACTGCAGAGTTTGGTATGAAACTTTTAGTTGGAGTTGAGCTGTCATGCTGGAGTTCCCTTTATGTCTGTGCAAACGTCTTTACAGTCTGTTCTCCTCCTCCGCCATCACGTGAGCACATTGTGCTTTTGTGTCGTTTTAATCACTGGGAAATAATGCTAATCTTGTTTGCTTTTGAGGTCGCTGCAACCGAGCAGTTTCTGTTCATATTCAGTTTCTTAAATTAAGTATCTCATCAGACCTTTATTGAAAAGATTCAAAGAAATGAATCTCCCCCCCACCCTTTTTTTTCTCACCACTGAGACTTAGATAAGGGAAAGCTCCACCAGGGCTCTGCTCCAAAAGATATGAATCAATTAATTTCCCTACTCGCAGCCAAACCCTAAGATAGTAGCCGGCCTGTCAAAAGTGATGAGAGTCCGACCAACATTTAATCAACCCTGCAGAGCCAGGATGTGATACAAAGGCCGGACAAGTGGAAAGATTGGATTACACTCAGGGACTCCCTTTGGTTATCATGGACACTGGTCTCTTCCTCTGTTTGGTCTCCACCCCAGTCATCTGACGGTTCTTTGGCTGTCGCTCTGCAAGCCTGTTGAAGTCTGCAGGGCGGGTGAAGCAAAGATTGTGCCGAAGATCTCATGTTCAAAGAGACAGGTCTTCATTCTGCAGATCATATACCAAAGAACATGAAAGAATAATGACAGCTGAACAGAAAGAACTTTTTTGTATGCTTTCTGAATATCACTTGCACATTGTAATTCTGTTATACTCTGCTATCAGCGCAACACTTCAGTACAATACAATATAATATGCAGTATGCAGCCATACAGTTTTCCCAGACTATAGCCCTAAATTGATGGTCTTAGTTGTACATGGGGAGGTGGAGTAATGTAAATTCATGACCGATTTGCATAAATTGGTGGTCTTAGTTGTACATGGGGAGGTGGAGTAATGTAAATTCATGACCGATTTGCATAAATTGATGGTCTTAGTTGTACGTGGGGAGGTGGAGTAATGTAAATTCAAGACCGATTTGCATGGTATACGAAACCTCGGCATACATGACTGAGCTGGGAGGGGCTACTCGATTTATGCATTGTTCCCACCAACCAAAACTATCCAGCCAACAGCATCCTGTGGGCAGCATCCTGTGACCACTGATGAAGGACTAGAGGACGATAACCATCGTTATGACCCACTTATATTAATAATGGTGTCCTGTGATAATCCATCCCATGCATCTTGAATAATCTCCCACAGTTCCTGCAGACTGTGCAGTAGGGGTGGAGGTGGAGTGACACCAGGCCTTCTGGACGTGTGACGCGTGACAACAAGCTGTTCATCTTGGTGTTCACTAGGCACCTCCGCCAAGACAAAAGCGGGACTCGTCACTGCTTGATGAACTCTCATAATCATGGCTGTTGGGTCCGTCAGGTACAGCGATAAGGCCCGTCCGTGCCTATGTCACATACGCAGCTGAGCGTGAAACTTATTTACTTTATTTGGCTAATTGAAAAAGTGGTGATGCTGAGCAGTAGTGATAAAACTCAACATCATAATGTTTTCCATATGGCAGTATGTGGTAATTGATGATATTTAAGGATTGTGTACTAGCCTCACAGTTTGGCCAGTCTAGATATGGCTGGTTTGGCTGCATTGTGGTGGACAGTGCTGGATGTATAGGTGCTAAAAGGCACACATTAGCACTTATCTAGCTAGCTAATACTGTTTGTAGATCAATATTGCTAATCAGTACCATCAGATTCAATTGATACAACTGGTTGGTTATGTTAGGTATAGATTATTATATTAATAATGAAAGTTTAGTGTGTAAATTAGCACCTACTCATGTTCATAACACGTATGTAGGCTGTAGGCTACGCTACACAATGGCTTACCTAAAGTTGTCAGAAGCATTGCCCCTTTGAGGAGGCCTTTAGCTTGTATTCTGGATGTGAGTGTTGTCGCCGTACCACACCTTAGGTTTGCCGCAGACTCGAATGACCCAAGTTATCTCATGCCATGCATGATGAAACTCTGTGTCTCCTTGAGCGCCACTATACTTGAGGAAAAGTCTTTTTTCCCAAAGGAAATGACAGAATATTTACGTGGCACTGGATAAATATAACTGGAAGATATTTTTTGCGGGCCGTTTTACAGGTACAGGGTGCCGGAATCTTTCCTGACACGAAGCGTGCAGTTGGTAAATTTAGGTGAGGCCAATGATTCTCTGAGTAGAGAGTTTTTGAGACATATTGTGCCGACACACAGAGGAATTTGTCTTCCGTATTTAACTCATCCATGAAGTGAAACACCCACATACACACACTCTACTGAACACACACACACTAGGGGGCAGTAAGCACACTCACCCAGAGCTGTGGGCAGCCCTATCCACAGCACCCAGGGAGCAGTTGGGGGTTAGGTGCCTTGCTCAAGGGCACCTCACTCGTTACCGTCGGTTCAGGGAACTGAACCACCAACCCTCCGGTCACAAGGCTGGTTCCCTTACCTCCAGCTCACAAGTGCCCAAGCTGACTGACATGGTGCATTTGGATGGGACTACTGAGCAACGCCGGTAATAATTACATTACCCCACCTCCCATGTACAACTATACCTGTCTGAATAAGGCTTTGGTGTGGTTGCTTTAACTGCATTGCCATTGCCATTTCCACCCTCTGCTCCCTTCCTAACTCAGACTTTACAGTCCAAAGATCCCAAGTTTTCCTACTGCTAGATAAAATCTTCAGTATGCGCCCAGAACAGGAAAATGGCCGTTTAAACTTCTGTTTCTCACCATTTGATTTATTGTGCATGTGTTGCAACTAAGAGCAGCTAGGGGGGAAAATGAAAAATAGAGACAGATAAATAAGTACGGTGTGATATATGGGGGCGATTAAACTACATTTACATTAATATTGTGTTATTTGGTGCACTCAGCACAAGTGCTCCTCTCTGAAGTGCACCGAAAGTTTAGACGGAGTAATGGGCCACATCCAAATCATAGTGATTGAATGATGCTTAACAATCATGGTGATTGTTCAAACACGAAATCCAAATGGTAGGTTCAATTCAGTGAGAGGACTACAGAGGACAGAGTATATGGGGAGCTTTTAATAAGAAACAATCCTCAAATACAGGGTGACTCATCCAGTGCACACAACTTCTTTGTACACTCATCATCAAAAAAATAGCTGCACCCAGAAGGAGGTGTGGGATTGCAGTGCTACTGGGAAGGAAGATGACCAGGAACAATAAATGATGATATCTCTCAGTATGGCGACGGGCTAACGTGACATGCCAGACATCTCAGCATGGAGTTGTAGAGGTTCCTAATGGTGTCCTCTTCTAATCCATCCCATGCAGCTTGAACGTTCTCACAGGCTGTGTCCAAAATGGCGTACTTCCATACTATACAGTACGCGAAAGCAGTACGCGAGAATAGTTAGTACATCCGAATATGTAGTGTTCATAAAACACCAGCGGGATTTTGAAGTATGCGACCCCAGCACACTGTCCTATCCCATGATTCCACGGGAGCTTCGAAGCGGTTAAAAAAATGGCGGAAAGCGGGAAGCCCACTGTTTACAAGTGAATAAATTCCTCAGCATGCGTTTTCTGCGACCTCCCGCTCTTGAACGCCTCCCTGTGGAAGTGTTCATCTGCAAAACTAACCACAACGAACGCTACTTTCGTTAACAGACTATTGGTTTTTAAAGAATGGGGTTTGTCGTCGTTATGTGACGTCAGCGGAGATCCAGGTCAAAGGACACAGGTAAGATGGCGGATGTAGTGCGTCCGAGGACGTGTGCATACCGTGCACTCGCATACAAACAGTACGTAGATCCTAGATCCAATTCAGTACGTACTGATTAACTATGCCATTTCGGACGCAGCCACACAGTTCCTGCAGACTGTGCGGTAGCGGTGGAGGTGGAGTGACACCAGGCCTTCTGGACGTGTGACAACAAACCGTTCATCTTGGTTCTGATCACGGTGCCTCCACACACGGATTCGTTGGTCGTCTCCACCAAGACAGAAGAGGGACTCGTCACCCCATGACAGTCTGGCACGACACCATTGCAGTCTTTGGTGACGGTGACGTGGTGTTAAGGACAGTCGTTGTAGCGGTCTGTGTGCATGTAGTCCTGCGTGATGCAGCCGTCTGCCAACGGTGCTGGCACTAACAGGATGACTCATGGAGGACATCACTGCTCGCTGAATGTCCACAATCATCACTGTTGGGTCCGTCAAGTGCAGCGATAAGGCCCGTCCTTGCTTACGTCACATGCACGGCCGAGCGTGAAACTTATTTGCTGAATTCAGCTAATTAAAAAAAGTGATGATTATAAAACTCAACATCCTAATGTTTTCCAAATGGCAGTAATGTGGTAATTGATGTTAGGGAGTTAGGGATTGTGTACTAGCCTCACAGTTTGGCCAGACTAGATATGGCTGGTTTGGCTGCATTGGACGGTGGACAGTGATGGATGTATAGGTGCTAAAAGCACACATTAGTACTTAACTAGCTAGCTAATACTGTTTGTAGATCAGTATTGATAATCAGCTCCATCGGGTTCAATTGATTCAATTGGTTGGTGATGTTAGGTAGCAAGGCAGAAGTTTAGAGTTGCTTAAGAAACACTCGGCAATTCCTTTTCCGGAGGAACTGTATCATCTTCACCACAAGGCTGCTCCAAGCTTACTGTTAAAGGGAAATGAAAGGTTGATGCTGATGTCAGTTGGGTCATCATTGGTTGGAATAGTTTATTTGGCTGACTGGTGCTGGGGAGTACCGATACAATTCAATATCGGAACGTTTTCCATATTACAGTAATGTGGTAATTGATTAGATATAGGGTTGTGTACTAGACTCCAGCTTCTTGAATGCTGGTAGAATGGACTATAAACCTGAAATAGCACGCTTTGTCCTGTTTTCTTCTTGACCATAAAAGGTAACCGGATAAAAACCCCATTTCCAGAAAGGACACGTATTATTAATTTAGCTTTTATCTAATTTAAAGTGTTCTTTCATAAAAATCTGAAGCGCTCCGCAGATAAAACTTAACTGCCAGGTCCTGAATGCTGTGAGTACAATGCAGAAAACAGAATTAAACAGGTACAAGCAAACAAGGACAGTTATTTTATACATATGAATGTAATCAAGGCTGTAATGCTTGTTATCTATTGGATACTGTGAAAGCTGGAAATAGATTTTTCCCAGTGTAGTGGCATCCCACCCAGCACTTAAATGAGAAATGACAAGAAGACATAGTGTTATATAATTTGATTAACACAAGTAATCAAAAAACTATTGAATTATGACCTGTAGATGAAAAGCAGAGCTGGACAATCGATTGATGCTTATTGCCAGACAATATGGACAGCAAGCAGTAATAGCCAGGCAGGCATAGCCAGTTCCAATTCAATTTAAGGAAAGAGTTTAGCTCTTTATTGTACTACATTCTCCTCACTGGCTACCTTGCCAAGTCTAGTTTGGTCTCGTTGCAGACAGGAGTGCCAAACGTAGCTGCAGTCTCTACGGCCGCTGCTTTTTAAAGCACGGCTCTACCACGTTTCACTGAGGTCTTCTGTTTGTCAGTGCCATCCTGATACATTCACTTGACGTTTTATGTTTGCCATGTGAATCTGAATCGTTTCCACAGATATAGGCAGCTGTAGCATAAGGCGTCTGACGTGCTGGCCCAGGTGGGGAGATGTGTTATGGCCAGACAAATGCTGTATGTTTCCTGTAGACAGATACTGTAGACCAGCGGTTCTCACACTCTTCCGTAATACCACCAGACAGTCAGCATTTTGCTCCAACCCAACTCACAACATGTAAGGATTGGCTAAAAAATGCAGGGAGCAGTTACCTCTTTGCCACCAACATAGTGCCTGTGCTCGTGCCACAGCTGGTGCTGGTTTCCAGGATCTCTGGAACCCCTGAAGAACGAGTCCCCTTTTCCACTGATTTGAGAGCCGAGTGAACATCATGGACCAATCAAAACAATATATAAACAACATGGTGGAACATGCTGGTTCTTCATCAGACCACTGATGGGCCATTTTGCCGATGCTTTCATTGTTTCCTCTCATTCTCCTGTTTGTCTTGGAGAATAGCCACGCCCACAACTTTACATGGTGACGGCAGCACCACACCCTTTGCTACATGCATCACGGGTTCCACCGTTGGTTCGAGTTCTTAGCAGGGTGGTGGTAAACATGGAAGACAAGCCCGTAACCTCTGTTTCTTCTTTTCCCAGTTTATATGATGCGTCTTTGGACATTTACATCGGTAGAATAATGAAGTGTGGAAGAAAGTAGCGGATATTACTGTTGGTGTCTCTGGTGAATTAGGTCACTTGATAGCTAGCTAGGTTAGCCAGCATGCCAACCAGCCAATAACACTAGCAACGAATGCAAGCATTTAGCGTTCCGTACAAATTCCATATACATATGTGCTTCCAAAAGTAGCTGACTGTCCTAGACCTTGCACACGCCCACACACAAGAGACAAACTCTGGCGACGTCAGCAACATGTCGCCTGCTAGTGTGAACGTAGGGTTACAGTGTAGCCAGACAAGGTATGGTCTTGGACAGTGATAGATGTATGGGTACTAAAAGGCACACATTAGCACTTATCTAGCTAGCTAATACTGTTTGTAGATCAATATTGCTTATCAGCTCCATCGGTCTCAGTTGATTCAGTTGGTTAGTGATGTCAGGTAGGAAGACTGAAGTTTACAGTAGTTTGAGAAGCATGATTTGATGACCTAAGAAAATGGACATGAAAAGTTTTAGGTGTCAGATGGGTCATCTTTGCTTGGAACAGTTTGTATGGCTAATTGAAAGACTTTAGTGACATACCCACGTGAATGGATGTAAAGTGGAGTGAACCTTAGTCAGGCTTGTGCTAGACAGGCTTGTGCTAGACAGGCCCCCCCAAAATAAACCTACATTCTGAATCCAGATTGGACTCCTCTGTTCGTTTGATGGCAGAAGAAGACATTCCAACACGATGAATGCTAAAACAGCAAAGTCAATGGCCCACTAAGGTTATGCCTTCATTCTGTATTGGGCATCATGCCCATATTAGGAACCACAAGTCTTAGCTGGGTTTGTCTATAGGAAAACTGAAAATGGGGTTTAACTGAAACTCACTCCTATCACACTCAGTTCAGTCTGGCTCATTATACCCATCCTAAAATAAGTGATTTTACACCATTGTTCTAAAGTTAACATCAGTGTCTTCTCCAAGTTACTTGGTATGTGGCCCCATGATACACAAAAACACAAATACCTAATCAGATTCAGTATTGACAGATACTCAGTATTAAAGAACTCGAGGGGTGGCCGGGGGTGCTTATAGATCTCAACCGTGTGTCCTTGGAGAGGGTTGGGGGAGCCCACGCGATTTTACTTTGTGTGGGCCTGACTGTGCCGACCGATGTATGTCTCGGGTGTAAAGGATAGAGTCTCGTCCTCTGGCAAAGCCTGAGAGCAAATCTCTCTCCACCTGTCATATGCCTTGACTGAAGAAGTTTGACTTTGCTGGACTACATGAACACGTTGGTTCACAAAAACACCAGATACAGTTTTCCAGAACTGTGGTTGGTCAAAATGCTCACGGTACAGAGTGTAAATTCGTAAGAAGACCTATATGCATATTGCAGATGGTTTCAATATCGGTATTGCAAAATCCAATATTGTGATATTGATTAAGTAGTGATATATAAGGTGAAGATTGGTAGATTGTCTGTGTTGTTAAAGCTGGAGTTTGGTAGATTGTCTTTGAAATACAAATATTTGAGATGAATATATGGAGTCTGGCTGCTGTTTACATAGTCTAGTCCTTCCTAATTTTTCCAGTAAAATACTACTACACTCTAAAGTGCCGCAGCCCTCCAGGTTCTCATAGGGCTCCCTTACGGTAGGTGGGGAACACAGTCACGGTCATGGTCTTATGCTTCCTTAAGCACTTGTGACAAACAATATAAAATATTACTCAAAGCCTGTTACTATTCCCTGCTGCCATGCGGTTGTGGCTATTATTTTTTCCCTCTTTTCTTTTAGCAGCTAGTGTGAAATAAATCTGAACCTCACAGAGTCCGTGTGAATAAGTAATATTTCTTGATGTGGAAGCACACTGGGTGATGACTTCATCGATTTTGTTTTTGAGATACGTGCAAACCGCTAGCTTCGTCTGAACACACCCACAAAACTTCTTGATCTGCAACAAATCTGGCCGCGCAGAAGTTGGGTGCTCGACGTTCTTCGGCCTCGCCATCATTTCACCTCTAAAATCTTTTACAGGGGATTAAGCATTCCGTGTGATGCAATTCTTATGACATTTGAGGGAATTCTGTTCTCCACGTGGCGGCGAGGCACTCATGTTGCTGGCGTTTGCTTTGTGCACAAAGCATGACGAGAGTCGCTTCTGCCTCAGAATTGGGTTTGAATTGCTTTGGCTTGTAATTGCAAGAGTTTGACCAGTGAGTTTCATTTTCCACGGCTTTAATGTTTCTTCCGCACCATTTCCTTCTATGGGCCGTGCCTAGGGTGGCCACTTGTCCCGTTTTAGGCTGGACTGTCCGGTTTTTCAACTCCCAGTCCTCCGTCCTCCATGCCTAGGGTGGCCACACGTCCGGTTTTAGGCTGGACAGTCCTGTTTTTCAACTCCCAGTCCTCAGCCCCATGCAATACCTGGATGAACGCCTATTAGCCCTCTTTTCGGGATTAACTTGCGAACAATACAATGTGTGCCATTGGCTCACGTCCGTGTCAAAAGACTCTTTTAACAAGGTCATGTAATATTATGACTTGCCTACCGGCTAACCGCAGCTCAGCCCTCAATTAGTAAGTTCCCATCTGTCTCACGAATGTCATCCATTCCAACCAATTAGGTGAGTAAAGCAATTAATTATGTGTTCTATAGGTTAGGTTATGATTTTAATCTTATCGTGCCCTAGTACACCCCCACCCGCTTTATTTATGTCTTCCTGTCTTCCTTTTGGGGTGGGATGTTCTCCTTTTCAGGGTTATGAAAGTGGCCATCCTAGTCGTGCCTAGTCCAGCAGAGGCAGACGTGATCTCATAACGGCCACATGCACCTAAGCATAGCGTTGGATGCCAGTCTGCGGCGCAATCTGCTGCAAACAAAGGCGGTTTCTACCTCCACCCACCAGAGGGCCTCCTAACAATAGATATCACTGTGCCACTGCGGTGTCTAAAGCCCTATGCGAGTGGGATTAGTATTACTGTCAGCTGAAGTCAGCTACCTCTTTGCGAGCTTCTGGGCGAATTGTCCCGTTCCACCTCATACTTTATGCAGGAGTTACTGTTGTTCAGAAGTGTGCCGCCTGACGTGTAACGCTGACATAAACCCCTTCATCTTTCTTCATCTAGATGACGTATGTTCATGTTTTCATGTAAAGCGGCTCATTATAAAAAACAGCATTTTGAGTTTATTGAGTTTATTGCCTGGTTGCAAAGCAGAAATATGATTACTACCTGACTCCTGTAGACCCGGAGTTTCCCATTATCTGATTACCCAAGTGCATGTGAACCCAGTGAATGGATTACTGACAAAATCTGATGCTCTGCACTTATCCGATTAATAAGTGCATGTAAAAGCACTCATTGTTATTAGCTAGCCTCTAATTTTATAGTACCTCAGTAAAAAGCCGCAGGTTGGAGTCTTGAGCCAGCCCTGGGTGTGTCCTTCTAAACCCTGCCCCTAAACTCTTTAAGTTTGCCCTGTTTTAAATGGGGGTGGCACAGTGGGTAGCGCCGTTGACTCACAGCAAGAAGGGCCTGGGTGTGATTCCCAGCTGGGGTGTCCGGGATGTCCAGAGGTCATTTCTGTTTGGAGTTTGCATGTTCTCACTGTGTCTGTGTGGGTTTCCCCTGACAGTCCAAAGACATGCAGTCAGGTGAATTGGAGATGCTGAATTAACCCCCTAGGTGTGAGAGTGTGGCTGTATTCGAACTGGCACACTACTATACCACACAAGTATGTACTGCACACTGTATACGCCCCCTGTGTGTAGTATAAGTTCTGAGCTACAGTGTAGTATACTAATACAGTCACATGACCAGTTACCTCACATTTACCTCAGAGCTGTTATTACTGTATCCACTGTTTAGAGCTAGCTGCTGCTAACGCTGCTTAGTTCACCTGAAATACGTTTAGCCTAGCTGTTAGCTACCCTCGGCTATTTCACTCTAAAACTGATCCTCTAAAGCGAGTTCGTCTTTTATTAATCTTCAGACCTGTATATTTAACTTTCTGAGGCTCATTCTGATGAAAACATACCCCACTACAATCACTACACCCACATTTATACTCGGAGTTGGCTGCGTTTTGCTCCCCAGTGTTACCTGCCGCCATTTTCTCTGGCTGAAGCAGGCTGAGAGCTGGTGAGCCGGTTTTTAACCGAGAACATACTCATATTTATGGGTCTCTTTGGTTGCTTGTGCAGCCATCTTGCCAATGATTCGCAGGGCATTCTGGGAATTTTCTCATAACACTCCATTTGGAGTGTGCCTCTGAAAAATCTCTGTTTGAAGGGCCATGTAGTCCTAACACTTCGCCCTACTCCATCTCAACAACAATCGGGACAACCCTACCCCTAGACGTGAACACGTAAAACGGAGGGGTAGGGCTAAGTGTTAGGGGCAAGGGGTGAATGGGATTGGGCCTAAATCTAAGTCTCACTGTAGTGCAAGTCGTGTCCATGTGCCTATTACATATGAACAAAGGATACAGCTGATATAACACCGGAGGTTGGAGGTTGCACACAAATGATCACAGCTCCGTCTCTATATTTGTGCTCCGTGCAGTCATGAGTCTATTTTCTTTGCACTGTGACGCATGATATATGACCTGTTGAATGCAACTAGAATTACATGCTTGCCGGAATAATTCACAGAAAAGAAATGTCCACCGGAGGGAAGCGAAGACTTGAGTTATTGCTTCTTATTGCATCCCCCGACTCCCTGCTATGGCAGCATTGATTGCCTCACCACCAAACGTGACTTTTTGGCACCAGAGCACAGGCAGTGCCCCAGGCATTGACAGACCGGCTTTGATTACCTCCAGCAGTCAAACAAATCGTTAGCGTCAATGAGCGGGGGAGTACATCTATATGCACACGCAGCCGTTCCTGGACAGACTACTCGAAGAAGCCATCTATCACAAATTGCTAATTACATCTGTGATGGGGTTTAAGAGTAATCAGACCGCTCTTCACTTTACTTCCGTGTTACCCTCTAAAGTGATGCCATCGTTCACATCACGCCATATACAGTGCCAGTCAAAAGTTTAGACACACCCAGCTAAACGGATGTTGTTTTTGATCTTAAAAACTCTACAGGCTCACACTTAACAGCTCCAACTGATGAGAGTCTGAAACAGTACATATCCTGATATACCACATATACTCTTGATGTACCACAGTATGATATTTCTCCATATCTCCACCTCTAATATATATTTAGTGGTGTAAAAACTTTGATCTCTTTTTCTGCACAGTGTAAAAGCTCTAGTTCTCCTTTCAGTTTAGTGAATATTCATGATGGACAGACCAATAGAATTGCTCCAAAACTGCTTAGAAATAAACCTCAGCCTCCACTGCAGGTTAGGAAAGCTGGTTCATCCTCCTGTAAAGCTCCATTCTGGAGGGTTTTAAGGTGGACTGTATAATTCCATGAGTGCTATTTTATAGTTTGGTGTCTTCGATTTTATTCTACAGTAAAGCTTTAAGATAAACATAAGAAGAACAGTCTATGAGTAGCCATGCCTAAACTGTGGACTGGTAGTTCAGCACCCCCATCTTAAGACACCTTTCCTGCCTACGTTATCCTTCAGCTGAAAGCAGGTACTGAAAACTACACACACTCATAAGGTCAAACAGACATGATGTGGGTTGATACCTTTAAAATGTCATGGGAGGAGGTAATTCCATGAATTACGTTAATGATCAGGCTGCTTTCTCTCCCTTTCCAAGTTTGGAAGGAATGAAACTTGGTGGGTAGGTTTGACATCGTGAGACATGCTAATGATTCAAGTTTCACGCTTGGCCGCACATGTGACGTAAGCAAGGACGGGCCTTAATGCTGTACCTGCCTGATCCAACAGCCACGATTACAGACATTCAGTGAACAGTGATGCCCTCCATGAATCATCCGTTGGCAGACAGCTGCACGACGCAGGACTACACGCAAACAGGCCATTATGACGACTGTCCTTAACACCACGACAACGTCACAAAGACTGCAATGGTGTTGTGCCAGACTGTCATGGAGTGACTCAGAATGGCAGCGGGTCATCTTCAGTGATGAATCCCGCTTTTGTTGTCACGCATCACACGCCCAGAAGGCCTGGTGTCACTCCACCTCCACCCCTACCGCACCATCTGCAGGAACTGTGTGAGAATATTCAAGCTGCATGGGATGGATTATCACAGGACACCATTAGGAACCTCTACAGCGCCATTCTGAGACGTCTGGCATGTTGGGTTAGCAAACATGGTGACCCGACGCCATACTGAGAGACACTACTTCTGTATGTGTAGCTCATATTTTTGATGATGAGTGTATGTGGAACATCTAGTTGTGAATAGATGATTCCTTAACCAGTGTGTGCGTTGGCATGCACTTACTAATCAGATTTCTGCAGTTTGCTATCTGATTATTCAAGTGATCCTGTACATGGCACTGATCAGATTAAAGCCCTGAAGTCTTCTAAAGAGAGCTGGATTTAAGCACAGTATTTGAATTCCCACGTATATATACCCTTACTCTGATTTCTTTCTGAGTCTCGGTCTGTGCATGTGCAAAACAGAGCGTTGTAATGGAAATAAGCAAGCAGCGTTTAACACAGCAACCGCACAGCAACACACTTTCGGAGTGACACCACATGCTTGACCAAATTAGGGGATAAATATTCTTCATCCTCTAAATAATTTGTGTTCATATGTTCCGCCAAACTGCTCCCATTAATGTCTCACAGCAAGCTGTTCAGAACTGATTCCCAATTTCCCCCCGAAAGAAACCATAACATCATGCTAACTTTCACCTGAGGGATATGTAAAATATGTTAGGCCAAAAAAGTGGATATTTTGATAAATAGACTGACCCCACTGCTCATCTGGTCAATGACATGATGTTCAAGGACAAACATCTCAGGACGCGGTGCCCTACCTGCAATCCATTAAAACGTAATCTTCCTCTCAGAGTTGTGCCCTTTTCCCACCGAGTCTCTTTGCACTTAGCCGTACACTAAAATGGCCACTCTCTCTCGTCTGAACGTCCCTAAGGGAGGCATTCTTGTCAGGTGAGTTCCTCCTGTCCTTAAGGGAGTCAGACATGGGAAAAGGAATGCTTGGAATCCAAAAGTACATGTTTTTTTTTTTTTTTTTGTGGATCAGAGAACCTGCTGTTGTGAGCGCTGGCGCTCCATTGTAGTGCAGTGTTTGTGTGCAGTTGTCTGCAGAAGTGACAGCACCTTTATTGTGGTGGTTTATATCTCATCATGTCTATAGGCATATAGCATACTAGCATTTAATCTGCACTACAAACTGCCATATTTAATCTTATTCCCTTGACCAGGGTGTTTAGTCTTGCCTATGACTGTAACTGTCAATATAAGCCATTTGCAGGAATTTGCACTCCTAAATGTTCATATACACGATTTATGTACTGCAATTTTGTTATACAGAGTAGACTTTTATTTTACCTGATTTGTGTTTACCTCTACAAAGCTATCACTCTATTTCAATCCTTAATCATTCCCACATCTCCCTGTTAGGAAAAACAGCATAAGCCAGCATCTCTAAAATGACAACATGACAAGAGAGGGGAAAAAACTACATTACTTTTAATGTAAGTCAGTGTAACTTTGGAGGTACTTGTTTTAGTTCAGACAGCCACAGAATGTTGTGTTTTGGATGAGATGGAAGCGATCACCAGCCATATCAGGGTATGTGGTGTTTTGGTCGCTGGTGTGCTGGTTGGAATGTTTGGATGGTGCTGGACTAAGAATGTGGTGGTGTTAAGACTGAGCATTTGAGGCACCGTAAGTGGGGCGGGGCAGCAACTATAAAATATTAGCACTGAAATGCTAACTATAAATGCTAACATGTTAGGGGAGGGGTTGGGCCACTGGCACTAAACCGGCAAACCGTGTGGTTATGTTGCATTATCACCGCTGTGACAAAAAAATGAAACCGTCACCGCCCTAGTTACATGTCATTTCGGGCCATTTCTTCTGACCTATTCCTTATGAAATGTCAAATGTCATTTTCAAATTATGTGAAAAACTGATAAACTACCAAAATGGACAGGTTTCATTCCAGCAGCAGCGATGTGTTGTGGTATGATTGCTGGTGTGCTGGTCAGCAGCAATGGAAGCTGATAAACTGGCCATCAGCATAACCAGCGTATGCTGTGTTTGACACCAGTATTCTGGTCAACCAGTATGCCAAAGCTGGGGTGACCAGCTAAACTATCTTGCATGCTAGTCTGTGCTGTGTGTTTTCAGCAGGGCTTCCAGTTGAGGAAGCATTTAGAGAAGCTTCTCTTACTGAAGTGATTATTATTAATACCATGCAGCTCTACAGTAGGAGTACTCTTGCTTATCAATGGGAATTCCATGGAATTTTGTTTTTGCTAGAACGTTTTAGCTAGAAAAACTGGCACAGCTCAACATGACTGGTCAATAACAAAACCAGCATATTACTGCTGTCCAAGAAATACATTCTTTTTAGTTTTCAGCTTTCATAATTAATATAACAATAGAAATGCTTGGAGCAAACTCTTCATACATGTCTAACATTAAAAGTGAAGACCATACTGTCCTGTAAGGATACCACTCTGGAGATACGTGTGTTAGTTTAGTCAGCCATAAAATGTTGTGTTTTGGATGCTGACCAGGGCAATGGAAGTGGTGTTAGGGAAAGATTTTTAGGTTGGCCCACATGGGGGCGCCAATCATTGGGGTCTTATAAACGGTGGGCTTAACCGGAAATGGGTCAGCTGGGACAACAGCGGGAAATGGTGGTGCTTTGAACGCTGCATGTCGGACTCCTCCAGAGAGATGTTGGCTCGCTGCTTGGGTCTCACGCTCTCTCTCTTCTCTTCTGTGGACATCCTTCCATCAACATATAAAACCTGAACACTACTACGAATACAGCTTGAGCTGGCCGACCCCTGGCTCATGGACTGAGCTGGCCCCTTTCGAGGTGATTCGGAAACTCGGTCTTCAGGTGAGTTGGTCTCTCCGTGGGTCCAACCAGTTTTAGGCACATACCTTTACGTAGGTTCACATCTCACGTCAAATTGCAACACGTGGGGCCAGTGTGTCTTCGTTACAGCCAGGGTCAGGATATCCTAATTAAACCCCAGACAGTTTGGTGGTTTGACGCCATGTGCCATTGGTTCCTGGGCTTGTTACAGTGGTCACCAGCTATACCAGGGTATGTGGTGTTTTGGTTGCTGGTGTGCTGGTCAACCAGCATGCCGAAGATGGGGTGACCAGCTAAATCAGCACCAGGCCGGCACCAGACCATAACAGACCAGCACAAAACCAGCTTGGAATCCATTTTTTTCAGCAGGGAAGATATAAACAAAGTCATAGTGGTTTTGGTGTAAAATGCTCCATTCCTGGTAGAGCGGTACCTGGAGGAAAAACTGTTTTTGGGGTTTACTGCTATTGGTCCATTATAAACATCGGCCAGTCATTGTGGATATTTAATAAAGTGGTTATTTTATATCTTCGGTATTGTGACCCCTGGTTGCCTTCAACTTCCCACTGTAACCCTTCTGCTAAGTTTCTCCCAGACAGACTCAAAAGGCGGAAGTGATGGAAATTTATATCTTAATGCTCTCTGAAGTGTACAGTTTGAAGGATAACAATTCCTAAGGAATATAGAGTCTTTGGCGTAGGCCCCGTCCTGGGCCCAGGTCTTCAGAAGCATTCAGACCCTTACAGATCCTACTAGATATGGACGGCAAGGGTGGCGCCTACTCCCTGGACAACAAGACTAGGACCAAGAGGAAAAACTATTTTTTGGGTTTACTGCTATTGGTCCATTATAAGCATCGGCTGGTCATTGTGGATAGGTAATAAAGTGGTTATATATATGTCGTAGGCACTGTGACCCCTGGTTCCCTTCACCTACCCACTGTAAACCTTCTGCTAATTTTCTCCCAGAAAGGCTCAAGAGGCACAGGTGATGGAAAATGATATTTTGATGCTCAAAAAGGGGTACAATTTGAAGGATAACAATCCTTAAGGAATAAAGAGTCGTTGGCGTAGGTCAAAGGCAGCCATGGGCCCAGGTCTTGAAGCGTTCGGACCCTCAGAGATCCTACCGGATTTGGATGGTAGGGGCGGAGGCTACTCCCTGGACAACAGGACCAACGGGACCAAACTGATGGGGGGATGGTGGTAGGAAGGAAGAGAACGTTGAAACGTCGGCAGCTGATCAGAACAGGATCCAAGTCGAATTGGCCAGAGGAATGAATGAACGAGTGACGTAGCATTGGAGTCTTCCTGGCAGAACTTGCGCTAAAGCTTTCATTTCTGTAGGAATGACGTCTGAAGGAATCAGTGCACTCTCCAGTCCTGGATTGGTGTAGTTTGGCCTGAAGATAAAGACGTGCTGGACCTTCAAATAAAGCTTTTAGTTCATTTAGGGACTTCGAGCTGCAGAGCATTGTATATTTTGAGGTGATGCGGTGCATCCAGCAGTTACTAGTCTAAGAGCCAGTTGGCCAGGCAATGATTAAGCCCAGTCTTGCGCTAAATGACACTGTCGACGGGCATTACCCACCGAAAACCGTTCAGGCTTGGACAAGGCCTACAGGCCCCGAGCGCCGCATGCACACTCGAGCTGTCCGTGTTTGCTGGTGGCAAATCGTTAGCAACACTGTTGTCATTGTCTCAGCTACATTTGGCGATATAAACATGGCTTTAAAAATGGATGAATGTATTACATTAGCCTATCCTCTGCCTTTGACAGTCCTCCGGGCGTTTTCTCACCCTCCCAGCCCGTGCCGTGGCTTTATGCTCGCGTTTGCTAATTCAAGAGCCTATTTGCATAGGATGATCTGAGACGCGTCCACTCATTCAAACCTGCTTTGCCGAAGTCTAATGAAAGAAAGAAATTGAATATAAATTCAGGTTAGCCTGGCTAATTACGTGTAATTACGTGTGCAAGTCATTGAAAGAGAACAAAAGGGAGAAAGGAAGGAAGACCGAAAGGGGGGAGGGGGAGGCAGTAGGAAAGCTTTGGAGACCAGAAAAGGCTTTTTGGCACTTTAGGAAGAGCTCTCTCAGAAGTGACCCCTACGGTCTCCCGCACTCGTGCACAGCGGCTTGTTGTGACTGGGGACAGAATGAAAGAGCTCTGTATTGTGGGATTGTGGATGCTGCACGTTCAGCAGATGAGGCACAAAAGGCTCCTTCTGAAAGCCAGGGACTTGGAGCAGGACCCCCTGCGTGGTCTTCGTGATTGGTGAGATATCAGCCAATCATGCCTGGCAAAGCTGATAGAGCACTTAACCCTACGTAACATATGGCTGCCAGTGCATTCAGGACTTTGTTGACTTTTGGTTCCCTCTAACTCACTGAAGGGAATTCCATCAATTCCATCATAAACGTCTGCTTGATTAAGGTGTTCAGAAGTAAAAACAAACTGCACTCATCGTCAAAAGAATAGTTGCACCAATAGTTGCGTCCAGAAGGAATCAACCGACAGGAATTTGTGAGAAATGCCAATGATTCAAGTTTCACCCTAGCCTGCACATGTGACGTAAGCAAGGACGGGCCTTATCGCTGTACCTGACTGACCCAACAGCCACAATTACAGACATTCAGCGAGCAGTGATGTCCTCCATGAGTCATCCTGTTAGTGCAGCACCATTGGCAGATGGCTGCACCACGCAGGACTACATGCACACAGACCGTTACGACAACTGTCCTTAACACCACGTCACCGTCACCAAAGACTGCAATGGTGTCGTGCCAGACTGTCATGGAGATGACCCGGCAGCAGGTCATCTTCAGTGACGAGTCCCGTTTTTGTCTTGGTGGAGACGACCAACGAATCCGTGTGTGGATGTGTGGAGGCACCGTGTGTGGATGTGTGGAGGCACCGTGGTCAGCACCAAGATGAGTAGTTCGTTGTCACGTGTCACGTGTCCAGAAGGCCTGGTGTCACTCCACCTCCACCCCTACCGCACCATCTGCAGGAACTGTGTGAGGATGTTCAAGCTGCATGGGATGGATTATCACCTGGCATGTTGCGTGTATGTTTAGCTCAATAAATATTGATCATATCAGTCTAAATGTATCATCATTTATTGATCCTGGTAACCTTTATCTTCCTTCCCAATAGCACTGCAATCCCACACCTCCTTCTGAGTGCAGCTGTTCTTTTGATGACGAGTGTAATTCAGAGTAGTTTGGTGTGAAATGCTCCGTTCAGGAGAAACTTAGAATCGGACCTCCGAAAGTTACTACATGAAACATTTACGAATATGCTGCCTGATGCCTGAGACACTGTTTCATGATAATACAGCACATTTTAGTCTTAAAGATATTTGCAAAGCCCTTTCAGTGCGGAGAGGTACCTGCAGGCAATGGTCCCCAAAGGAAATGTGTTATTTTCAGATTTCACCATCATCATCGCTACATATAAAAATCCAGAAGACACATGTAGGTTCACTGGTGGGTTTGGATAGTAAATAAAATGGCTCTATTTGAGTTGTAGTCATTATTGGCTTTGTTTACATCTCAACAATGAATTAGGCAGGAATTTCGAAAGACTGGTGGAATTCCCTTATAAAGTCTAGCATGCCTGCTAGACTTTTGGGAGAGGTGGATAGAGCAGTCCTTAGTCTATTATTAGAGGTATCTTTCCAAAACAACATATTGAATAGAAACACAAACATAGCAATATGAACTAGTTACAGATTCACTATATACTTTAGGGGGACCCCTCTGGTGGAAATGCGTAATTACATCCAAGGTACGTAAGTATATTTTATAGGATGGGTAGTGATCCCGATTCCTTCCGTGTGAGCATGTTATAAGAGGATTCAGTCAAAGGACGTCTGAGGATGTTTAGGTCCAACATTATACTGATCAAGATATGATTACATCCTCAGACAATTACACATTTCCACCAGAGGGGTCTCCAAATCCCCGTAACATACATAGTGCATCTTTAACTAGTTCGTATTGCTTTATATTTCTATTCAATATGTTGTTTTGGAAAGGTACCTCTAAAAATAGACCAAAGGCTACTCCATCCACCTCTCCCAACTGTGCAGGCATGCTAGACTTTATATGGGAATTCCACCAGTCTTTCGAAATTCCTGCCTAATTCATTGTTGAGATATAAACAAAGCCAATAAGAGCGTTTTGATATGAAATGGTCAATTTGCAGGGAAACTCGCACCTTCTTTTTGACCCCGTGTGTGAGGTTAACGTGCAAAGACGTACGGCATGGTCTGAAAATGTCCTGTGAAATCTGACCTCTGCCTTCTCAGTGATTATTTCAGGCTTTGCAGGACGACTTGTAGCGGCAGCAGGCAGCAGCAGCACACTGCATTTTAGTATTGTGGCACTGGCTAGACGAAGAATCAGGTACAGTCATAATTCCTGCTCCAAAAGCACAGAAACAGGACCATCAAAAGCACAAAAACCCGCACGGGAGGTCACTACTAACCACATGCCACAGACTAACCACTACCACACATTTACGTTCAACTGAAGAACAACACATACAACAACCATAAACAGTGCTGTGTGTGTGCCATGGGTGCCTCCCGTAAGCCTCTGTGCGGACGACCAGTTCAGAACACCACAGGATGGTTTATATCCCTCCTACCTCTTTCAGCTAACGCAGCTATAATTACTGGGTGACCTTTAGAGCCATAGGGGAGCTTCTCAGTACATCCAGCATCTATTAGCATAGGTGCTAAAGTTGGTTAGGCTCTATTCTTCTCTTTTTGTGGATGCTTTTGGTCTGAAATGAAATGCTAAATGCTAAAGCTCCAAAGTACAGTGTGTCACCACTCGCAGAGGAGCACGGATGCTGTCACCAACATAACAGGATGATATGGAACTTTAAAAAGAACCTGTTATCTAAATGTCAGAAGGGAAACCTCAGGAATTCAGACACGGTCTAATGATTTCTGTGATACAGAAAATACATCTGTAATTTTTATTTCATTTCTATTTAATAGAAACATTATGCTCGTTGAATTTAGACTCTGTGAGTATTGTAGAACTGTAGTCATCTCTGTTTAGCATTAAACACTGTTAGAATCATCGGGATGTTTTTCCCTGTTTTGGCTTTTTATGACCCAAACTGAAGGTCCAGCTCTAATAGTCCTGGAATTTGAGTTTTCTGTGATACCATGTTTTCTATTACTGTGTGCTATAGATTCTATAGAAGGCCATTACCACCAAAAAAAAGAAAAAGAAAAAAGAAAACACTGATTTTTCTTCCTTTTAAAACCATAAAACATCTCAAAGTAACAATAAATAATTTTAATAATGAGAAAGTATATTCAAATAATAACTTGTCTTATGTCTTAAACTAACATAAAAGATCACAAAATATCCAGAAATCATCTCAAAATAATAATTTACTATCTCAAAATGATAAGAAAAGATCTCAAAATAGTGACTTAGTAATGACTTAGTCTCTCAAAAGAATGACTCAATATCTCACAGTAACAAAGCATCTCAAAATAACAAGATAACGACATAGTATCTCAAAATAATGCCATAGCATTTCAACATAACAAGAAAANTTAACATCTCAAATAATGACTTAACATCTCAAAATAATGACTTAACATCTCAAAATAATGACTTAACATCTCAAAAAAATGACTAAACATCTCAAAAAATGACAACATCTCAAAATAATGACTTAACATTTCAAAAAATGACAACATCCCAAAGAATGACTTAACATCTCAAAATAATGACTTAACATCTCAAAAAAATGACTAAACATCTCAAAAAATGACAACATCTCAAAATAATGACTTAACATTTCAAAATAATGACTCAACATCTCAAAAAATGACTCAACATCCCAAAGAATGACTTAACATCTCAAAATAATGACTCAACATCTCAAAAAATGACTTAACATCTCAAAAAATGACTTTACATCTCAAAAAAATTACTCAACATCTGAAAACAATGTCTTAGTATCTCAAAATATATATATATTTTATTTTAGGTGTTGATCATGCTGCCTTTATGGCTGGATGCTAATGATTTTGAGTGTGTGTGCACACGCGTTCAGGCTCCGTTATTGATTTACTGTATTAGAGGACTGTAAAAGCCGACCCCTGCTTGAAACATTTTCTTGTGTGTTTGTTTGCTTGCTCAAAGTGTCTGTTTGTGACATAAACAACTACACAGTTTCTGGTATTATAGATCATGCACGTAATATATCATAAAGAGCTGCGATATAAGGAAGGCAGTGACTGAGAAACCGTGTTATTAAAAGGAAAAGAATAGAGTAGAATTATTTTGTGTTGTTTTTGCTTCAGGCCTCTTTCAGGTTGTTGACGCTGGTGATTTATTTTAGAGGATCAGCAGCCCCAGAGATCGCAGTATTACAGATGGCTGGATTAGTTTTTTCATTTAGGGCCCTGTGAGCCATATCTGCTACTTTGTAATAAATTAATAAAAATAATAATAATAATAATAATAATAA
>CM067478.1:526370-546171 GCA_034552555.1 Semaprochilodus insignis
TTTTTTTTTGTCCTGCCTTTTTTATTGTATTGTGCCAGAGACAGAAAGAGGCCATCCCGCATACAGGGCATTGGTGGTCGTCTGTGGTCTGCTGACAGACCACAGTGCCACCGTGTCTGTTTTACTAATGGATGCTCTTGACATGTTGGACTGCTTTCTGGAGTGGATTACAATAATAAAAGTTTCACTGTGTATTGTCGTTCCATGTGCTTAGAAATAGAGCACAGAGATTTCTGAAAGAAGGTTCTTTGGAGTGATGCCATAGAACCCTTCAGTTGGGTCATTTCGTTTCGGTTTTAGTTTTACACTACCAGTCTAAAGTTTAGACACACCCAACTAAATGGATGTGGTTGGTGATCTCTACAGGCTCACACTTAACAGCTCCAACTGATGAGAGTCTGAACCAGTACATACCCTGATATACCACATACTCTTGATAGACCAGAGTATTACCAATCAATCAGCCTTTACTGTAACTCAGAAAGGCATTAGAGGGTGAGGCTCATTTTCAATGTGGCCAAGCATTTACAGCTTAAAACTAAATTGAAAGAAAGACTACGCAGAACAAATTGACAAACTCAAACAAGATAAATAGTAAAAGGTTTAGGAGAACAATTAAGACTGAATTAATAACATAAAACATAAAAGTATAAATAAGCATGAAAGTATAACTAGGCAAGTTAAAATTAAAACAGACAAATAAAAGTTTTAATTAAACGTAATTCAATAAAAAGGAAATTGAGACTTCTACAATGTATAATAACACATTTTGGGAAAATAAAAATCAGCCATGGTAACAAATACTAAAATTAAATAAAAAATATTTAAAATGATACTAAATAAAAAGGTAAATAAAGGAATAAAATAACTAATATAACAACTAGATATATATATATATATATATTTTTTTTTTTTTGCAAAGCTCTTGTTCTTCTTTCAGTTTAGTGAATATTCATGATGGACAGACCAATAGAATTGCTCCAAACCTGCTTAGAAATAAACCTTGTTCTATCAGCCTCCAGCTTTTAAGGTGGACTGCATAATTCAGGGCTCTTGTAATACACCTCCTCAATATGCCCAGCCCTATGACCAGTAGAGTTTGTTCTCAGTGTTTAAACTGAGAGTCTGAATTGTTTTCTTAACTAGACCTAACTAGAATTGTTTACTCAGTGATGGGGTGGGGGGGTGAGTTTCCGAAGTTGGCTTGCCAATCCAGTATTGGCTGGCTGCTTACTCGCCATAGCAGTACGTTTGGTTGAACAGTTCTCCTTCTGGAAGTCCTCTTGTCTAGTTTGGTAGGTCTTCCACGTGATAACTGAGAGCTTCAGTTTGAGAGATGAGTAATAATTCACTCTTTCCGTTCGTCTCTTGGGGAACTGGCCAGGTTTTCAGATTTACACACATGCTAATATTCTGGTGTAATGTTTGTCAGCGGTCTCCCGGGGACAGTTACCTTCGCTAGACTAATGCAGAACCAAGTGGGTCAACCACTGTACTACAGCACCACTCTGAGGCAGACAGTTCGATAATTAGTCAAGAACACTAAAGGCTGAAGATGCTCCATGAAGTAAAACACCCACACACACACACTGTAGGAGACAGTGAGCACACTTGCCCTGAGTGGTGTGGGTTGGGGGTCCAAGAAGTTCACTGGGGGTCCTGGACCCCCGCCCCCCCCACAGGTCCTCCAGTATTTCGTGCCTTGCCGGTAGCCCATTAGCAGTATGCTTTGATGCCTTACTTAATTCGCTCATCACTGCTTGCTGAATGTCCGCAGTCGTGGCTGTTGGGTCAGTCGGGTACAGCGATAAGGCCCGTCCTTGCCTCCGTCACATGCACGGCTGAGTGTGAACCTTGAATCATTGGCATGTCTCATGATGTCCAACCTACCCACCAAGTTTCATTCCTGTCGGTTGATTATTTCTGGGTGCAGCTATTTGTTTTATTGTTTCTTATTTAATTAAATTATTTTATTTATTTATTTTATTTATTGGTGCGGAACATATTTCATCAGGCACTTACGCCTGGTCAAAAGCCTTCATGGTAGTGATCGATTAAGATGATGCTATCAGTCTGGATCGAGCGGAGGAGTGAAGCACCCAAGCGATGGCCTAATCCTCTCAGAGCAGACCCAGGTCAAACGTCAATAATGAACTGCAGCTCGAGCGGATGCCAGTAAGCCACCCTCCTGCGCTAGTGCTAAAGCGCTTGTGACCTTTTGCCATCTACAGTGGCGGCCCGTTTCGCTCCCAGCGCTCCGGGGGGATGCTAATGCCGCGCAGCATCTCTGCAGACTCCGGCTACTAATCTTACATTCTCAGGACATTCCCCAAACCTCATAAGCAATCAAAGGGGCTGCTAACAGATGACAGCTCCCCAGCAGGGCTGGGGGTGGGGGGAACACCAGAGACTCGGCAGCCCCTCACGCTAATAACCCGTGTCAACACTGCGAGTTAAAGCCTGCGCTTAATTAAGAAGGACAAACAGCGGCAATCGTTTCCAGAAAGCTATAACCTCCGGTGACTTTTCAAATGAGTTTTAAAATGCGACCGTGCCACGGGGACTCTGCGGCACCATGCCACGAGTGCTCTCTGTCTCAGCCTGTCTCTTCCTGTCTGCTCTCCCGGTGCTCTCTGCGCTCACTGTGGCGAAAGGTGCAATTCCAGATAGGCATTTTTCTTCTGCATTCTTTTCATTCAGGTTGGAGGGGTACTGATCGACAGGTCAGCAGATGAAACTTGATTGATCGATAACTAGTACATGATGTGTGACGCTGCTACTCATGCTACAGTACTGCTACTACTACTGCATGCAGAAATCCTGGAATCCTGGAATCCTTACTGGATTCCGAGACACCTGCTCAACCTGCATTTATTCTGAACTGAAGGGTATTAATAGGGAGTGTCCCCTTCGCTGGAGTTCCAGCCTTTACTCTCTACTTGGAACATTGCTGTGAGGATTTTTTTGAACCTTACTGAGTTTAGTTACTGATGTTAGAACGTTGCTGTGAGGATTTGATTGCGTGTTTATGAGGTGTAGTTACCGATATTGGAACATTGCTGTGTGGATTTTATTGAGCATTAGTGAGTTTAGTTACTGATGTTTGAACATTGCTGTGAGGAGTTGATTGAGTAGTAATGAGGTCAGGTACTGATGTTTGAACATTGCTGTGAGGATTTGAATGAGCATTAGTGAGTTTAGTTACTGATGTTTGAACATTGCTGTGAGGATTTGATTGAGTATTAGTGAGGTGTAGTTACTGATATTGGAACACTGCTATAAGGATTTGATTAAGCATTACTGAGTTTAGTTACTAATGTTTGAACACTGCTGTGAGGATTTGATTGAGTAGTAATGAGGTCAGGTACTGATGTTTGAACATTGCTGTGAGGATTTGATTGAGTATTACTGATGCTGAACACAGTTTAGTTATTAATGTTTGAACACTGCTGTGAGGATTTGATTGAGTACTGGTGAAGTGTAGTTACTGATATTGGAACATTGCTATAAGCATTTGAATGAGCATTAGTGAGGCCAGGTACTGATGTTGGAACATTGCTATGAGGATTTGATTGAGTATTACTGATGTTTGAACGTTGCTGATTAAGCATCAGTGAGGTCAGGTGCTGATGTTGGAACACTGTTGTGAGGATTTGATTGAACTTTACTGAGTTTGAGTACTGATGTTGGAACATTGCTGTGAGAATTTGATTGAACTTTACTGAGTTTGAGTACTGATGTTGGAGCATTGCTATAAGGATTTGACTGAGCATTACCAAGCTCAAGCACTGATGTTGGAACCTTGCTGTGAGAATTTGATTGAGCATTACCAAGCTCAAGCACTGATGTTGAGTAAGCAAGAGTCTTGTTCCAGAAATGATAA
Source organism: Semaprochilodus insignis (assembly GCA_034552555.1). Classification (NCBI taxonomy): domain Eukaryota; kingdom Metazoa; phylum Chordata; class Actinopteri; order Characiformes; family Prochilodontidae; genus Semaprochilodus; species Semaprochilodus insignis. The sequence continues at coordinate 530,254 of CM067478.1, forward strand.
TAGGACATTAGAGCCATAATAAATCATGCTCCTGTTACTCTCCATACTTAAGTACACTTGAAGGTAAATACTTTAGTACTGTTACTCCAGTGGAGGTCTAAAGGGAGGAGCTTCTACTGACACTGGAGGAGGATTGTACCTCCACATTCTCTACTTTAACTCAGCTACGTGCTTTATGTATTTCGTCCACCGCAGTGAAATATAATAAACCAGGGAATAGCCAGCACATACTCAAACAACAGCAGATCATTCATTAAGTTAATAATCCCCGTTTGCATAAATGCAGAAACGTGGACCCGAATTGATTCAGTTTTAATGATCACGTAGGAACAGCACTGCGGGTTTCTTCTTGATGTGCTTCCAGCACGCGGCACGCCGAAGCTTCCCCTGATGAACGCAGGTGGATTTTAACCCTGCTGGTTGTTGTTACCCGCGCTTCAAAGGAGCAACGCTGTCAAAACGTTATTAATTTCCTCTGCAGCCGAACCTCGGCAGTACTCAGGGATATCTGTTTAAAGGCTGTTTTTGCCCCGGTGCGCGCGCGGCTGAAAGGTTAGCGTTGGAATCGGGTTTGTAGGCCTCCTGAGCAATAATTTCGAGAGGTCCTTGATTTGTCACAAATCTGACATGTTGACCTTAAAGCAACAAAACGATGGCTCCTGCGCTCACACGCAGCAAGGTTGGGTGACACGCTTTGTTAGATGTAGGTTTCCTTCCACTGTCCGACTCCAACAGTGGCGAGAACAAAAACTGGAAATCGTTTTGAAGGAGCTGTTGAGGAAATAAAGGAAAAGTGCGTTCTAAGCTGTCGCTTTTAATTCGCCAAGGCCGCACAGCAAACACCAGCAAGACTCCAACGTAAACTCTTGCTGTTCCACCAGGCAAAAACCAAGAATTCTCCCCAGCAGAATGTCAGGACAGGCTCTGTGTTCTTGTCCAGAGCTGCTCTCATTCCGCCGTTCTTCAAAAGCCCCGTAAATCAGTCCGTAAACTACGGCTCAAAGTTTTAGAGAGTACCATTCACTCAGCCCACGCATGCCGTACATGGAGACTAAGATGCAAAAACAGCCCATTTACTCGGAAGTTCTAACAAGGAATGTTTCAGCCCAGACTGCTTATTTAGATACGGCACACTACAGGGCAGCCAATCAGAACAGAGCTTGTCATGACAAAACAATGAGTCACCTTGAGTGTTTAAGGTGGTAGTAACTCCAGGCTCCTGCAAATGGGGCTATAAATACCTGCGGGGTGTGAGTGACAGGATCCACAGATTGGGAAGAGGTGCTACAGTGCAGGGAATGTCTCGTTTCATGTGTGGAAAATGGCTCCAAAGCAGATGTTAATGATTGGCTAAAAGGAGTGACTGCATTTGGGCGTGCCAAAGACCATAGTGTGAAGGAAGTAGCTGAATCTGCAGGTGTATGGAAGCGTACGGTCATACAGGTCTACCAGCAGTGGATAAAATCCCAGTCTACAGGGAATTCTCCTTGGAATTGTGCCAGGCAAGTCATCCACCAAATCTGGCCCAACTGACCAATTCTTTGATACAAGAGTGTCTGAACTGGAGTGTTGTCCAGTACATGCCAAATCCAGTCACAGCTGTTGTTGGTGCTGGTGGAGGTATTACACGCTATCAGGTACGGTTCAGTCGGTCTGGTGAGCTAATGTGGCTCCTCTACTGTAGTGGTATCTAAGTAGTGCACTGTATTTCCAGACAGATGTTCTAATTATTGACTTTTAGCAGCTTTGTTTACTTTATTTATGGCCCTTTGCTGACACACAGAGGTGTAGGTGTAGCTTGTACACACATCTCCATAGAACATTAGCCAGTAGAATGGGATGCTCTGGAGCAGCTGCACATGAGCCTAACGTCACAGTGCCATGTGCGGGCTAGAGGGGTATGAACCCCCCACCAGGGCTGTGGTGTAGAGGTCTGTATTCCCATGTGACTCCTGTGGCAGCGCGCTTGAGTGGTAAAGTTACAGTACATTTACTGCTGTACATCTTATATATACTGTGTATGTATAAATATATTCAGTGTATCTATTGTAATTACTTTCCATTTATACTTTTTACATGTATCATATTTTATGTTTATCTATTAAATTCTATTCTATTTTGTTGATATTTGATTCTTTATTCTATTCTGTTCTGTTCTATTCTGTTCATATATTTTTATTTATTCAATTATATTCTATTCTGTTCTATTTTATTCTATTCATATCTTTTTTTATTTATTCTATTTTATTCTGTTCTATTGTATTCTATTCTATTCATATCTTTTTTTATTTATTCTATTTTATTCTGTTCTGTTCTATTGTATTTTATTCTATTCATATCTTTTTATTTATTCTATTCTATTCTGTTCTATTCTGTTCTATTCTATTGTATTCTATTCACATCTTTTTATTTATTCTATTTTATTCTGTTCTATTCTATTCTGTTCTGTTCTATTGTATTCTATTCACATCTTTTTATTTATTCTGTTCTGTTTTATTCTATTATTTTCTATTCATATCTTAATATTTATTCTATTTTATTCTGTTCTATTTATATTTTATTCTATATTATTCTATTTTATTCTATTATATTCTTTTTTACTTATAGCTTAATCTTTATTCTATTCTGTCCTGTTCTGTTGAATTCTATTCATATCTATTTCTTTATTCTATTCTATTCTATTCTATTCATGTCTTATTCTATTCTGTTCTGTTGTCATGTGAGCGAGCAGTTGCCAAAGTATTTCTCTGCTAGTTATATGACTAGTGCAACAAATAAACAGTGATGTGGTTTGATGTAGATGTAGAAGAATCCTGCTCATTAATAAATATCGAATATGAAATGATATTAATCACACAGTAATTAGCATATGCATAATTGACGTTAAAGGGGAAAACAGCTAAATAATCTTTAAAAAAGTTTTAAATAGTTGCAAAGCAGCCAATCAGTACACAACACATGAGCTGCTTTAGAAATGGGGGGATCTTTAGGCGGTCAGTTGGGCTCAGCTGTGGACAGTGCCTTAAAGAAAGGCCAGTATACAGCAGCCATGCTCAGTTATGATTATTTCAGATTATTTCAGATTATTTCGGATTATTTAATTTATTTGTGAATAGACTAGTCACATATTGGATGTCATTTACCCTCGTACAGGACTGCGGGCGGGAGCGGGTGAAACATCTAGTTTGCGGGTGGGAGTAGTTTGGCAGGATCGGGATGGATTCTAGTGGGAGCGGGTGGACGTGGGATTAGCAAATCATTCCCACTCAGATCTCCACTGTGGAGCGGTGGAACTACATTCTCTGGAGTGATGGTGCCTTATCCAAAACCTTTGGGATGAGCTGAAGTGATCCAGAACTGATCATCCCACATCAGTGCATGACATCACTAATGCTCAAGGAAACCCTCACAGCAATGTTCCGACATCTAGTGTAAAGCCTTCCCAGAAGAGTAGAGGCTGTTACTGCAGCAAAGGAGGAACACACTCCCTATTAATACCCTTCATTTCCGACGAAACGCTGGATGGAAGTTCTTCCGACTATCTTAAAGGGTTACTTAGAAGTCAGTACTTTAACTGTTATAAGCTGGCTGGCCTACTTAGGTTTGATGACTACATACAGTGGATTACTGTCACTGGGGAGAAGTATTTGGGCCGTCCAACGTCTGGTGTACGATATTCCTATGGTTTTTACTTTCCACTGCACACATGGATTAGGGATATATCTTAGGCTGTCTGATAAAATTCATAATAACAGTATTTTTAAGATGTATGATGATCTGGTGATCTGATGAACCTGAGTGCAGATGAATGTCTTACAAACCTAGAAATGTAGGTTATGTGGCCAAAAGTATGTGGACTAATTATCAAGTTGAGGTGTTTCAGACGACTGCACGTTGCTAACAGGTGTATAAAATCAAGCACACCGGCATGCAATCTCCACAGACAAACACGGGCACCTTTGGCACAAGTCAGTTTTAGGACTTTTCCAGGTTCTGTTCCATTTGTGCTCGGAATTTTGAACCCTTGGGTGCATCCCACCTAAACTAAACAGGTTCAGAACCTGAAAAGTGAATTCCCAGAGCCAAAGAATATATCTCCAGTGGGTGATTCGTGCTTGAAGGAATCAGCCAACAGGAATGAAACTTGGTGGGTAGGTTTGACATGCAAACGATTCAGGTTTCACGCTCAGCCGTGCATTTGGCATAAGCAAGGATGGGCCTTATCGCTGGACCTGACTGACCCAACGGCCACGATTGCAGACATTCATCGAGCAGTGATGCCTCCATGAATCATCATGTTAGTGCAGCACCATTGGCAGACGGCTGCACCACGCAGGACTACATGCACACAGACCGTTACGACCAGGGCACTTAACACCACGTCAACGTCGCTAAAGACTGCAATGGTGTCGTGCCAGACTGTCATGGAGTGACTCAGAATGGCGGCGGGTCATCTTCAGTGACGAGTCCCACTTTTGTCTTGGTGGAGACGACCAACGAATCCGTGTGTGGAGGCACCGTGGTCAGCACCATGGTTTGTTGTCACACGTCCAGAAGACCTGGTGTCACTCCACCTCCACCCCTACCGCACCATCTGCAGGAACTGTGTGAGAATGTTCCAGCTGCATGGGATGGATTATCACAGGACACCATTAGGAACCTCTACAGCTCCATATCGAGACATCTGACATTAGCAAACATGGCGGCTCAACACCATACTGAGAGACACTACTTCTGTATGTGTAGCTCGATAAATATTGATCATATCAGTCTAAATGTATCATCATTTATTGCTCCTGGTAACCTTTATCTTCCTTCCCAATAGCACTGCAATCCCGCACCTCCTTCTGGGTGCAGCTGTTCTGTTGAAGATGAGTGTATATCCCAACACAATGTGTTGAAATGATGATATCACGGCATGCAAGTGAGGAAGAAGAGGTGGAAACCCAAATCTGCTTCAACATAAGTAATACATGAGCAGTGACGGAGTGTTCCAGTTCCAGTTCGGCTAAAGAATGAGAGAGAGAGATGAATGCTCATGCAGCTCTCTCTTCTCTCATACATGCACACACATAAAAACCATGATTCTAATCATATACTGTGAGCGTGAATAGTCTTAAAGTGGAACAAACTTACATGACCTCCTGAATTACTTATTACAGGAGGGTGGTCCTGAGGTAGCTCAGGGACTTCGGAAGGTATCCCGACTGTCTCCCCTTTGCAGCTAAAAAAGACTGCTATAAGGCATATGATAATTTGCTAATTACTCTCTCTTGCTCTCTTCTGGTCGCCCTTTGAACCCATGTGCCCCAATACCGCACCACGGCACAGCGCTTCAGTTTGGAGGGACTACGATAACATCACTGTTCTGCAAGGTAGGGGAAAGAAATGCAGTGATTGAGGAGGAAAGAGGAACTGCAGTAGCCACCTAACCACATATTACCCTCTTCACCACATGCAGGGCTGCAGACAAAAATCAGTAGGAGGTCATTTCAGAGAACAACGGCTCTAATCGTCTCAGGACTGATTGGGGCACCAGACGCTTTGAAAGTGGAATTGTTTTGTGGTCTGAAGGAGGAAGCAGGACTGAGGTTTAGCAAAAACGTGCACACTTATTGAAAGAGGCTGCAGAGCAAATGACGCTATGGCACCAGTGTGCCGTGGTGCAATAGTCCGAGAGCACCACTGATTTAATATCCAGTGAAAATGATCATTAAGTTATTCATGAAAGCAGGAACATATTTAACAGAAGGTCACACTGAAGCCTGGTTGACGAAATTTGATATCTACACTCATCGTCAAGAGGATGGAAGTGTGGGATTGCAGTGCTACTGGGAAGGAAGATAAAGGCTACCAGGATCAATAAATGATGATACATTTAGACTGATATGATCAATATTTATTGAGCTACACATACAGAAGTAGCGTCTCTCAGTATGGTGTCGGGCTAACGCAACATGCCAGACGTCTCAGCATGGAGTTGTAGAGGTTCCTAATGGTGTCCTGTGATACTCCATCCCATGCAGCTTGAATATTCTCACACAGTTCCTGCAGATGGTGCGGTAGGGGTGGAGGTGGAGTGACACCAGGCCTTCTGGACGTGTGACGGGTGACAACAAACTGTTCATCTTGACACTGACCACGGTGCCTCCACACACGGATTCGTTGATCGTCTCCACCAAGACATAAGCGGGACCCGTCACTGAAGATGACCCGCTGCCGTACTGAGTCACTCCATGACAGTCTGGCACGACACCATTGCAGTCTTGCATGCTGACGTGGTGTTAAGGACAGTCGTCGTAACGGTCTGCGTGCAGGGTCCTGCATGGTGCAGTCGTGTGCCAATGGTGCTGGCACTAACAGGATGACTCATGGAGGACATCACTGCTCACTGAATGTAATGCAGTTGTGGCTGTTGGGTCAGTCAGGTATAGAGATAAGGCCCGTCCTTGCTTATGTCACATGAAGTTCAGCCTTAGAAGTTGGTCTAACAAAACCTGCTTCTCACAGTCCGAGCTAAGTGTTTGATAAGAACCGCCTCGGCAGCGTACTTGGGGACACTATCTTTCTATAGAATTCATTTCCTCCCGTATGCTTCAGCGCACTTTGTATTAAAGGTTTGTCATTGCTTATTAACATTCATAAAGCCTTCGATCAGAAAACAAACAAACAGCTCCAGATGCTACATCCCTACATTACTACATCAGTAAAATTACACTGATGCTCCACTTTGCTTGACTGATTGTTGATGGTTCAGTGAGTCTTGATGAGAAAGAAGACTCTTTTGTTGCTTCTGCAGCATGTATACATACACTACCATGAACTGGAATGGAATTATAGAGTCCACCTTAAAACCCTCCAGAATGGACCTTTACAGGAGGATGAACCAGCTTTCTTAACCTGCAGTGGAGCTGATAGAACAAGGTTTATTTCTAAGCAGGTTTGGAGCAATTCTATTGGTCTGTCCCTCATGAATATTCACTAAACTGAGAGGAGAACTAGAGCTTTTACACTGTGCAGAAAAAGAGATCAAAGTTTTTACACCACTAAATATATATTAGAGGTGGAGATATGGAGAAATATCATACTGTGGTACATCAAGAGTATATGTGGTATATCAGGATATGTACTGTTTCAGACTCTCATCAGTTGGAGCTGTTAAGTGTAAGACTGTAGAGTCCGTAAGATCACCAACCACATCCATTTAGTTGGGCATGTCTAAACGTTTGACTGGTACTCCTCGAATGAACACACACACACACACACACTAGGGAGCAGTGAGCACACTTGCCCAGAGTGGTGAGCAGCCGTATCCACAGCACCCAAGGAGCAGTTGGGAGTTGTGTGCCTTGCTCAAGGGCACTTTAGTCATGTCCCGCCAGCTCAGGGTTCGAACCAGCGACTTTCCAGTCACAAGGCTGGTTCCCTAACCTCCAGTCCAGGATGTGCCATGTGGTCACTGTTCTATAATTGAAAACATGGTAACACGGTGGCGCAGTGGGTAGTGCTGTCGCCTCACAGCAGGAAGGGCCTGGGTTTGATTTCACGGTCAGGGAATCTGAGGTTCTTGCAGGGCATGTTCTCCCTGTGTCTGTGTGGGTTTCCTCATGGTGCTTCAGCTTCCTCTCACTATTGAAAGACAAGCAGTCAGGTAAACTGGAGATGCTAAATTGCCCCCCATGTGTGAGGGATAGTATGTGATTGCTCTGCGATGGACAGGTAGGGTGTTTCCTGCCTTCTGCCCAAGGAGTGCTGGGATAGGCTCCAGCATTCCCCGTGACCCAGAAGGATAACAGCTCAGAAGATGAATGAATGAATGAATGTGAAAGATTATAGGAACGTACCATTGAATGTGCCCTACCGTCGTACGTACCAGATGTTCTTAATCAGATTCCTCTTCCATTCAAAGTTTCCCATCCACAACTCGGGATGACTATGTCGGCCTGCATTATTCAGCCTGAGTGGTTGAGTGAAAAGTCCATTTCTGAAGATGATGTGTTTGTTTACTGCGCTGCTTTGGTCTCCTTCACACTTGAGTAAATGGAAAATGGTTATGTGCTGATTTGGGTCCATTGTAAATAACCTGTGCACTCTGACCAAGCGTGAGACGTGCTCTAATAACCAGTATGGCTCGTCTCAATACCTACCGTTCCTAGCCAGGGCACGTTTGGGGAAAAGCACCGTCTGTTCCAAAGCGCACTGTTCACAATGAGCGGCATTAGCGCTTGGCTTCTTCCTCCGGCTCTCGGTGTCATTTATCAATCTTCTTGCGAGAGAGCTCAGGAAATTATGTTAACCCTCTGCGAAACCGCGCGGAAACGAGTTACTCATTTTCCACCTGGCCGCTTATTACTGCTCATGCCTTTGAAAAGTTTTGGAAATGAATAAAAATGCACGTCATTATGCTTAACGCTTTCAGTAGGATTCGTACATTTATCAAAAATATGGTTGCACAAATAGCTGCACCCAGAAGGAATCAACCCTACAAGAATGAAACTTGGTCTGTAGGTTTGACATTGTGAGACATGCAAACGACTCAAGCTCAGCAGCACATATGACGTAAGCAAGGACGGGCCTTATCACTGTACCTGACGGACCCAACAGCTATGATTGCAGCCATTCAGTGAGCAGTGATGTCCTCCATGAGTCATCCTGTTAGTGCAGCACCATTGGCAGTTGGCTGCATAACCCAGGACTACATGCACACAGGCCGTTACAACGACTGTACTTAACACCACGTCAACGTCACCAAAGACTGCAATGGTGTCGTGCCAGACTGTCATGGAGTGACTCAGAATGGCAGCGGGTCATCTTCAGTGACTAGTCCCGCTTTTGTCTTGGTGGAGACGACCAACGAATCCGTGTGTGGAGGACCGTGGTCAGCACCAAGATGAGCAGTTTGTTGTCATGCGTCACACGTCCAGAAGGCCTGGTGTCACTCCACCTCCACCCCTACAGCACCATCTGCAGGAACTGTGTGAGAATATTCAAGCTGCATGGGATGGATTATCACAGGACACCATTAGGAACCTCTACAACTCCATGCCGAGACGTCTGGCGTGTTGGGTTAGCAAACATGGCGGCCCAGCACCGTACTGAGAGACACTACATCTGTATGTGTAGCTCAATAAATATTGATCATATCAGTCTAAATGTATCATCATTTATTGTTCCTGGTAACCTTTATCTTCCTTCCCAATAGCACTTCAATCCCACACTTCCCTCTGGGTGCAGCTGTTCCTTTGACGAGGAGTGTATTTTTATGCTTGCTTCTACATTCGTAGACTTTCGACAACGCTAAAGATAAGGCCAGCTTTCTCCATCTTCACTAATGGAGCTCCTTATTTGCCACGGATCATCGACGAGTCGTAAGCAGCTCAAGGAAAGTGGCTAACTCTGGCTACGACGACTGACATGTCAGATGGCGTTCAAATTCAGTCCAACGCGCCCTAAACAGATGGTAAATAGAAACAGGCCTCAGGTCATAAGACAGCTCACATCAGTGGCAGAATGCAAGTAGTCAGCAGGGCTGGGGAAGTGAAGCAGAAAAGCACACCAGGTGTGCAGAAACATCAAGAATGCAGTGATGGCATTTACTGTGATTAAAGTGGCTATACGAGCTATCGCTGAGCCATTCAAGGTGCAACGCGGACCGCCATTGAAATCTGGCGGCATGTGTGATTTGGAGATTGATTTAGTATGGGTGTAATTGAAGCTTGTTTGTAGAGTGCTTGACTGTCGATGAAATGCCCATAAAGGAGGAGATTAATATGAGCAGATTCCTGAGCAGATTTTTCAGATGTATGTTGGTAATAAATGTGAAGCTTTGGTGAAAAACAGAAACACAATAAAGCAGAAGAAAGTGGAATTATTCAGCATTTTTTCACGCACTTATGAGACTCGTGATGTCATAATTACATTTATATGGCCATTTTCCAGCTTCCCCTCATCCCTTTGTCCCTTATCCTAGAGCTTAAAGGTGGTTTAATTACGTCTTTATCCAAATCATCTCTGCTCTGATTGGCTGCCTCACCTAGGCCTTTCCTTATAATCTCAATGTGAGCTAGGAATGGGCTGTTTCCTTATGTTCTTATACCTGCATGAGTGGGCGGAGTTTCAATGATATCTACCTGACTGGCATATGACGATGTCTACTGGGAAACACCAACAGTGTGGGTGAGATGTTATGGAACAGGGCGGAGGGTGAGGGTTTGTGGACCAGGCGTGTGAGGCCAAAGTGTTTTGGGCACAGGGGAGGATGGTGGGTATGGACCTGGGGGGTGGTGGCAAGGGGTTGTGGACCAGAGGTGGGGGTGCGGGTTTGTGGACCAGGGATGTGGGGCCAGGGGGATGGTCACCATTCCTGCAGATTGTGGGCGAGGGGTTATGGAACAGGGCTGGGGGTGAGGGTTTGTGGACCAGGGATGTGGGGCCAGTGGGTTTTGTGGTAGCCGTGTGTATGGACCTGGGGGTTGGTGGCGGGGGGGTATGGACCAGATGTGGAGGTGAATGTTTGTGGACCAGAAATGTGGGGCTGGGCGGTTTTGGACCCATGGGGTGGTGGCGGTTGGGGAATGGACCTGGGGGGTGGTGGCAGAGGGGTGTGGGCCAGAGGTGGGGTCGGGGGATTGTGGTGATGGCAAGAGGTTTTGGACCCGGGTGTATAGGGGCGGGGGGGTGTGACATCATGATGCTGGCTCACGATTGTTGCGTCGTCTATTGGCCCCATCCTAGTGGGTGAAGCTTACCTACCATATGCTGAATAGGTGGATGCATGTAAATGAATAGGTCTTTGTGGCTGGATTGTTGATATATGGACCAGGGAGTCGGTTCTGAAACTTTTAGGACTGTTTACATGCTGACGTGGGTAAAATTTGCCCATTGAAATACACAGGGAGGTCACGTTCATCATTACCGGCTCTTTTCTAGACCTACTGTACATGTAGCTTTAATCATCCAGCCTGCCTGGGCTGTAAATCACTGACCGAGTCCCCCTGAGGTCGCGAGGGGTCCCGCTGAGCTATAGGCATTTCAAGGTTAATGGCGAGAGCTTGTATTGAGAGAGTTGTGTTCAGTGTTAAACGTCGTGTGGGCAGGCACGTAGAGCTAATATCTCACCGCGTGGAATAATATAGACAGTCATTTATTGTATTTGTATCAGTTAACGTAACAGTATTTAATGAACTCGTCTGACAGGAATGGCTTAGCTTATTAAATTAGCCTTTTGTTTAGCGGGCAAACTGATTAGGCAAATTAGTAGGCCTGGCTGATGATAATCACTAGAGCATTACTGACCTGCGTTATTGTACATCATGGAGAAAACAGTATATAACATATTAATGAAATCAAACGGCATATAGGCAGATAAAGGCTTCATTAGCCAAGCATAAGTTGTACATGCCTGTGTAGCTAATGTTCATTTTCTCTTGTTTTATTCACAATTGATAGCAAAAAAGAAAATTAGAATTCCTGTATGGCCAAATCATATAAGAGTTCAAGTAGACTCATCATCAGAAACGCAGCACCCAGAAGGAGGTGTGAGATTGCAGTGCTATTGGGAAGGAAGATAAAGATTACCAGGAACAATAAATGATGATAAATTTAGACTGATATGATCAATATTTATTGAGCTACACATACACACACAGACGTCTCGGCATGGAGTTGTAGAGGCTCCTAATGGTGTCCTGTGATAATCCATCCCATGCAGCTTGAATATCCTCACATAGTTCCTGCAGATGGTGCGGTAGGGGTGGAGGTGGAGTGATACCAGGCCTTCTGGACGTGTAACGGGTGACAACAAACCGTTCATCTTGGTTCTGACCACGGTGCCTCCACACACGGATTCGTTGGTCGTCTCCACCAAGACAAAAGCGGGACTCGTCACTGAAGATGACCCGCTGCCATTCTGAGTCACTCCATGACAGTCTGGCACGACACCATTGCAGTCTTTGGTGACGTTGACGTGGTGTTAAGGACAGTCGTCGTAACGGTCTGTGTGCATGTAGTCCTGGGCCGTGCAGCCGTCTGCCAATGATGCTGCACTAACAGGATGACTCATGGAGGACATCACCAGGTTTGGCCTTTTGCTCCTCATCATCTTACTGAGGAAGAGAACATTCCTATCCCTGTATTCCAAGATGACAGTTCTGGCAGGCCTGCAAATGTGACTGATTGGCATGATGAACATTCAGGAGCATTCACACATCCGGACTGACCCACAAAATCCCCAGATTTGAATCCTCTTGAACATCTGTGGGACCTACCTGGATCAACCCGTTAAACGCCAGGGAAGACATCCACCAAATCTGGACCAACTGACCAATTCTTTGATGCAAGAGTGGCTTATTATTATTGATGTGGCCTAAATCCAGAAACTTGTCCAGCCCGTGCCAAATCCAATCACAGCTGTTATTGGTGCTGGTGGAGGTATTACAGGCTGTTAGGTAGGTTTCAGTCTCAGGGGGCTCGTTTATTGTCCGGTGAGGTTATTGCATGGTTATCATGATGAACTCGTAATGAACCCACTGCATGTTTCATTACATAGACAGCATAACTCATGTTTTTCGTAGTGGCACTACAAGTACTCCAGCACTGCTGCAGCCCCACCATTCTGTTTCATCATTCATACCCCAGGAACTACTAAACAGCGCTTGTATGAGCTTCCAGGCCAGACAACAATGCGAACCCTGTGGGGTTTCCTCTCCAGTGTTGGGCTGAAGTCTAGCTGTTTGCTCGCTCGCCCGGGCTCTGCTGGACTCCCTCGTTTAAGAGAGACTGATAGAGGATTTGCTGGAGCATTGCTCTGACCTGGCGTTTTGCTGATAGCACCAGCCTCGGCTTATTCATGACATAGAAGGTATTAAAGAGGACTGTCTGTATCGATGGGATGGGGTGGAGATGGCTGCGGGCTCTGAGAAGATAAATACAGTGCCTGGCTACCGAGAGCCCTGCATTATTTTGGGCAAAGTGACAACTTTACCATACAGCCCGTGATTGATAGTCTTTCTGGTGGGTTTTAGGGGCCGGAGAACGGCAGTCTTCTTCAGAATGCTGGAGAGTTAGCGGAGCAAGTAATGCTCATTTAAATGAGCCGTGCATGTAACATAGCAGCATGCAAGACTGTTAGTTTACAAGCAGCCAACAGGCTGCTAACAACGTTAAAGCTACCAAGCAAACTGTAGATTAGTATCTTCACTCTGGAGCGACGTACCCATGCAATTTCAGTCTGTAGAGCGGCAGCAGCCTCCCCCAGGTCCTAGCTTCCTGCCCCCTCATTGCAGTTTGAATTTGACGTGATGGAAAATGAATGCAGAAGAAAAACTATTGATGGCTATTAAAGGTGCCATATATAAGGTTAAGAGGCATCTAGTGGTGAGGTTGCCAGGAAATTGCCTGGAAATCTCACTTAGGCAAATTACAATCCTGGTGGGAAGTAGATATTTTTCCACACTGGCACAGGGAAAAGGCTAACAACGCCCCTCGCTAGGTTCTAGCTAAGGTTATCAAACAACATATTGCATTTGAATTGGTGCACTCAATTACAGCAGTAAACGGGCAATTTGGGCATCACACTGAAAACATGTGTTCACGTCTTCTGCAATGAAAATCCACTCTGCCTTGCCTTTCCTCGTGCTACATAATAAGCTTAAACCTGCCTTTGTCCAAATTGGGCTCGCTCTCAAACTTCTCACAACTCAATATCGTTAGCCAGCACTGGACGCAACCACTGATTTGCCTTCTTTCTACATCTTCCAGCCAGTGGCATTGCGCCACCCAGTTCAAACTGCTGCTGCAGTCGTGAAAGTCACTCTCTACAGCCGGATTTATGGTTTGTCTGTTCGGGGGTACTGTAGAAACATGGCGGTGGTTGCTTCTATTGGAAGACAGCCTGCTCCTATGTGGATATGAAGGCTCATTCTAAGCTAATGAAAACACAATGATTTGTAGTTACAGGTAATTATACACTAATGGAAACTCAGCTTTGTATATTATGTATATTTCTGATCATAGATCCGCCCCTAAATATTACACATTGCTCCTTTAAACAAGTAGTGTATATTAATCTATGGGGGCTAAAGGACATTTAGCCCTAAAACTGGCCTAGCGGCACCCTGGAGTAGGTCTTTATAAAGGCCTTTGTGGTTTGGATTCCTTGGAGAGTGTAGATCTGATATGGGCTCAGAACATCTGTTTGAGACGTAAATGTTCCTGATTTAGCATAAAACCATTAGCATTCTTTAATCTCTCCCAAAGCTGTATTACATAGTGTTAAACGTTTAATACTTCTAATACTTAATTTAAAATGCCTTTTGTTCATGTTTATTATCCAATAAGTTGTATTGTAAACCTAAATAGCATTAAGTCCATGTTTTATGGCTAATTCTACGGTTTTATAAAGCCGTAGATTTACAAGGGCTGTGCTAATACATTATATATGCCTATATCTGAAAGAGAGGAGCTAGGATAATTGGAATCAGCTTGATCTGAAGAAGTTCAATCGAGATCATCAGAGATGAGGATTAGATTGTTAAAGGTCTGGGAAAAGTTTGGCATGTTTTTCTTCATTTTCCATCTGTTCTGCTGAAAGGCCTGGAGTCCAGAGCACTATTTTCTCCTCAATTTCAGAAGTTTGAGGGTGCAATTTTCCTCTCAAACCCAGAAAGTCCACAAACGTCCACGGGAGAGCTCAGATTAATTAGAATTTTAATGATCGCTCAGCCACCTCGCTGTCAGCCGCTAATGCGGCGAGGTTGCCTCGCTAATGGACTGCTTAAATGGATAGGTTATAAAACGGTATAGTTAACCTTTAAAGGACCTTTAAAGGGGATATTGGATAGGGTTTGTAGGCGCCGGACTGGGCCATGTCTTTAACACATATGTGCAAATTTCAGATGAAAGTCGACGGAGCATAAAGTGTAACAGCATCAGATACCCAAAGGCGCGGATCAGCACTTTAAGAGCGAATGGAGGGATCCGGCCCTTTGGAGTGGTAGGTAGAAATTGAATGCGCCGATCTTGTGTCATCTGCCTTGCCCGCGTTCTGTTATGTGGAAACAATGTGCTGCGGGTAAGCGCTGCACGTGTGCCGTCTGTGCACGGCACAACTCCACCTTGCTGTGTTATTATTAGCCTGTGTCCTGAAGCACTGTATGCTTTAAAGCCTCCTGTTTACTGAACTGTAGGGGAGTGCATATTGTGGGTTTCTGTGCATTGCCAAAAGTGAAACCGTGCTTTGTAACGGTGTCGGATATACGTATCTTAGATTAAACTATACAGATTATTATTATTATTATTATTATTATACTATATAGTTGTGGATTTAATGTTTCAGAGATTTTTGCTGCAAATTAAATCTAATTTTATTTGTAATACATGGTCATACACGGTACAACTGGCAGTGAAATGCTTTGACAACTGCTCGCAGACATGAAGCAATAAGAAAATATTAAGATAGAATAGAATAGAATAGAATAGAATATATGGCTGCGATGGACTGGTAGCTTGTCCCGGGTGTTTCCTGCCTTCCGCCCCTTGAACGCTGGTGCTCCAGCACCTAATGCAACCCAGAAGGAATGAGCAGTTTAGAATATGAGTGAGTGAGAATAGAATAGAATAGAATAGAAATATATACTGTATATATTCATATATACAAACTGTAGACTTAAAACTGACTGACCTGTAAAATATGACCTCTTTGCCACATATACCCTATACATACACACACTGTACAATATACACTCTACACAGTATACACCATATACACAACGACTCCACATATACACAATACATACACACACCGTACAATATACACTCTACACAGTATACACAATATATACAACGACTCCACATATACACAATACATACACACACCGTACAATATACACTCTACACAGTATACACCATATACACAACGAC
>CM067478.1:550611-581780 GCA_034552555.1 Semaprochilodus insignis
TATACACCATATACACAACGACTCCACATATACACAATACATACACACACCGTACAATATACACTCTACACAGTATACACCATATACACAACGACTCCACATATACACAATACATACACACACCGTACAATATACACTCTACACACTATACACCGTATACACAACGACTCCACATATACACAATACATACACACACCGTACAATATACACTCTACATAGCATATACACAGTACATATTGCATTTTATGGACTATAAGTGAATTCTACTCATCGTAAGGTGCTGTGGTCAGTCGACCGCCATGTGCAAGTATACCCTTCTTTGGTATATACTTAGTAGCACATTGTAAAAGCTTCTAATTCCGTCTTCCTGGACTCGGGATTGTTATGCGTGTGCTATTCCCGCCATTAGTTCAGCCTCATTTCATTAGGAAAGAGAGAAGCCCTCCTGAGCGTGAATTCTTTTTTTCTTTTTGCTTCTCGGAGGAGGAATCTGACACTTCCAGCCGGCGCAAGCGGCGCACTCCATAATGAAAGAAGGAAGCCCATGTGTGATGGGGGGGATATTGGGCAGCGACCCCTTTCCGTGCGCTCTAATCAATGGGAGCTTTCACACATATCAGGCCTTTTCATTCGTATGCAAATGATGTGAGTCCCGCGCCGAAAAAGTAGGATGGACTTCCTGGAAGGATCAATGAGCCCTAAAGAAGCGGGACATGGGTTTGTGTCGAGAAGAGGGCATGTGATGAGATGCCACTTCTCACCATCGCTATGCTGAAGGAGGGAGGGAGCAGGAGGGAGGGGGAGAAAGAGAGAGAGAGAGAGGGCTGACTCGCTTATGAGAAAAGCAACTGTCAAAAAGGATTTGGGCAGCTTTGGAAAAGAGCAAGATGCATGGAAATAATCAGATGTGTGGTTGTTAGAAGGCAATGCAATTTCCATGCAAATTCGTTTTGTTTTTCGTTGGCCTTTTATTGTGCCTATTTTTCCTCACCCTCCCCTTATTTTAGCTAGACTTGTTTCTTGCTGTCCGTGCTTCGTGCACTCTATTAGCGCTGGCAGCGTTATTATGCTAAACACTAAATGCAAGTGCTCGCTGAGAGATGTAGGTTGCAGGTTATATAAAGGCCTGGACACATAAATATCTCTTCACCTTTCAAGTTGACAATTGGCTGGTGTGTTTGCGCCGTCAGAGCCGTTGCTTTGAACGCATGCACCCACCGGCCACTTCATTAGGCACACCTCCTCTTTTGTATCTACACTCGCTGTCCATTTTATCACATCAGCACTTTGTGGTTCTACAGTTCCAGACTGTAGTCCATCTGCTTCTCTGTATGCTGTATTACCCTGTTCTTCAATGGTCAGGACCCCCACAGGACCACCCCAGAGCAGGTATTATGTGGGTGGTGGGTCATTCTCAGCACTGCAGTGACACTGACGTGGTGGTGGTGTGTTAGTGTGTGTTGTGCTGGTGTGAGTGGATCAGACACAGCAGTGTCCACTCACTGTCCACTCTATTAGACACTCCTACCTTGCTGGTCCACCTTGTAGATGTACAGTCAGAGACGATAGCTCATCTGCTGCTGCACAGAGCAGTGTTGGTCATCCTCTAGTCCTTCATCAGTGGTCACAGGATGCTGCCCACAGGATGCTGCACACCACCACCACCACCACATCAGTGTCACTGCAGTGCTGAGAATGATCCACCACCAACTGTAGAACTACAGAGTGCCCCTATATGGTCAGTGGAGCTGATAACATGGACAATGAGGGTAGATACAAGTAGGAGGTGTACCTAATAAAGTGGCCAGTGGGGGTGTATATAGCTGCTGTCAGAATAGTGTGTATATTTATTACATAGTGTGTAAATTTCATGATTAATAGACCAAAAAGAAATGGCCCAAAATTGCTTGTATAAGACGTCTGGTTACCTTGAGTTACATTAAAAAGTATGTATGTTTTTCCTTTTCTTGTTTTAGATCTGAGGTTTTGAAAAATGAGATACTAGTGTATATATTTTTGCTGTCCAATGAAAAACATGTCCGTTTTTGTCTATTCATACTCTTTATGCAATGTTTGAACCCAGCAGCTGCTGTTAACACTGTGCAAGAATTTCATGATGTATGGACCAACAGAAATGGCCCAAAATCGCTTGGAAAGACATCTGGTTCCATTGACCTCCATTGAAGTTAAACTAGGTTTTTGCCCTCTCCTGTGAAGTTGCCATTTTGGAGATACTTGTTTTTCTTTTGGACAGCAACTAATTGTAAGATAAAATCACATACCTTTTATAACAGTATACCTAAATTATGTTGATGTTATTAAAACAAATGATGGAACATTCCATTTTATCTCTTCTGAAACTTTACCAAACGTTTCACTAGCGACAATTGTAGCTTATTTGGAGCAGAAAAAAATTTAATAGCATAAAAGTTTTTTTTTTTTATTATTATTTAAAAATTAAACTTATAATCACCATCAATCTTCCAACTTTATTTCAAAACAAATCCTCATAAAGATCCTAAATGGAAGTATGATTTTCTCAAATGTGCATTTTGAGATTAGGCTTTGGGGACAGACACCTCTCAATTGAAAAGAACCCTATAAATAATGAACATGATGGTGTTCATCAAAGCTGTCCAAAGAAAAACCAGTATCTCCGAAATGTCAACTTTACAGGAGAGGCCAAAAACCTGATTTCATTTGAATGTAAGTCAATGGAACCAGACGTCTTCCCAAGTGATTTTGGGCCATTTCTGTTGCTCCATTCATCATGGAATTCTCACACAGTGTAAACGGCAGCTGCTGTGTTCAAATGATGCATAAAAGCAAAAATCGACAAAATTACATGTTAGAGATACGTGTTTTTTTTCACTGGACAGTGACGAGATGCTTGGCTTATTGCCATCTCTATTAATGCCTTGGCTTTAAACAGATCATAACACGGTCATTGTAAACACCGGAGCTCTGAATCCTTTATTCTCTATGCATTCTCTCTCTCACCAGTTCAAACCCAGTAGAGAAAAGACGTCAGTCCTTCACTTAGGAGCCCGGGCCAGAGGCTGCGTGCGGCGTGCTTGCTTTATTTGCCAACATGTTGGCGTCCCATTTTGTTGGTGCCATTTGTGAGGCTTGGAGACCCCTACAGGTCACCATGAGGAGGTGCATGAAGCCTTTGAGAGCCATTCTCCCAACAATACTTTTCAGCCTACCTATCGGCTGACAGCTGCAGCTCGATATCAGTGCAGTAGCCTGATGACACCTTGTGCATATATAACCTAAGCCTGTGCAGTCATTAATGGCCTTAGGATGGCCTCGAGTCTGACCACTTCTATTAAACCCCTCCATTAAATGCCCTCACCTACAAAATGCTTAGGTTATCTGCAGCGCTGTGAATGACTTGCAGGGCAAATATTCGCTTTGAATCAATTCCCTATTTGCAGATTGCACATATTTGCTGGCTGTTCAGCTGGAAATTGCAATAAATATGATCTAAGCAGGCCGTAGTTGCGGGGACGTGATGACGCTTGGCCGCGTATAATAAAGTCCTCCTGATGAGGTTTGCAGTTTGCCGTCGGACGGAAACAAACAGATATCTGGAAGGCAGCGTTTTCGCTTTCCCTCCTATGCTCCGGCTGAGGAGAGTAAACAAATGCGTGATGAATGGAAACGGGAAAGAGAGAAAAGTTCCCCCTAATTTTGAAAGTTTTGTCAGTAAATACCATGAACACTCAAAAGGGGGGAGGGGGGCTTCATTTCCCCTCACCGTC
This sequence comes from Semaprochilodus insignis, assembly GCA_034552555.1. Lineage (NCBI taxonomy): Eukaryota > Metazoa > Chordata > Actinopteri > Characiformes > Prochilodontidae > Semaprochilodus > Semaprochilodus insignis. The sequence goes on from CM067478.1 coordinate 554,379, forward strand.
CTCCACTGAACGTCCAATGGAGACGTTCCAGCTATGGCTTCCGTAGGCCTGTGCCTGGTTGAAACCCTATGAGTGAGAAAGATACAAGACCACAGCAGCATCCGAGCGCTTTATCGTTCCCGGCACAAAGCAAAGGCTCGTTCCCGTTTCTGCTTCTCACACAGTCTGTATAATCAGTTTAATACACTTATTCAGTGTTGCATTAAAGACTACCTGTAGATAAAGAGGCTCTGCTTTGGCACACTGTAGTCCTTTGGAAATAAAGACTGAACACGGAGAGCCGTTCTTCTAATTGTTATCATCAAGTTGTGTTTGGTTTGCGGCGGGCGAGGAGAGCTCTGTTTTCATCCGAGAGGACACGAGAGGCGGGATGCATGCTATTTTTGCCAGTGCTCCATTTCAACCTCTTTTGAATTCCAGCTTTTTTCCCCCCTCTCAGTCCGTCCTTGGACGCCAGACAAATCATACACAGGACTTTAAGAGACAGAAGCCTAGAGGTGCTGTCATTTCAGGCCGAAAGCTCTCTAAAGCACCTTGACAATGCACTCTGGAGTGAGGTACAATGGAAGTGCCGTTTATAGCTGCCACCGCGCTTACTCACAACGTCTGCAAGGAGAGCATACACCTAAGCCCAACTCCTCTCACATTAGTGGGCCTCGTATTGTTGGGGGGTGGAGGACATGAAGCTTCAGGGGCCCTGCCACTAGAGGTAGAGGTGTTTAGAAGTCTGTATATGTATATGATGTATATCCAACAGAAGCAGTTTTGCATATAACTAGAAAGTGCCGAGAGATTGCACGGCTGAAGCTTGTTGCTAGCTGGTTGCTAAGGTGTCGCTAAAAACGAACGGGTCTCTATGGGAGGAACAAGGGATGAATAAATGACTCATAGAGGAGTGCGGGTCAGTATGACTGTGGAGTAGAGTTTGGGGATCTGCCCTGACTGAGTACATGCAGTTTGGTGGCTGTAGGTTAAAGAAGACAATAGGGTTTGAGTGGGGGTGAAAATGAATGGGAGTCTATGGGAGGAACGAGGGATGAGATAAAACGAACAGACGAGTGTGGGTCAAAACAACATTGAATTTATGCTTGGGGTGTGCTCTTTATTATTCTATTCTATTCTATTTTACTATATTCTGTTCTTTCTTCTATTTCATTACTTAATCTATTCTTAGTCTTATTCTATTATGTTCTGTTATATTCTGATGTTATTTTATTATATTCTACTCTATTTTATTATTTAATCTATTTGATTCTAATGTTATTCTATTCTATTCTATTCCATATTTTACTATATTCTATTCTTTCTTCTATTTTATAATTTAATATATTCTATTCTAATTCTTATTCTATTATGTTCTATTATAGTCTGATGTTATTTTATTCTATTCTACTCTATTTTATTATTTAACTTGTTTGATTCTAATGTTATTCTATTCTAATTCTAGTCTATTCTATTCTACATTTTACTATATTCTATTCTTTCTTCTATTTTATTATTTAATATATTCTATTCTAATTCTTATTCTATTATGTTCTATTATATTCTGATGTTATTTTATTCTATTCTACTCTATTGTATTATTTAACTTGTTTGATTCTAATGTTATTCTATTCTAATTCTATTCTATTCTACATTTTACTATTCTATTCTTTCTTCTATTTTATTATTTAATATATTCTATTCTATTCTATTCTATTCTATTCTATTCTATTCTTCCTTAGTGAAGTACTTGTTAACAGTCTGTGTGATTGTCTGGTTTAGTGTGTTACATGTTCTACACGTGTGACTCACCAAGACCAGTACTTTGTCATTTCTAACTTAGCTTGGCCAAATAAATAGATTTCAATGCTAATTCCGACTCTGGATAAAAGCGTCTGCTGAAAGCCATAAATGCAAATGTACATCTTAACATTTAACCTTATAGAACCTTATAGAACCATTATCTGAAATTATAAACATAAACTTCATTAGAACTTGTAGGTAATGTTAGCCAAAGTTCAAGGAACGTTCCCTACTAGCTGGGCATAGGATCAGCAGAGCCCTGGTAAGATGCTTGGCCTCCCAAATGCACTTCTGGTTGAAGGGGGCGAAGTGTTCAGCAAGCTCACACAGGTGTAATGGCCAGGTGTGGACATATTTATAGAGCTGGGACTTTCCTGTATGGCCATATAGTGCAGCTAGCTAACAGGATTTGCTCTTGAGCTCCATCTGTTTAATTGGTCAAAGCAGGACTCATGTATTTCCTGGGCCGTGTCACGTCTTCGTGGAGGCCTTGCTACATCACCTCTAGTTTTGCTTCTCACAGGCTGTTAGGTGCCATCAGCAGAGCCGTTGCCTACCGGTCCACCTAGCGATAGTGGCTTCTTTAAACGCTGCTGTATGTCCTGCTGTTGACACAGCTGTAGCGCTGCATTCAACATCATGACACTCCGCACTTACGGAGCAGACATCTCCAGTGCACAACATCTGCGGCTTGCTAGGAGTATTTTTTCCCCCATTCTCCTAAAAGCTGACACGTACCACTGAGCGCTGATGACACAGAATGTGGGCTATATCTCTCCTGCCCAGATTTGCTGTCTCTTCTGAGTGGGGGGTTTTGCTAGCTTGTCGTAGCATTCACTCACAGCTGCTACAAGGTATAAGCGCAGCTTTGCTACCTGAGTTATGACCTGAAAACTCCTTCCCCGAACCTGAGGGTGGCTTAGAAACGAGGCCCGTGAATGGAAGCCCAGGCCTTTTCTGGCTTGCCCTTCAATGGCAGGACAGATTTAACCTGTTAAAGCCGAGGCAGCCATTACTGGCTTTTTAGGGGAGATATGGAAGGTGGACGATGGGCCTCCTCAGAGGTTGGGATGAATTGCCTCTAGTCCGTACAGGATCTTATCCCCTGTCCAGGAAGTGACTGTACAGTGTAACAGTCCATACACTATAACACCATACACCGCTCATGTTTACAAAGACCTTATGAACAGATATTATAATGCGTTATGCAATCTGGCGTTATAAAGTCATATGTTCTTATTTCATAAGTCTTATGCATGTCGCTCTAACTTCTTATAAGCAATTACACAAGCTTATTACAGGCATTATAAGGCATTGTGTATGCCATAGCATGCCTCATAAATGCATATACAGAATTACATATCGTCGCTGTCCAAAGAAAAACATGTATCTCCATTTTTGTTGATTTTTACTTTTATCCGTCATTTGAACACAGCAGCTGCTGTTTACATCATGTGAAAATTTCATGATGAACGGACCAACAAAAATGGCCCAAACTCACTTAGAAAAACGTCTCGTTCCATTGACTTACATTAAAATTAAATCAGGTTTTGGCCTCTCCTGTAAAGTTGCCATTTTGGAGATACTTGTTTTTCTTTGGACAGTGCCGATATACAGGAATACAGGATTCATAGGAAGGTATATGAATATATGGAAACAAATATAGTAACTCGATGGTATAGAATCGAATGCCTTGTAAACACTGCTGTAAATATGTATAAAAGTGCATTTTAATGCATTAGGAATTGTTAACATATTGCATTGTAAGGAGCGTTCATAACATGCTATATCATGGAATAACAGGCTATAGTAATCAATAACAAGTTTCAAGGAACAGCATTTAGGTACTTATGATTTTGGATATAGATCATCACTGATATAAATCTCCTGTTATCACCAGATTATTATAACCTGCTTATTGTATTTGTGAGCTACTATTAAAGTGAATATATATGTATGAATTAGACTATAATTACCTGTCACGGCAGTCATGGCATACCTCAGTGTCTGTTTACGACCATAATGCCTAATAAGCATGGTTCAAAAGTGTAATGCATTATTATACTTATTTACTGGCGGATTTGTAACACCTCATGAATGCATTATGACATGTTATGAGTGGTGTCTTATAGACATATACTTATTTTATACACACACACACACACACACACACACACACACACACACACTCATTCATTATCAAAAGATTTGTTGCACAAATAGCTACACCCAGAAGGAATAAACCGACAGGAATGAAACTTGGTGTGTAGGTTCGACATCGCGAGACATGCGAATGATTCAAGTGTCATGCTTGGCCGCACATGTGACGTAAGCAAGGACGGGCCTTTCTGCTGTACCTGACTGACCCAACATCCATGATTGAGGACATTCAGTGAGCAGTGATGTCCTCCATGAGTCATCCTGTTAGTGCAGCACCATTGGCAGACGGCTGCACCACGCAGGACTACATGCACACAGACCGTTATGACAACTGTCCTTAACACCACGTCACCGTCACCAAAGACTGCAATGGTGTCGTGCCAGACTGTCATGGAGTGACTCAGAATGGCAGCGGGTCATCTTCAGTGACGAGTCCCGCTTTTGTCTTGGTGGAGACGACCAACGAATCCGTGTGTGGAGGCACCGTGGTCAGCACCAAGATGAACGGTTTGTTGTCACGCGTCACACGTCCAGAGGGCCTGGTGTCACTCCACCTCCACCCCTACCGCACCATCTGCAGGAACTGTGTGAGGATATTCAAGCTGCATGGGATGGATTATCACAGGACACCATTAGGAACCTCTACAACTCCATGGCGAGACGTCTGGCATGTTGCATTAGCCATACTGAGAGACAGACTTCTGTATGTGAAGCTCAGTAAATATTGATCATATCAGTCTAAATGTATCATCATTTATTGTTCCTGGTAACCTTTATCTTCCTTCCCAACAGCACTGCAATCCCACACCTCCTTCTGGGTGCAGATGTTCTTTATTTATTTATTTTTATTTATATTAATATACTTAATATAAAATTAAGATGGTTATATATGACATTTCCGGCCCACTGCAAACTACTGTCTCCACCTGAGTGCAAGCCCACGGACCACTTGGGGTTGCTTCATCGCCCACTGGTGGTCCACGGCTCACAGGTTGAAAAACCCTGCTGTAGTGCACTCCAACTTCAACTCCTGGATTCCCATTTGGCCTCATAACTGAAAGGGAATCAGTGTTACAACCCAGCCTTTTGGTTGGGCCCAGAAATAGGTGGTGGTCTTTGATTTAAATGAGTTTCATGTAAAGGGTATGAGACGAGGATGATTTATGCAGAAGTTCATTAGTTTAAGTGGTGCCGCCGAGGGGCACAGACGGGTTTGGGAGTTGGGGAGCGAACCTTTGGCTCTCAGGTCACCAGAACAGAGTCACTTCCTCTTCCTTTCTCCTCAGTGTGAAATAATGCTGCATAATCAGTCCACCGAGACTCCCTCTGAAAGGTAGAAGTGAGCGACTCTCGCTTTTGTGCCGGCCTGCGCGCTCAGCACACGCGGAGATAAGATATTCATGGTGTGTAAAAACCGCTGCACCGAAGTTCAATTAGATCACAATTAAACAGTCAATTAGGCTTCTACAAATGACAGTGTCGAAAAATGACAGTAGAATCAATTGAGAAAATCCAATACAAAGAAGCAACATCGTACCGGGCCGCACTGGCATCAAGCCATTTCACAGAATTCATTTAGCTACCTGACTGTGAGAAATGATTCCAGGTATTTTGGCTTCGTCACCTTTAGGTCATTAGAGCATGCGACGCTGGTGATAGTAATATGGACCATGTGGCACAGACGGGTGTTCTTTATTGGAGGATGCGCTGTGATTCGGAGCTTGTGCTAGGAATAATAAAAGATCAGTGAATTTTAAAGGGACCCCAAACTGTTAAGACTTCTATGCCTTAAAACAGAATACATGTCCATTAATACACTCGTCATTAAAGGAACAGCTGCACCCAGAAGGAGGTGTGGGACTGCAGTGCTATTGGGAAGGAAGATAAAGGTTACCAGGATCAATAAATGATGATACATTTAGACTGATATGATCAATATTTATTGAGCTACACATACAGAAGTAAAGTCTCTCAGTATGGCTAATGCAACATGCCAGACGTCTCGGCATGGAGTTGTAGAGGTTCCTAATGGTGTCCTGTGATAATCCATCCCATGCAGCTTGAATATCCTCACACAGTTCCTGCAGATGGTGCGGTAGGGGTGGAGGTGGAGTGACACCAGACCTTCTGGGCGTGTGATGTGTGCCAACAAACTGTTCATCTTGGTGCTGAACACGGTGCCTCCACACACGGATTCGTTGGTCGTCTCCACGAAGACAAAAGCGGGACTCGTCACTGAAGATGACCCTCTGCCATTCTGAGTCACTCCATGACAGTCACGCCATTGCAGTGTTTGGTGACGTTGACGTGGTGTTAAGGACAGTCATTGTAACAGTCTGTGTGCATGTAGTCCTGGGCCGTGCAGCCGTCTGCCAATGGTGCTGCACTAACAGGATGACTCATGAAGGGCATCACTGCTCGCTGAATGTCTGCAGTCATGGCTGTTGGGTCAGTCAGGTACAGCGATAAGGCGCGTCCTTGCTTAAGTCACATGCACGGCCGAGCGAAACCTTAATCATTAGCATGTCTCATCATGTGTCAAACCTACCCACCAAGTTTCATTCCTGTCGGTTGATTCCGTCTGGGTGCAGCTGTTTGTGCAGCCACTCTTTTGACTATAAGTGTATATTAAAATAATAATCATCTTCTTTAAATACTTTTCATGTTATTAAGCAAAACCCTCTACAGGACAAACAAGCCACTCTCGCATTGTCCAGGCTTAAACGCTCTGTATGTGTGAACAAAGCATGAAAGAGGAGCCGGCATTGTTAACTAGGAAACACAACTGTAACCTTGTCTGAGCGCAATGTTCCAGCCGGCTGCTTTTAGCAGCGCTGTGCGCTCACTGGCAGGTTTTGGACAGCTGCTAACACAAAGGAAAAGCCTCCAAGTGTGCTGTCTACGTGCATCAAGTGTGCTAGTTATGTCCCACATGTAGCACTCTTACCCTTCCCCTCTTATCCTGCTTCTGTTGTGTTTTGTAGGAATTCATATCACTCTAACCCTGACTGGCTTTGCAGGAGATAGCATGTCATGCCTCTTTGTTACGGGCTCCTCTAGCACTGGAGCCCACTTTCAACATCTCTAAATCCCAGAACCCTTACAGTTGGAACAATGTGAGTCACCGGATTCTAGAGGGGAGCCACACCTGTGAGGTGCAGCGCTAAAAAGTCCAAGTTAATGTCCTTTATCTCTCGTGATGTGTGGAAAACGCACATGAGTCATCGGGGCCCTACAGCTATGGTTAAACGGCGCACAAAGCATCGGTTCTGACAAAACGTGTCATATGCATAATGTAACAGCTCGCGGTTTTGATAGCGATCCTTCGGGGCGGTGTCATCCTTTTGGTTTGAATGGATGTTCATTGTGAATGAAGTGTCGGAGTCTCTCTCCCTATCCTTTTTACGACTCGCCTCGCGCTCACTCTCGGAAAAATTCAATAGGAGATTGCGGGAAGAAGCCGTAATAATAGATCGTAATATTTGTCTAGCCGAGTTCCGATTGAACACGTAGGTCAAGAGGGATTAGGTAAGAGAAACAAAACCAGAAAAGTAACCTCATCAAGTCGATATTATTGACTAGCGGCGCTTCCCTTAAATGTGCTAACTGACTCGACTGAATTGAGATGTATTTGATGAATATATCATAGAGGAAATATAGTATTCTAACAATAAGTCGTAGGTCCAAAAGTATCCAGACACCCCTATTAATTAGTGAACGCTGATGCACCCGGTGAGCACTCGTTCACATACCCTGCATAGAATAGCTAAGGCCTAGCTTGGACTACTAGAGGAACTGCATTCTCTGGAGTGAGGGAGCTCCGCCCACTGGAATGAGTAGGAGTGGTGTTTGGGATCCAAAGCTAATCATCCAGCCTCAGTACCTGACTTCGCTAATATGACCAGTCATGATTATCTACACAAGTCATGTGCTGTCCAATGACAGGTTGAAGTCTGGACACCACCAGACCCTTACTTCAGCTGTCTTCAGTTCCTGCTTCTTGGGGGGTCTTAAACTAAGTAACTGAACTGCATGCTCGATAGCATTGAGCTCGAGCGATTGACTTGGCCATTGCACAGCAGTATGCTTCCTGTCATTGTCCATCTGCACTGTGCATTCTGTCCACCGAGTCTTGATTTGATTAAATCTGAGGAGATAATACAGAGTCGAGTCACATTATTATGACCATTTCCTACATTCGACGCTGGCAGTGCGTAGCTCAGGAAGGGAGTCAGGTTTTTGTGGAATTCTCTGGTCCGCTCATCCATATGAAGGCACTTTCAACCGATTTGGCTATGAATCCATCCTCGCAGGTCACGTACACCCATACATGCTGACTGTCTTCCCTGGGGCAGATGGGAACTTCGAGCATGGCAGTGCAACATGGCTTCTCAGCACTACCGTGGCCCCCAACTGAGCATCTGTGGGACCACCTTGATTGTCGTTTTCGCTCTATGGATCCTCCCCCATGCACTCTTAAGCAGCTGTGGGATGAACTGCTGTCAGCATGGCTCCAGATACCTGTGACAACCTACCAGGACCTGACTGAGTCACTCCCAGCGCGTCTAGCTGCTGTCCGTGCAGCACACGGCGGTTACTCTGGATATTAATAATAATTGTCATAATAATGTGACTCGACTGTGTTTAACCATGTACCCTTTAGAAGTCATTCTGCTGCTTTGGTCAGCAGTCACATCGTCAATCGTCACATACTACCCCCTGCTGGACATGAGAGGTACTGCACGTAACTCCGCCCTGGCTCCACCCACTCTCCTCCTCTTTCACACACCTGCAGCTGATCCAGGACTCATTAAGACGCTCATATTTACCCCTTTGTCTCTGTGTTGCTTACTTGAGTTCTTAGCGGTGTTTCTTCAGTGGCTATCTTCCCTGGTTTTGCCTCCTGCCTGTTCTCAGGATTTTGAGTGTTGCATTGCCCCTTGCTTCAGCTCCCAAATGCTACAGTAACAACAGAACCAGTGGCGACTATACATGCCCACCCAATAACACTACCTCCGCCATGCTTCACAGATGAGGTATGCTTTGGATCATGTTCAGTTCCTTCTTTTATCCTTACTGTTCTGCTCCTAGCTTTCTGGTACAAGCTGATCTTTGGCTCGTCTTTCCATAAGACGTTGTTCTAGAACTGTACAGGCTTTGCTAGATGTTTTGTCTTGGCAAATTCAAGTTCCTGTCCTTCCTTCAAGCTTCCTGTTTTCCCTCTGTATTTACTCTAATGAAGTCTATAGATACGCCAATGTCCTGGAGAGTGTTTCTGATGAATTGGTACTTCTTCTCCAGGGAAAGAATTCTCATGTCTTCCACCACAGTTGTTTTCTGTGATCTTTTGGGCTTTTTGGTGTTTCTTAAGATGATCATACACTGGAAGACTTTGAAAAGACTCTGAAAGCAAGTTTTAAAGGCTAGTCTGGTACTCTCACATCTAAAGACTTGTCATTACTCACAGCGGTTTTAATCACAGACTATGATTTTGCGAAGAATCTTGGAGGGTCCCTATTTGCAAGACTGCGGCTAGATTCCTTTTGAGGTTATTTCCCGTCATACTGTTGGTGGAAATTAACAAGAAGGGAAACTTTTGAACAATGGAGCAGAAACAGAAGCATTTGGATTTGGCATGTACTGGACAAGTGTCTGGATGTAGGCCACATCAATGTTCAGACACTCTTGCATCAGAGAATTGGTCAGTTGGGCCAGATTTGGTGGACGCCTTTCCTGGCACAATTCCGAGGAGAATTCCCTGTAGACTGGGATTTTAGCCACTGCTGGTCGACCCGTATGACCATACACTTCCATACACCTGCAGATTCAGCTACTTCCTTCACACTATGGTCTTTGGCACGCCCAAATGCAGTGGACTGCCATTCTAGCAGGACTTGATTGGCATGATTTTTCTTCCGACTTTGGAAATTTTGTCGGCAGTGAATTCACTTGAAAAGGCGCATCAGGTGTCAGGCCGGCATCAGCTCTTTCCTTTTGTACCAAATGGAATGTACCAAATGGTTGATTTTGGCTTTTTGCTCTCTGATTCATTCTGTTGATTTCCCAGCCTAATGATGGCTGCAAGTGGAGCTTCATGTTGAGCATGGACAGCGGCAGATTCCGAATGCAAATGTCATACTTGAAATTAATTCTAGACCTTTTATCTGCTTACTTGTGAGATAATGAGAGATTAAAACACGTCTGGCTCTAGAACAGCTGAAAAGCCAATTGTCTCTTATTCCACATTCATGGCTTTGTTTATTAACCACTTGTACTGTACTGAAGCAACATTTGTGCGGCAACAGATCTGCTTAGACAGTAGTGATTAGTGAGGTATAGATGTTTACACTGAGTGCCCACTCATTGAGCCTTGCAAATACTGTAGGTGCCTTGCAGCTACGACCGCAGCCCATCTGTTATCGTGCAAGTCGACTGGTCCACCACCCAAACAGTATCTGGTCAGCGGTGGTCCTGTGACAGTCAGTAATTGAAAGTTTACAAAGTGCACATATGTGCTAGGTGAACCTGATATCCACTGAGTGCAGGTACAAGGTAGGTGTATTTTGGTCCAAAATCCTTCCTGACAAATTAAGTCTATCCCATGCGGCGGTGGACCGGGGTGGAAGTGTGGCCTCACACTGTGCTTTAGTTGGCTCCATCATACCAGGGAAGTGGTAGACGGGTGAGGAAGGACCGAGCAGGCTGATATCTTAATTGGGCAGTGTTGCGGTGCCCAGGTGGTGTTCTGTAGCAGCAGGGCTGACACCTGACTTTGTGAAGGGTTGAGACAGAACACAGTGGGGCGATAATTGACTCAGGTAGGCCCTGATATTTGGCATGGGCAGATAAGGCTTGAAACTGAGGAGACAGGGTGTCCTATACACTAAGCCCTGCTGTTTTCTGTGCTACATGTGTGCTATTTAGCTTTCATCACCTCTGACAGAGAAAGGACAGTTATGTGTGTGTGTGTGTGTATGTGTGTGTATGTGTGTGTGTGTGTGTGTGTGTGTGTGTGTGTGTGTATATATATGCTGTGTTTATATAGATTTGGAGAAGGGGGGCTGAGATTGAGAGTTGCAGCCTGGCAGAATTGAAGTTTGTTGACTGTTTTCATGGCAGGGCTGAGCTGCGTAGCCGCCTGTCTTTTGTAATAAACTGCTCATAGGCAACGGATCACAGCATCTCTCTGAGGGGACTGCAGATGCCTCGAATGCAGAACACAACTGGAGGGTGTTAGGAAGGCACTCCAGGAGACAATTTTACAAAGTTCACACTTAATTTCACACCATGCAATGTCGAAAAACGCTATTTAAGTGATATACACAGAACACGGATGCGAGTAACAACAGATTTTAAGCCCGACGCGTAGGGGTATTATTTGGGACTAATCCCGTGTTGCATCCAAAAATATTGGACTATATTTTTCCCTCTGGAATCTGATGATGATGATGATGATGATGATGATGATGGTGTCAGGGAAGTTTTATATGTATGTCTCGATATTTGATGCTTTATAATAGGAAACTCTTACCAGAATCCCTCTAATGCAGTGCTGTAGTGCGACTAATTTTGACTTATCTCAAGATAATTAAAGTTGTTTTCTTGTGATCACAAGAAAAATAATCTCATGTTGCATGGGGAAGAAATACAACTACATTTTTCCCTCTGGAATCTGATGATGATGATGGTGGTGATGATGATGATGATGATGGTGATGATGATGTAGGAGAAGTTATAATTCACATGTTTAAATGTGTGTCTTAATATTTAATGTTATATGATATGAAACTCTTACCAGAATCCCTCTAGCACAGGGCTTTGTGTTTGCGAAACATGTAATTGCCTTATTTCTCAAAGCAGTGTCTGTAATCTGTTCTATTCTGATTTCTTCCGATCTAAAAATAATGAAAGTTGTTTTCTTGAAATCACAACTAATTTTACTTGTGATCTCAAGATAACAAAAGTTGTTTTATCGAGATTGCAACTTAATTTGAAAAGAAAATGAATCCTGTGTTGCATTAAATATTGATGTAGGGGAAGTTATAATACACATGTTTATGTATATTTGTAGTTGTTATATGATATGATATATGATAGAATCCCTCTAATGCAGTGCTTTGTGTTTGCCAAACATGCAGTTGCCTTATGTCTCAAAGCAGTGTGTGTGTAAATTCGGTTCGGTTCTGTTCTGTTTTATTCCAAACGCAAGATAGTAAGAGTTGTTAGTTGATTAGACCGATATTTCATACGATATTTGGCTTGTTTATTGTAATCCAGAAGGGCTGAATGTATCAGCACTGGCAGATACGTACGGGACAAGTGTCAGCGTCAGTCCCCCAGGAGGAGATTCTTCTTTGAGTCTTTATGCTTTGCCAGTAGATAAAGGAAAGAGCAGTAAACAATCTGAATACTGTAGAAAGGAGTGAGCTTACATGGCAGCATGATGCATACGGTACATTATTATTAATAACACCCACACAGCAAAATCCCTAGTGCTGAATTAATTCTTACAGTGCTCATTTGTGTCCAGCTGGAGCACTGTAGGTGTTAATTTAGCAGGTGGAACGGTTTAATAAATAATGCTACCGTTGCTAACAATTAATGAAAATGAATAGGTAGTAATTAGCATTATGAACATGTAGCCCAGGCTCAGATGGTGTGCTAAGATCTTCGGGATCTTCTAAGATCTTATTGGGAAGCCTTGTCAAAAACCGTAACAAGGCCGGTTCCTCCACTGGTCCCACTTGGTCCCGTCAAATATTGTAGTCATTGCAGGTAAACGGCCAACGGGTTGCAGGCCTGTGTGGGTGGGTATCATGGCTGGATGGGTGGTGAAACTAGGAGGTTGCAGCAAGTGTGGAGTGGTTTTATTGAGGGTTGTCCAGGAATCAGTATCCGAACAGGCAGGGGTCAAAACACAGGCGGGCATCATCAGAGACAAATCCATAATCACAAAACCAAGAAACCAGAGCTGGGGTCAGAACCAGGGAACAGGAACACGACTAGATACTCCGATTAGGAACACAGAAACATGGCTAAGAACTCTGGTTATCAACACACAGAGCAAACACTGAGGTGTAAGTGGGTGTCCTAATGAGGGCTAGCTGCAGGTGCAAGAGTGGGTGGAGCCAGGGTGGAGCAGGAAGAGAAGCCATGTGCAATACTGCACAGGCACCAGAGGGAGCGCTATGTGACAGGTGGGCTGCGCTTGGACAAATAATGGCCAACATGCAAGTAAGCTCCAAGTGTGCTTCAGAGAATATCGGGCTAATAGTCACAAGCAGCAACACACATGAAGCTATGTAACGTCCAGTTAACCGCTTACTCACAAACGTGATCAGCATCTGTGACGGCTTTCGTTCAAGATCGCCTTGTAGACGTCTTGTAGAGTAATAAGCTAATAATATAATTTTAACACAGATGAAGATAATGTTAGTAGCGAAGCCAAGCTGCTAGGTTTTTTGTGGTGTTGCCCGCTTCCCAGATAGCAAAATTGTTCTGGCCCAAATCTGGCCCACATTCCCCGTTTTCATCTGACCCACTCGCCGCATGGATTGAGGTCACCTGGGCGGACCACTCCCAGTTGCAAGATGTGGACCACATACGCACCAGGTTAGGCCTACGCCTCGGCCAACAGTAGGCAACTCTGCTGTATCTCCGCCAGAAGCTGACCGGATCGCTTCTGGAAGATGTGGGTTCTATGAGTCTCAGTTTTCTTGTGATCTCAAGATAACAAATGTTGTTGTTGTTTTTTTTTTTTTAGATCACAACTTATTTTTCTAGTCATTTCAAGGTAATAAAAGTTGATCACATTTCACTTCATTTGCTTGTGATCTCAAGTTAACAAAGTTTGTTTTCTCAAGATCACTTGATACTTGTGATCTCAAGATAGTGGAGCTTGTTTTCTTGAGATCGCAACTCATTTTTCTCCTCAAGATAACAAAAGTTGCTTTCTCGTGCTCACAACTTTATTTTATTTGTGATCTCCAGATAGTGAAGTTTGTTTTCTTGAGATCACAACGTCATTTCAGGGTAATAAAAGTGTTTTCCCATGATCACAACTTAATGTGCTTGTGGCCCAAGTTAGCAAAATTTATTTTTCGAACAAAGTTTGTTTTCTTGTGATCACAAAAAATGAGTTGTTTTCTTGTGATCTCAAGATAACAAAAGTTGCTTTCTTGTGATCACGACTTATTTTTCTTGTGATCTCGAGAAAACAGTCCAGAAAATTAGTTACTTCTCTGGACTTCAGTAGAAACATACGGCGCATGAGCCGTTGGCCTTCAGCCTGACTGCTAACACAATGGGCCACCTACTGGTTATATCCTGAACTGCAGTAACACACATACTTAATCTTACGGTTAATAAAGCCTAAACTATACTACGTAAATATCACTGTAGGTGACTTTGAGACTTTGTAATCTGTGAGCTGCTGTTTGAGTCGGCCCTCTATAAGCAATATCACACTGTCTAGGGGCTGTAGGTTTACGTTCACTGCCAAATAGCTCAGAGTATATGGTCTTCTGTGCTATTGGAAATAGTGTTGTTTCAGTGAAGTACATATGGCTATTATCTGTCTGTCAGCGCAGAACTTGGTTGTTCCAGCCACCTCGCCGAAACAACAGGAAAGAAAATGAGACTCTCGGGCGCTCGCTGTAAATCAGGCCCCCCGGAGAGTGTTTGTCATTGCTTATCTCCAGCTCTCTCAGTGGTGCAAGAATTGAGCCCCGTGCAGTAAATGGGCAGCGTGTATAATAGTGTATGTTCTTCGCCTTCCTTTTATCTCGAGGATATTACGGAGGTGCTGAGATCAATAGTTACTGATGTATCTTCAGTAAGCACGCTCTTTAGGGCGGCTTTGTTTCGCACCTACTCGCCTGCATGTGCAGCCTGGTGCTTAAGAGCTGCATCATATCCAGCAGACAAATTCACTTCTACTCGACAGGTGTGTGCTGGTCACGGCCAAGTGTTTTCCTCTGTCTCCATAGTGAACACCCGCTCTGTGCGCCCTACGCTACAGCATGTAAAAGCTCCTGTTCTGGCGGAGCACACGAAAGACTAGCCATAAAATCTGACCTTATCCCGCATGCATATGCATATATGTGCATGTTATATATGTTAAATGTTTAAGCATCTGATAGTGTTGTATATGTATGATGCATAGCCTTTATTATTATTATTATTATTATTATTATTTTTTTTTTTTTTTTATTGTAGTTGCATATTTGTGAAATATATATATATGTGTATATATATAAATCAATAAAAGTTGTGCACGTGTGTGTGTGTGTGTGTGTGTGTGTTTGTATTGATTTTGGTATATATTGGATTGGACAAGTTTCTGGATGTGGGCCACATCAATGTTCAGACACTCTTGCATCAAAGAATTGCTCAGTTGGGCCAGATTTGGTGGATTCCCTCCCTGGCATAATTCCGAGGAGATTTTAGCCACTGCTGGTAGACCCGTATGACCGTACGCTTCCATACACCTGCAGATTCAGCTACTTCCTTCACATTATGGTCTTTGACACGCCCAAATGCAGTCACTCCTTTTAGCCAATCATTAACATCTGCTTTGGAGCCATTTTTGGAGCCAGTCACTCACACCACACAGGTATTTATAGCGCCATCTGCAGGAGCCTGAAGTTATTACAACCTTAAACACGCAAGGGCTCTATCACATGGCACCTTAATTTAAGGTAAAAACAAAGCTCTTCTTGGAGACCGACCAGGCTAAACCACTCGGGGGGTTGTATGCAAGTCAATGCAACCAGGCGCCATTTCTGTTGATCCAGTTTGCTAATTGCAATGCAAACATGCATTTCGTCGCTGTACATAGGAAAACAAGTATCTTCAAAATGGTAACTTTACAGGAGGGGGCCAAAACCCGATTTAGGTTTAATGGAAGTCAATGGAACCAGACGTCTTTTCAAGCAATTTTGGGCCATTTCTGTTGGTCCATTCATCATGAAATTCTCACACCGTGTAAACAGCAGCTGCTGTGTTCAAATGATGCATAAAAGTAAAAATCAACAAAAATGGAGATGCCTGCTCTCATTGGACAGCGATGATATACTAGTGCGACCCTCTATTATTTTATATTTTTTTTTTTTTGCCTTTTTTGTGGTTTTTCATCCTTTTTGACTGGAGAAACAAATTCCGTTCTGTATTTGCTATGCACTGGCTATCTATTCTGAACATTCAGAAATGAGGGGACAAACTTCAATAGGGCTGTTTTAAGGCCCAATTCCAATTTATTAGCCGAGTTCAACATATTAGTAAGGTATAAAACATACAATATAAGACGTGCCGTAACTTTTGCACGTTCTGTTTAATGTTCAGCGAATAAGCACTGAAATGTGCTGACGTGTGTTGCCTGAGGATGAGTCCACTTTATCATCACTTAGGACGCTGCATGCGACTTCACCTGAATTGAATACCTGAACGCAGCTCTGAATTGCTTCTTAATTGACAGACTGCTCTCGTTGGGTCGGCTGGTCAGGGCAGATCCCGCTACGGCCCGGGCACTGAAAATAACGCTCTGCTGCAGCTTTTCCAGAGGAAGCTCTGGTGTTCCCTCCCGACTACATGCGTCTTCATTTGCAGCCTCGTGCTCACCTTTAAATTTGTCATAGCGGGTGCGATCGGGATTGATGACCTGCGCCATCTTGCAGCTGATATAGGGGCTATGTATAGGGCTGTTGTAACAACAGCTTGCACGATCTCCGAACAGCGGCTGCGGTAATGAACACAAAACACCCTGTTGTCTTCTAATGGGATGCTCGATAACAACGACGCACTAATCAGGTTATTTGGTAAGCCGGTGTGACTGAAGATCACTTATTTCCCCACACAATGGCTGACAGAATTAAATTCCCGTCACAGAGATATTTTTTTTTTTTTGCACCAGGCTTCTTGGTCTCTGCTCACACCCCCCCCCCAACCACCCCACCCCCCCTCCATTTCCTGGTGAGAGTGTTGATATTTCATTTATTTATTTATTTTTATTTATTTATTTTTGTTCCTCCTTTTCCCAAATCCAAGCCATGGATGCTCACGTGAGGATGCTGCGGACAGCAGATGTAAACGAATGTATTCGAGACCTAGAGTTTGCGAGAGAAAGGTAATTAGCAGATGTTTGCAATGCGCCGTCCCCGTATCCCACATTGCGGTGAAATAGATGGTCTTTTAGGCATGACAGCATTTGGACATTGACCATTTATTCAGAGAGAATAGCCTCCATTGATTTTCGCATTAGGGGTGCCTCTGGTGAAATATCATTCTCAATAGATATGACATAGTAAGGTGAGAAAAGTAAACTGCTCTCTTCGTAGGTCCCTGCGCAATCGTAAAAAGCTGGCATGGACATTAATCTGCACCACAAAGTGTCGTGCCGGTGAGTCCGCTTTGCGTGCCGCGGGAGGCAGCGGCTGGAGTTGGGCCTGTGTGGTAGTGGCAGCAGAACCGTTAGCCATTTGTGCTTGCATACAGACCACATTTAACGAATCCATGAAGTGAACACACACACATTAGGGGGCAGCAAACACACTTGCCCAGAGTGGTGGGCAGCCCTAGTCATGGCATCCAGTGGGTAAGTAGGGATTAGGTGCCTTGGTCAAGGGCCATTCAGTCATGTCCTGTCAGTTCAGGGAATTGAGCCAGACACCCATCGGTCACAAGGCCAGTTCCCTAACCTCCAGCCCACGACTGCCCCCCTTTAACATGGTGTTTAGGACATCATTCCTGAATCTGTGTTCAGGAACACTGGCTGTATTCGAAATGGTACACTCCTATACTGCACACTGCAAACTACAGTAGTATGTACTGCATACTGTATACGCCCCCTGTGTGTGGTATACAGTACAGTAACAAGTTCTGACCTACAGTGTAGTATACTAATACAGTCACATGACCAGTTACCTCACATTTACCTCAGAGCTGTTATTACTGTATCCACTGATTAGAGCTAGCTGCTGCTAACGCTGCTAAACAAATAAACAGATATTGTTTGCATATAAGAAAGGATGTATAGAAACCTCATAAGTGTATAAAAAAGGAATACTCTTATACTGGGAATATTCAGAGGGTGCAAATATTCGGATGGGACCCATTGTGTATTCAGGAACACCCTTTTCCCACACCCTCCTGCAGACTAGCTGCCCTTCGTCGCTGGCCGCCAGCATTAACCTGCCTTCCCCCCTGCGGGTTTCTTCACTTCCACAGCCCGTCCACCAAAGCCCTCAGCTCAGCTGCGATTCTCCACACCCTCTGATCCGTGTCATTCTCCTGCCAAGACGCTTCGGTCTGCCTCGTCCGCCTTTCCAAGCGGCGCCATGGCGATGGCCTGATCCCGATGAAAGGAAATTGGAAAAAAGCTCAGCCGGCCCGAATTAGGCCCCCAAGCCTGTGTCAGTCCGTAACTACCCTATTGATCTCTCAGTGTGTCAGGGAAATGAAGAGAGGTGCAATTAGGCACTGAGGCACTAATCAGTGCTGGGGTTGCCATTCAAAACAAGCCAGCGCTACAGTGGGACTCCTGACAGCATTATTAGCGAGAGACGTACAGAAGCGGTCAAAGAAAATTACCAATAGACACAAAGTGGTTTAACTGGTCAATTGCTATCATCAGAGATTGTTTCAGCAAAGTGGGAGTCAATCATTCGCTGGCCCGGGTGTCAGGAAACATATGGTGAAGCCCCGCCTACGGCCTTGTGGGCGGCTTCTTGAGGAATGATGATGTTAGCGTGATGAGCAGTAAAAGTTGGGGACATACGGAGAGGTGTGCTGGCTAAGAAAGAGGCGTCTCCTGGCTAATTGCCCCACGACAAGCCAAATGAAATGGGCGCCTTTTTGGAACCGAGCAGAAATGCCACAGATTGCGGTGTTCAAATCCCATTACGTTGACCCTCATTCCTTGCCACCGACCGCTAATCAGACAATAAATCAAATGTTTACCAAACTGTACGTTCCCTCCAACGCTGGCGCTCCAGAAGACACCGTCAATTGAGAGCGTGATTAATGAACACTGCTATTCCAGTTGCCTGCGATCTCTCGGGGGAGAGACATTTCCAAAATGAATTATTGCAGATTAAATCAATTGCAAGTCCTAAATGCTTAAAATAGAGCTGGAGACAGACAGGACTTTACTCTCCAGCACTGGTACCTAGCAATCTGATCACATCCAGGACCGAGAGCACTGACTGATCTACATGAGTACTGGGATTTGCATTCGTTTCAGTGGTGTAAAATAGCATCTGCTGACATTTCATTGACTTTTGAGACCCTGCAACATATACACTGACTACAACCATCTCCTTGTATCTACACATGTTGTCCCTGTTATCAGCTCCACAGACCATATAGGAGCACTCTGTAGTTGTACAGTTCCAGACTGTAGTCCATCTGTTTCTCTGTATACTGTATTACCCTGTTCTTCAATGGTCAGGACCCCCACAGGACCACCACAGAGCAGGTATTATGTGGGTTGTGGATGCTGCTGGAAACCTCAGTGTCACTGCTGGACTGAGAATCGTCCACCAACCAAAACTATCCAGCTGACAGCGTCCTGTGGGCACACTCCAACAGCACTGCTGTGTCTGATCCACTCACACCAGCACAACACCACCACCACCATGTCAGTGTCACTGCAGTGCTGAGAATGATCCACCACCCACATAATACCTGCTCTGTGGTGGTCCTGTGGGGGTCCTGACCATTGAAGAACAGGGTAATATAGTATACAGAGAAACAGATGGACTACAGTCTGGAACTGTACAACTACAGAGTGCACCAGAAGAATCAGCTCTTGGCTCTTCCGCTAATTGCTGAAGCTTAAAAATGGCAGCCCCCTTGGTTTACCGCTTTTGGTTTCCCCTGGGGCACCAAGACTTTGTAACGTCTTCCCACATTCTCCGGATTGATCTTGGGGATGAAAGTGTCTCAATATAGATGTATCGTACTTCATTGGGAGGAGCTGACTCTCATGGTTTGAAAGTCAACACAGAATGCACTGTTGGGGGGAAAAGTGCATTGAGGCGACCCGAGTGCTGTAATTAGTGCTTATTTCTTTAGCATTTCAGTGGATACCTTAAAACATCGTCGCTGTCCAATGGAAAACATGGACCTCCATTTCTGCTGATTTTTACTTTGATGCATCATTTGAACACAGCAGCTGAATGGAGCATGAATGGAGCAACAGAAATGTCCTAAAACTGCTTGGAAAGACGTCTGGTTCCATTGACTTACATTATAATTAAGCCAGGTTTTTGCCCTCTCCTGTAAAGTTGCCTTGTTTTTGATACTTGTGTCTTTGGAGAGTGACGATGTGAGGAAAGCTATATGGGCCCACAATGCAAGTAGGCCACTTACTGATTGACTGAAACGAGCATCAGGCTGTTTCTAAATAGTCCTTTAATATGATTTTGTAATGTTAATTTTCTAAAATCTGTTCCTAATAAATTCAATTCAACTTTATTGTCATTATACCAATACAGGGTTATACAGTATAACGAAACACAGTCCGACTCCTTCTCCAGTGTAGTTATAAGAATATGTGTGTATATATATAAATATATATACATATATATATATATATATATATATATATATAATAGTGTAGTGCAAAGACAAATAGACAAAAACAATGTGGTAACCAGTACAGTAGGACATGTGCAAAGTGTAAGAGCAGTATCTGTATGTCAGAATGTAGAGTACTAGTGTACATGTACAGTGTGTTGAGGTAGCAAGTGTGCAGTTAAGTATGTCATTGTAAACAGTATAGATATATAAAGTGTACAGTGCAGATAGGAGAATAGCAGCTTAATGTTCAGGTAAACACCTAAACAGCTTACAGTACACATGTTCAGTATATAGATAAATAAATATAGACACATAAATACACAGCTCAGATGTTCAAGTACACAGGTTCAAGTTCAAGTGCAGTGCAAACAGTCCTGTTAGGTAGTGGAGCACAGTGTGTATGGGCTGGGGTGATCAGGGTTAGATCAGTACAGTCTATAGTGTTGCAGTCATGTTCTGGTAGTACTGTGGGCTAGTGGAGTCCAGTATGTATGGACTGGGGTGATCAGGGCTAGATCAGTACAGTCTATAGTGTTGCAGTCATGTTCTGGTAGTACTGTGGGCTAGTGGAGCACAGTGTGTATGGGCTGGGGTGATCAGGGTTAGATCAGTACAGTCTATAGTGTTGCAGGCATGTTCTGGTTGGTGCTGCCGGTGTGACCAGTTTGACAGCATTAGGGTAAAAGCAGTTCCTGAACCTGGTGGTTCTGGCTCGGATGTTCCGGAACCTCTTTCCGGATGGCAGAGATTGGAACAGGAGATGACTGGGGTGTGTGGGGTCTGAGGATATGTTGACTGCTTTCCTCAGACACCTCTTGTCGTATATGTCCTGTATGGGTGGGAGGGCAGTTGCGGTGATGTGCTGTGCAGACTTTACCACCCTCTGAAGTAGTTCCTACGCTACACTATGATTTACAGGGTGTAGTTTATACATACATCCTACTACATAAAGAAACAAATGATATTGACATTTTTGTGCCAGGTAAAATCCAGGATGGGAAGCATCAGCGTTTGCAGTGTTTAGCTGACGCTCTTATCCAGAGTGGCTTACAGTGTTTATCGTATTACAGGGTAGGCCAATGTAGTGTTAAGAGTCTTGCCCAAGGACTCTTATTGGTGTATCAGGGCATAGTCACCCAGACCAGGAATTGAACCCCAGTCTCCCACATGGGGTGTTGGCTCACTGTTAGGTAGTGATGTTATCCATTGCGCCACACTGAGGGATCAGTCCACTCATCCCTCCTCTGTAGTAGCATAAACTGTGGCCAAGTGAAGTTGCAGTTAAGGGGTTAGTAAGGTGCAGCTCCTGTTACTGAACATGAACTTCCGAAGGCTTTACTGTTTGGGACAGTTTGGTGACTCCTCAGCTGAAATGGAGATTTTGATTGGCTCTGCCAGTGCGTGTCTATAGGTCAGCTTTCCATGCCGTTCTTAAGGTTTTTCAGTGTAACTCAAACATAAAGTGGTGGGTCATCGCCACCATCCTTTGTAAGGTGGAGGATTAATTGCTCACTCACTTCCCAGGGTTCCGGCAGCTCTGGGAAAAGAGTGCAAATAGTCATTAAAAATCAGTGTTGGGCTACTTTACATATCTTATTTGTGGGATTATGTGGTTTAATCAATGTAATCTCTACAAGCTGCATCTGTAGAATATGATTGATGGAATCGGGGGTGCAAATTTGCTCCGCCAAATATTNACAGGACCACCACAGAGCAGGTATTATGTGGGTTGTGGATGCTGCTGGAAACCTCAGTGTCACTGCTGGACTGAGAATCGTCCACCAACCAAAACTATCCAGCTGACAGCGTCCTGTGGGCACACTCCAGCAGCACTGCTGTGTCTGAAGGTTTCTTTTTGGTTCCTGGAATGTTCTTTCTGAAGGTAGGAGAACGCTCTCCGTAAAACATTCCGTCGTCTCAGGTCTCAGTTGCATAGGTGACACGTTTGTTGCAATAGGAATGTTTTTCTTTAGTTATCATGTAACATAATCTGTGGCTCTGAGAACGTCCTCAAAACATCGTTGCAGTTAGAACATGCTGTATTAGTTAACATCCAACCATATAGGAACATTGTCGGAAATGATAAACATCTATAAGACGTTCTTTGAACATTACACTACAACAGTTTCTCTGAAACTTCATTAGAACTTCAGGTAACCTTAGCCAAAGTTCTGGGAATGTTCCCAGCTAGCTGGGTTGCTGTTGTCTGCTTGTTCTTGGGGTGCTAAGAGAAATGCATGATTGATGGCTTTGCAGGACATTCCTTTTTATTTTTTCCCTAGTAAAGCCCTGGAAGGCTTTAACAGCATTCTGCGTCACTTGCCATCCTAATTGGGAAGCACAGTCCGATGAGATTTTGATTTCGGCCAAACCTGAGCAGATGATAGAAGTGCTATGCACTTCAGAAGCCATCCTGCTGCTTTGGTCTGCTGTCACATCAATAATCACAAGGGAACCAGTTCCATTCACAGCCATACATCTAACCACACACCATAACACTACCGCCACCATGCTTCACAGAAGTGGTGATGAGCTTTGGATCATGAGCAGTTCTCTTCACTTCTCGATATTCTGCTCCTCCTATCCCTCTGAAACATGTTGATCTTGTCTCATCTGTCTAAAAGATGTAGTTTCAGACCTGTACCCTGTAAAGTTGATTCAGTGTTTTAACTTTTTCCTCCGTAAATTAATTTACTGATATTGGTCAGACTGTTATATTTCCAACATCCCTCCAAAAGGTCCAGTCTTTGTCCTGACCTACAAACATTGGATGCTTTTGCCACCAACTCCTTCACAAGTTTTTCTTAAATTTAGTCCACATTATCTGAAATCTCATGCTGAGATTGTTGTTCGCTAATTCTAAGTTTTATTTAACCTGACTGATAGTCTATTGTGACGGTCATGACAAGTACAATTCTCAATATTGGCAAATATAGATTTCACTGGTTTCAATAATAGTTCTTGAAACAAATCATTCTCCCCTCCATATTCTTCTCTCCCTATGATGCTGAAACAAGTTGATCTTGTCTCATCTGTCCATAAGATGTTGTAACTGAATTGTACCCTGTAAAAAATGAATCAAAGTTTGAACTTTATGTGAGCTGCCTTAAAATTTAGTTGCACTCAAAAAGGTTTGTTAAACCTCAAATAGGTCAATAGAATATAAAACACATATTACTGTTCTGATAAATTACTTTTAGAAGTTCAACAAACTACAATGCTTTCAGAATTGTACCCTGTAAAAAATGATTCAGTGTTTTAACTAAAAAAAAAAGGCAAATGAAATAATCTTAAATTTAGTCTATATATCTAATATATCTTATGCTAAGATTGTTGTAAACGAGTTATAAGTTTTATTTAAAACTAGCTCAGCTAATAGTCTATTTTGACTGTCGTAGCAAGTAAAATTCTCAGTGTTGGCTAAAATAGATTTCACTGGTTTCAGTCATATTCTTTGAAGTAAATCATGATCAGTTCTCTTCTCTTCTCCATATTCTTCTCTTCCTATCATCCTGACACCTGGTGATCTTGTCTCATCTGTACATAATGTTGATTTAGAATTGTACCCTGTAAAAAGTTTTTGTTTTAACTTTAAAACTGTGAGTTCATTGAACTTCAAATATGTTAATAGAATATAAATCACATGTTGTTGTTATTGTTGTGTAAACTTACTATTAGAAGTTTACTAGAACTCAATATTGTAAGGCAACCAAGTTACATACTTTTAAACATTATTTTAAACAATATTTTTTGCAGTGTACGTTTATTTAACACGGTTTGTTGTTCTCTGGTCTTCCTGTTTTGAAAACTTACCGATGGTTTACGTCTTGTAGTAACTGCAACCCCATCACCACCAGTACCTCCACCACCCCTCAACACACACCCACTCCACCCAACACACCCTCCCCCTCCACCCCCACCATCATCTTTGTATCAGTGATTTGGTTCATTACAATTTCCCAGTTCTTGGAGAAGACCGGAAAACCTTTTGACTGGCTTCTAATAGAAGTAATAGAAGCCAGTGGGAATCTTCCATGCTAATCAGCCGCGTGTTTCAGACGTAGGAGACCGAGATTAGATTGGAAAGCACTGGAGTTTCCTTTTAAGACCTCGGAGATGTG
The DNA here is from genome assembly GCA_034552555.1 of Semaprochilodus insignis. Classification (NCBI taxonomy): domain Eukaryota; kingdom Metazoa; phylum Chordata; class Actinopteri; order Characiformes; family Prochilodontidae; genus Semaprochilodus; species Semaprochilodus insignis. Next base: position 579,023 of record CM067478.1, read on the forward strand.
CACACACGTCTCTATTTCATCCTGTGTTATTCATACAGCCCTGTGACGCTTTCAGGCGTGTCACGTTTAAGTGACTTGATTACTGGCGCATTCTTTCAGTGCCGCATAACAAATAGCATACTCAGTCAATAACAGGCTGGAAGTTTGAAGCACATACGAGCTGGCAAAATGATCCCTCCCTCCCAGCATTCGTTAGACAGACTAGTCCCCAAGGCTGATTTGCCTTCCGGGGAATTTTGCCTTTGACACAGTTGTTTCCACTCTGACAGGATCCAGCGATGCTCTTTGACACCGCCCTCGGGAATACTGTGCTAGGGAAGCTCACTACTCATCCTGAAGAGTCACTCTATGCAGCACATTCTGACCCTGCGTTTCTTCTCTCACTCTGTCTCTGCCTTTCTGATTAAGGCTCCGTGGGCAGATGGAAATGTTAATGCAGCTTGATGTAGATCTTGATGTATACTTGGGAATTTTTTTGTCCTGTCTACACTGACCCAACCATTTATTTGTCCATCCATCCATCTTTTTATATGGCTTAATCCAGTCCAGGGTCGTGGTTACTTACCCTGATCTGGAATTTAGAGAGTAATGTTTGATTTTTGCTCTTACTGTTGTAATTTAAATGAGAGAAATATTATAAACATGCATCCATTCATTAATATTTTGGATATGGAATTATTCCCAAATTGATAGTCCCAGATATTTACATGTATGGATCTTACTTTATCATACAAATGTACGTATGTATGTATGTAATATATCACACACACCGAAATGGCATTATTTGACTGGCTCAGAATTCATTACCTTTTGGAGTCTCCCCCTGTTGGAGTCTCGTACCAACGTGCCAGATTGAATCTGCCAGGCTTTTTGAGGGGCAGAATTTGGAATTTTTGGGGGCTGATATGGTCTATTTGGGGAGCCTGTTCTTTTAATGTAAGTCAATGGAACCAGACATTTTCCCCAAATAATCATTTCTTTTACTCCATTTATCATGAAATTTGCACACAGTGTAAAGGGCAACAGGCACTTTTACATTTTGTCAAAAAACAAATAAAAGACGCAAATACAAACGGTTTGGTTCTGAATCAGTATCAAACATGTATACTGTGGCCAAAAAGTAGTTTCTAAAACGCTTCAGGCTTGTTTAGATGTTCCTTTGCAGACTGCTGATGCTGTATTGTGTAGTGAGGATGCAGGAACCGCTATCTTCTGTTGACTGCTCCCTGAAGGTCATGTTGCTGCAAGTGTCGCTGAACAGTAGAACAGTGCACCACCACCTCATCTTCTCCTGCTTCTCCTGCTTTGTGGGCATCAGTTACTTTAATGTTCACAGTGCTGGGCAGCTGCTTAGAAGAGCCCGTGGCTGTTGATTGCGACGAGGTTTGTGGAGTCAGAGAATTTGGAATGTCTACACTCTCTCTCCATGTTATCAGCTCCACTGACCATATAGCAGCACTCTGTAGTTCTACAGTTCCAGACTGTAGTCCATCTGTTTCTCTGTATACTGTATTACCCTGTTCTTCAATGGTCAGGACCCCCACAGGACCACCACAGAGCAGGTATTATGTGGGTGGTGGATCATTCTCAGCACTGCAGTGACACTGACGTGGTGGTGGTGTGGTAGTGTGTGTTGGGCTGGTGTGTTGAGTGGATCAGACACAGCAGTGCTGCTGCTGGGGTGTTTAAACACTGTGTCCACTCACTGTCCACTCTATTAGACACTCCTACCTTGCTGGTCCACCTTGTAGATGTACAGTCAGAGACGATAGCTCATCTGCTGCTACACAGTGCAGTGTTGGTCATCCTCTAGTCCTTCATCAGTGGTCACAGGACGCTGTTGAGCTGGATAGTTTTGGTTGGTAGACGATTCTCAGTCCAGCAGTGACACTGAAGTGTCCAGTAGAACTGCTGTGTCTGATCCACTCAGTGTGACGGCGGTGCTGGGAATATTTATATACATATATGTGTGGGTGTGCAGACATGAGCTTGTTATTAATTCACTGGGCATTATAGGCAATATTTATAGGAAACACAAAAAGATGTTGGTCTCCCATGTGTGAGCGGTCTCCTGTGAGAGTGTTGAGTGTTGAGTGTTTGGAATAGACTCAGATGTGAAAACTTCATAAAAATTCTGAACTCTCCAGAGACAGCACTTTTTTTTCAGGCTGTGTATGAAGATGAAAAGAGACTCTGATCTGACCCTAAGAAGCGCTTGAGCGTGAGGTGGTACATGAAGAACAAACCGGAGAGTGAACAGCACATGCTGGTGTTCATCTCTCCGTTCCCTCAGAGCAACGTCACTGAGAGAGGAACATGCACTTACACACGGCTTGTATTCTTCTCTGCTTTGTGTTTTCCAGTGCTGCCAAGTCACACATGCGGAAACCCAGGCCTCATTCCAAGAGGAATCATTCATGGGACGAGGTATAACATCGGGGATAAAATCCGATACAGCTGCGTGATGGGATATATACTGGAGGGTCACGCAGTGCTCACGTGCATCGTGAGCCCAGGGAGCGGTGCATCGTGGGACTTCCCAGCACCGTTTTGTAGAGGTAAGATTTGTACAAGTATTTAATATCTAATTTTAGAATTATAATATAATTTTTTGATTCTTAACTATTGCTGATAACCTCACCGGACAAAAAATAATTTTAACCAGTAACAGCTGTGATTGGATTTGGCATGTACTGGACAGGTTTCTGGATGGGGGCCACATCAATGTTCAGACACTCTTTCATCAAAGAATTGTGCA
>CM067478.1:606735-619725 GCA_034552555.1 Semaprochilodus insignis
TTCTTTTGATGATGAGTGTATTTTCTGTTGCACAAAAAAAAACTTTGGTCTCTTTTTCTGCACAGTGTAAAAGCTTCAGTTTAGTGAATATTCCTGATGGACAGACCAATAGAATTGGCCCAAAACTGCTTAGATAACAGTCTCCACTGCAAGATAAGAAAGCTGTATCCTCCTGTAAAGTTCCAAAAACATGTGCCCACCAACCAATCCAGTCCACCAACCAAAACCATCCAGCCAACAGTGTCCTGTGGGCAGCGTCCTGTGACCACTGATACAGTAGAGTATGATAACCATCTATAACCCACTCTTATATTAATAAGGAAAGTTTAATTTGTAAATTAGAAGCTACATGTTCATAACACCTATGTAGGCTGTAGGCTACGCGTACCGAAAGCTGCCAGAGGCATCGCGCCTCTGAGGAGACCTTTGGCTCGTCTTCTGGATGTGAGTGTCGTACGTCATACAGAGCCTGAGGTTTGGCGTAGACTTGAACCACCTGAGATATTTGCACCACGCACAACAAAACTAAACGTTTCCCCGAGTGCTTCCATGCTTGAGAGAAACTGGGAGAAACTCCTTTTCCACAGGATATGACGGAATATTTACACACATGTCGATTCACAGGGGATTAATTTAATCTGAGGTTATCTTTACTGACGCGGGAGCGCGCTGCCGGTAACAATGACTGATGTGGCGCATTTGGATGGGACCCCATCGCAAAAGGGCTTCAGTGTAATCAGGCTGTGTTCAGTAAACGATGAATGTTAGTGCAGAGTAATGTGACAGTAATATGACGCTGTGTGTTAAACAGCTCAGAAGTGTGCTCTCTGTAGAGGAGGTGTTCACTTATTCACACTTAGGAGACCCTCAAAACGTGTACTCTCACCAAGTGTCCCCAAACTTTTTGCATGCATTGAATGTTAAGTACTGTGTAGCCTTAACAATTAGCAACACTAGCCAATAATGCTGCCAGAAGGTAACACTAGAATAATACAGTACACAAATACAGAAACATATATACGCATCCATATATCGTCGCTGTCCAGTGAAAAACATGTATCTCCACTTTTGTCCATTTTTACTTTTATGCATCATTTGAACACATCAGCTGCTGTATACACCGAGTGAGAATCTCATGATGAATGGACCAACAGAAATGGCCCAAAACTGTTTGGAAAGATGTCTGGTTCCATTGACTTACATTAAAGTTAAACAAGGTTTTTGGCCTGTCCTGTAAAGTTGCTATTTTGGAGATACTTGTTTTTCTTTGGACAGCGACGATATGCATATGTAATATACTGTACATGCTATGCATGCACAAGTTTGGGTGCATCTGGTCAAGGCACACGTTTCAAAGTTCTCCTAAGTGTAAATAAGTGAACACCTATTCTACAGAGAGCAGACCTGTATGTATACTGTTGACCAGGAGCCCCTAGACTTTCGCATGTATTGAATGCTTATATGAATAGAATGCATATAGGCATATATAATCTACATTCTATGCATGCAAAAGTTTGGGTGCATCTGATCAAAGTACAGGTTTTGAAGGTCTCCTAGATGTAAATATCTGAGAGCCTGAGAGCCTGTTGACCAGGGGTGCCTAGACTTTTGCATGTATAGAATGCATGTATGCATATATAATATACATTGTATGCATGCGGGGGTTTGGATGCACCTGGTCAGTGCATACGGTTTGATGGTGTCCTGAGTGTACAGAGAGCATATGAAGTGCGGACACAGACGCACACGTGTGTATGTATATATGTATTTATATATGTATGTATGTATGTATGTATGTATGCATGTTACCAGCTGTGTGCTCCCGTATGCATGCATGCATGCGTGTGTGTATGCTCCCGTATGCATGCATGCATGCATGCGTGTGTGTGTGTGTGTATGTGTGTGTGTGTATATGTATGTATGTATGTATGTATGTATGTATGTATGTATATATATACGCACACACACACACACACACACACACACACACACACACATATATATATATGTACACACGTGTGCGTCTGTGTGCGTGTAACAGTTATTTTATTCATGGATCTGCAGTCAAATCATTTCTTACAGAACTGGAAAAGTTGATTCCAAACTTTTGGTCTCCAGTATACATTGAAGCTCATTCAGAATTTCAGGCCTAATTAAAGCTCTTTGTGATACAGGGGGCTCGTTAACTCCTGCACTCGCCGCAGTCACGTACCCCTGCTTCCCCCCGGCTGCGCTGCTGTCAGTCCTGCTCTCTCTAGTCACCGTGTTGATGAAGGAGAGCACACCTGAAGCCTCATTTGGAGGCCTAGTGCAGGACCAGCTCCTCCAGGGTTACATACTAGTGCCAAGAGCTCGTTGAGGTGTTGGCACGTTATGCCACTCTGCTACTCTGATCGTTTTTTGCTAATTGCGCAAATGGATTATAACGCGCCCTACATTTACTTTCAGCGCTCTTCATCCCTGCCCCTCTCTCGTTCTCTCTGTCTCTCAACAGTGAAGAAGGCCATCGAGCTGAAGTCCAGAGGGGTGAAGATGCTTCCCAACAAAGACACGAGCCACAAAAACGCTGTCTGTAAGTTCCTCGTTTTTCCCTTCTTATGCTTCTGTTACATGTTTGTACCGTAAACATAATTAATTCTTTCGTGAAGCAGGATGTTTGTGCTACTAGTCCATTGAGATATACATCCACCAGCCACTTTATTAGGTACAGCTCCTTGTATCTACACTCATTGTCCATTTTATCGGCTCCACTGACCATATAGGAGCACTTTGTAGTTCTACAGTTCCAGACTGTAGTCCATTTGTTTCTCTGTATACTGTATTACCCTGTTCTTCAATGGTCAGGACCCCCACAGGACCACCACAGGGCAGGTGTGTTAGTGTGTGTTGTGCTGGTGTGAGTGGATCAGACACAGCAGCTCTGCTGGACACTTCAGTGTCACTGCTGGACTGAAGATCGTCCACCAACCAAAACTATCTAGCCAACAGCGTCATGTGGGCAGCATCCTGTGACCACTGATGAAGGACTAGAGGATGACCAACACTGCACTGTGCAGCAGCAGACAAGGTGGACCAGCAAGGTAGGAGTGTCTAATAGAGTGGACAGTGAGTGGACACAGTGTTTAAACCCTCCAGCAGCACTGCTGTGTCTGATCCACTCACACCAGCACAACACACACTAACACACCACCACCACGTCAGTGTCACTGCAGTGCTGAGAATGATCCACCACCCACATAATACCTGCTCTGTGGTGGTCCTGTGGGGGTCCTGACCATTGAAGAACAGGGTAATACAGTATACAGAGAAACAGATGGACTACAGTCTGTAACTGTAGAACTACAGAGTGCTCCTATATGGTCAGTGGAGCTGATAACATGGGCAATGAGTGTAGATACCTAATGTACTGGCTGATGGGTGTATGTAAATGACCTCTGTTCTGATTGGCTTTATTCCCATTTAACGTGATGTGGGCCCTCGAGGCCTCAGCACCTGTCCCCAGCGAATCAGTGAGTGGAGTGACAGGAGGAGCCCTGACTGAGACTGCATATGCAGATATTTCATTGATAAAGTCACATGATCGATGTGGAGTGAAAGAAGCAGTATGTGTCAGAAGCCTATCAGTGGGCTTTAATGCATCTGTCCCGTTGAGTTCAAAGCAGCGGAGATACAGAGAAGATCTGTAGCTTCTAAAGCCCATTTTCCCATATAGGGGAAATATGTATCCACATGTTTTTTAATACACAGTCAGGAGTGGCTATATGAAGCAGTTGGGGCTCTCAGCAGCCTCTTCACTCCTGCCTTGTTTCTTTTGTTCCTGCAAGCCATCTTGTGATAGATGTATCCTCACATCGGGGGCCCTGTCTGTTTTCCTAATGCATTCAGCAGAAGCTGCCCTTGACGGAGCCCCCAATCCTCCTGGTAAACACTAAATTACACCATATCCATAATTTGGCCCATTTTCTTCTTCATCAAGCACATTTTGTGGCAGTTGGACTCCACTAATAAGTTCACCAGACCAAAAGTTTCACAGTTGAGAGTTTAGTGTGGTAGTAACTTCAGGCTCCTGCAGATGGCGCTGCACGAGGATGATGGGGCTATAAACACCTGCGGGGTGAGGGTGACGGGATCCATAGATTGGGAAGAGGTGCTACAGTGCAGTGAATGTCTCGTTCCATGTGTGGAAAATGGCTCCAAAGCAGATGTTAATGATTGGCTAAAAGGAGAGACTGCATTTGGGCATGCCAAAGACCATAGTGTGAANTGAAGGAAGTAGCTGAATCTGCAGGTGTATGGAAGCGTACGGTCATATGGGTCTACCAGCAGTGGCAAAAATCCCAGTCCACCGGGAATTCTTCTACAGGGAATTTTTGTCTGTTGAGTTTATGATGTAGTAGATTTATAGTACCTGTCTATAGTTATGACAGGTCTGTTCACCTGGACGTATCTCATAGTCTTAATGATATCATGGTTTAAACATGAATCTGCATTTGTTAAGAAACTAAAGTCATTCATTCATTCATCTTCTAAACCACTTATCCTTCAGGGTCGCAGTAGGTGCTAGAGCCTATTTCAGCACTCATTGGCCGGAAGGTAGGAAACTCTCTGGACAGGGCATAAACAAAAAACCTGGTAAAAATTGATTTATGCAAATGCATTTTTTTCCCCAAACAGCCACGTTTTCAGCACACGTGGAACTCATTCGGAACTTTTCGAAAAGCAGACTAGGTGGCTCCTTATGAAGCTGCTTGAGAGAATACCAACAGTGTGTCAGCCAAGAGACCAAGAGGGGCTATTTGAAATAATTCATAAGAAATATAAGATGATTTTGATTTTGCTCAATCCTTTTTTGCAACATTGCACACATGCTTAATGGATAAAAGCATGGATGCCAAGGATCTTCCACCAACTAAACTCAGATAAAACAAACACATTGCTGGTGGACCCCAAGTCTGCTCATGATAAGGCTGCAGACTTTATCATTGGTTGTGTGCAAGGCGTCCGCCCCCGGGCACCAATGACAGCCACGTGAGCCACCAGGAAGACAAGGATAGCCTTGAGTGGGGTGTTCCATGAGCTCAGCCTCCAGAGCCCTGCCTCCTAAGCCCTTCCACTAGAGCCCTGCCTCCATAGCCCTGCATCCAGAGCCCCACCTCCATAGACCTGCATCCAGAGCCCCACCTCCATAGCCCTGCATCCAGAGCCCCACCTCCATAGCCCTGGATCCAGAGCCCCACCTAATTTTCCTTAGCAAGCATTTTTCCTTATTTTACAGACAAACTGAAACAGGAATCACCCCCAAAACTCAAACTTGGACATCTTCAGGGCTTCCCACTGGACCTTTCAGTCCTCTTTCTCATGTGCAAGCTTTTCATCTCCCCAGTTTCCCTCTCCACTCTTCCCTGTCCACAGCTCCGCCACCGGGATCAAACACCAGGGGAACAAGAGGTGGGGCTCAGGAGGCAGTACACATGGCATATATGCTGTCCCCACACCACTCACAGCTGTTGTCATCTTCCCACCATCTCTGGTAGCTGTTGATCCTCCTCAGCTGTCTTTCAAGCTGTTGTCAGCATGTAGACTTTCCCACCTCCTCTCGCAACTGCCATTGGTTTCCTGGGGATGGGTCGCCTGGTACAGGTTGGTATACTTGGATGGTTGTTTATCAAGCATTGCTAAACTCTGGGATTGAGGCAGGTTGCAAGTGAGCCGAGGGCTTTTATTAGGGGCGTTCCAATACTCGCAGTCCAAACTACAGGCAGGGGTCAATGCACAGGCAGGCCACAGCAGCAACATATCCAAACCAGAAGCCACAAGACAAGGCAAAGAAATCAAAAACAGAAAAGGCAAGCAAGAAGATACACGGCTTACAACTTTGCAAACAGGCAGAGCAAAGGCAGAGCAAACAAAGGGGAGTCCTAACGAGCCCTAGATCAGCTGCAGGTGTGTGAGAGAGGAGGAGAGTGGGTGGAGTCAGGTTGGAGCTGGAAAAGAAGCCATGTGCAGTACCGCACAGGCCCAGGAGGTGGTGGTATGTGACACTGGGGCATACAGGGTCCTTCCTGTGTGGAGTTTGGTTTTCTCTCACAGTCCAAAGACATGCAGTCAGGTGAGATGCTAAATTACCCCCACACGGGTGTGAGTGACTGTGTTTGTCTGCCCTGTGATGGACTCGCGGCCTGTCCAGGGTGTTTCCTGTCTTCTGCCCAGTAAGCACTGGGATAGGCTCCAGCACTTAAATGTGGACCTGTCTATGAGTAGGCGTGTCCAAACTTTCCACTCATACCGTACGGCTGTATTGGATCATCTCGTTGTATCTAAACACTTGGGGTTCCTCTACACACAACGCATCGTAACCATAAGTGGCTTGTCAGGTAAACAGCCATTAAAACCTGAGCCTGGTTTATCTCTAGATTTCTGACTTGGCAATATATTACAGTATCATCAGATAATTCATGTCCTTTATATATATGCTGAACAGGCCTAGCTGACCTTTAAAAACCTTGTTTGTGCTAAAATGATAAAATGACACAATCTCAGGAATTTCAGTCGCTGCCTGGCTGACCAGTAGTTCAGTAGGAACCTATAGATCACTCCATAGACATTCCATGAGTGCGATGCTCGTGCATTAGTGCGATATATTAGGAAAGACAGAGGAGCACCGGTGACTTGAGAACATCAGCACAGGACGTGATCAGACAGCAAACACAGCTGTCCACAACTACACAGTGAGGGATATTATAGTAGAGCTGCAGGGCATGAAACCTTTTTTCTGCAGTCTTTGGCCACGTTGAGGTGATGTTAAGGGCAGTCGTCGTAGCAGTCTGTGTGCATGTAGTCCTGCCTCGTGCAGCTGTCTGCCAATGGTGCTGGCACTAACGGGATGACTCATGGAGGGCATCGCTGCTCCCAGAATGTGGCTGTTGGGTCACTCCGTGTATGTCGGGCAATCCGTTGGTTCTCTCTCTCTGTGGTTCGTGTAGGTCTTCCAGATCCTTCATGTCACTAGTGCGTGTCTTCTTCTATCCACTACCGCCAGCAGCATGCTATGGTAGTATCTGCACGACCGGTATGGCACGCAATACATCAATAAGACCGTCCTGCATCCCGGAGCCCTACGATATGACCTCTCTCCAATTCTTCCAACTGTTCAACTGCTTTCGGACACTTCTCCGAGGCACATACTTCACTAGCAAAACAACAGCACAGGTCAGAATGGGAAGCACACGCAACAGGATTATATATATATAATGAGAGTTACATGCGTCTACACACATATATATTGACGTATACAACTCCTGGATGCTCGGGTGATTTCAGGGTGGTATAGGAGAGGAGAATAAATGTACAGAAAGGAGAGAGAGGGAGAGAGAGAGAGAGAGAGAGAGGGAGAGAGAGAGAAATCATGCCCTCCTTTGATCACGCGGAATCACTTCTGAAACTCGTATCAACAATCAGAGGCGATGACATTTGAAGACCACATCAAACGGAAGGACATGACAGCTGATCAAAAGGGTTTTAGTTGGCGAGCTGCTGGCCCGGACCGCTCGTAAATCCTCTGACCTTGTGCTGAAATCACATCCCTCGCCATGGTCACAGATAGACGCCCCGGCGCAGGGCAGGTAATGCGATTCTATGGCTAGTTAATTAACTCTGTCGCATACATCAAGCCCCTTCCCCAATTATGCTCCTCCTTGATGGTGCTTCCCAAGACCATCTTACCAGTTTGTGTCCAAACTGGTGGAGCATTTAGTCTTTACTGGTGGTTTACGTTTCAGAAACAGTCAGTGTTCATTTTTACATCATCCTGCAGAATCAAACAGGCTGTTTTAGTTACTGTGATTATAAGACTGATGTATGTAAATGAGCTGGACAAAGTACACAAGCCATGTAGTTGAGTTAAAGTAGAGATCCTCAAGGTACAATACTCCTCCAGTGTCTGTAGAAGCTCCTCCCTTTAGACCTCCACTGGAGTAACAGTACTAAAGTATTTACCTTCAAATGTACTTAAGTATGGAGAGTAACAGGAGCATGATTTATTATGGCTCTAATGTCCTATTATCATTTCTGGAACAAGACTCTTAATCAGCTCAGTGTAGGTGAAGAGACTCTAGTGTCTCTCAGTCCACCAGTCTTTAATAGAAGCTCATTAATTAGTCTGACACTGACGTCTATTCAAATGATCATAAACACAGAACACTGAAGGAGAACAGGTTCCATTAGCTAGAACCAAGCTCTGTCCAACAGTTCAAAACAAGCTCCAAACAAAGTGACCGCTGTACCTGATTGGGCGGCTCGCTTCACACTTCTCACGTTTGTACATTTTTGTACACCCCAGAATGGAATATGGAAATTGTTCTATATAGCCCCTCTATTGTCGTCTATTGCAATGTCAGGCTTGTACCAATAAAAGAACCCCATTTGAACCCTATTATAGGACAATATAGAGTTTCAAATATATATATATATATATATATATATATATATATATAGGGTTCTATATATATATATATATAGGATATAGTTCAAATAGGGTTCTTTTATATATATATATACACACACACTCATCTTCAAGGGAATAGTTGCAGCCAAAAGCAAGTGTCAGATGGTGCGGTAGGGGTGGAGGTGGAGTAACACCGGGCCTTCTGGACGTGTGACGTGTAACAACAAACCGTTCATGTTGGTGCTGACCACGGTGCCTCCACACAGGGATTCGTTGGTCGTCTTCACCAAGACAGAAGCGGGACTCGTCACTGAAGATGACCCGCTGCCATTCTGAGTCACTCCATGACAGTCTGGCACGACACCATTGCAGTCTTTGGCGACGCTGACGTGGTGTTAAGGGCAGTCGTGGTAACGGTCTGTGTGCAGTCGTCTGCCAATGGTGCTGGCACTAACAGGATGACTCATGGAGGGCAGCACTGCTCACTGAATGTCTGCAGTCATGGCTGTTGGGTCAGTCAGGTCCAGTGATAAGGCACATCCTTGCTCACTGGAATCATTTGCATGTCTCACGATGTCGAACCCACCCACAAAGTTTCATTCCTGCCAACAGAACTGCACAGGGAGTATAGGTAATAACATCAATGGATACAGAACATCTAATGTACTGTATGTACGTCTACTTTCATGGGCTTCATAAGGAGCCTTGTCTTAATGCATAGACCACCCTTGTTTCCGTATATAGACTGTACGGCATGTGTTGAAAGGTTACCAGTGTTGACGTACTCCATCAAACTCTGTTATTCCTAAACAGCGAGTGAAAACCGTGTCTATGAAATGGGCACTTTAAGAAAGAGGTGAATGATAAAGCACTGAAGGTGTTCCTATAGTTCTCCCGTACAGAAACGAGTGCGTGTGCTCTTGCATGAAATTCCACTTAATTGAAAACCATCTCGTAGCTTGGCCCATATAAATCGGGTTGGATTTATAAGACCTGGTCTTTGGAGGAGCAGCAGTTTGGAGGTGTTTTATGAAAAGATGCCATGCTATTTCATTGCCTTGTGATGAGAACACAAAGGAAAGATAGATAGAGAGAGAGAGAGAGAGAGAGAGAGGGAGAAAGAGAGGTCTATTTGAACCAGCCTGTCCCTGCAGCTGAATCCATAAGCTGACCTAATGTGATTTCGGCCAGTAAATGAACCCGAGCGGTGTCAGGGAGTGACGCAGCGTTTGAGGTGCAAACGCAAATGCGCTGTGGCTCAGGAGGGCCGCAGAGTGGACGTGACGGACGCGTGCTGTGACCTTTCTTCGTTTCCCTTCTTCTTCTGTCTCTCTCTCTCTCTCTCTCTCTCTCTCTCTTTCCCTCTCTCCCTCTCTTTCGTGTGCTCGCCCTCTGTGTCTTTTATGGGAAATAGCCTTGAGCCCCTGATCACTAAATCCCCTGTCACCACAGCAAGAATAGATATTTCATCTACCAATGCAATCCGCCCAAGCCCGCCGATGAATGCGGCACCTTTCTCCGGTGTATGGGACGCAGCTTTACTTCTGCACTCCAGCCCTGTTTGTTGTTTTCTATGAGGCTTTTATTTATTTATTACTCCCCCCTCCCCCTAATTTTCGTAAGGTGCCTTTGAAATTCCCATAAGCTCGGAAGCCACGTCATTCCTTTGTCCTTAAATCTGATGCTCCCAGCTTAAAAACATTGCGTTCCTATAAATAAAGGAGCTAAAAAGCGTTCTTTGGAACGATGGCCTGGAGGAAACGCTTTTGGACAACCAAACAAGATTCCAGGGAATGATTCTTTAAGCAGCCGTCGCTGTAAATGGGATGTGCACACTGATCGTAGTGGGTAAGTTTGACATGGTGAAACATGCGAATGATTCAGGATTCATGGAGTGACTCAGAATAGCAGCGGGTCATCTTCATTGATGAGTCCCGCTTCTGTCTCGGGGGAGACGACCAACGAATCCGTGTGTGGAGGCACCGTGGTCAGCACCAAGATGAACGGTTTGTTGTCACGCGTCACATGTCCAGAAGGCCTGGTGTCACTCCACCTCCACCCCTACTGCACCATCTGCAGCAACTGTGTGAGAATATTCAAGCTGCATGGGATGGATTATCACAGGACACCATTAGGAACCTCTACAACTCCATGCCGAGACGTCTGGCATGTTGGGTTAGCAAACATGGTGGCCTGACCCCATACTGAGAGACACTACTTCTGTATGTGTAGCTCAATAAATATTGATCATATCAGTCTAAATTTATCATCATTTATTGTTCCTGGTAACCTTTATCTTCCTTCCCAATAGCACTGCAATCCCACACCTCCTTCTGGGTGCAGCTATTCCTTTAAAGATGAGTGTGCATATAAACCTCACCTGACAAAAAAAAAAAAAAAAAGTCACCTTGCGTGTTTAAGGTGGCAGTAACTTCAGGCTCCTGCAGATGGCGCTGCACGAGGATGATGGGGCTATAAATACCTGCAGGGTGTGAGTGACAGGATCCATAGATTGAGAAGAGGTACTACAGTGCAGGGAATGTCTCGTTCCATGTGTGGAAAATGGCTCCAAAGCAGATGTTAATGATGGGCTAAAAGGAGTGACTGCATTTGGGCGTGCCAAAGACCATAGAGTGAAGGAAGTAGCTGAATCTGCAGGTGTATGGAAGCATATGGCCATACGGGTCTACCAGCAGTGGATAAAATCCCAGTCTACAGGGAATTCTCCTCGGAATTGTGGCAGGGAAGGCATCCACCAAATCAGGCCTGTACAAGTGTCTGAACATTGATGTGGCCCACATCCAGAAACTTGTCCAGTACATGCCAAATCCAATCACAGCTGTTATTGGTGCTTGTGGAGGTATGACACGCTATTAGGTCCGTTTCAGTCACAGGGGACCAGTTTTTACTTATGTTGACCCAGATTATATAGGCTATTTATTTTTAACGTTTCTGAAGGTGGCTTTGAAATTCCCAAGCTTGGAAGCCACACGATTCCTTAGTCCTTAAACCTGATGCTCCCTGCTCTCCATCACATTCTTCCAAATAGAAAAGCTGCAACGGGCTGAAACTCAGGAGGACTTGCTTTGCAGTTCCCCAAATGAGTTTCTGTTTTAGGCTGGAGAACCTCCATGTAGAGTAAATGTTCTATACTAATCAAAAGTGCCGTTCATACACTGGAGCCAGGAACCCTTTAGGAACCCTTGTTTGTGAAAGCGTCCAATGCTGTAAACCATAAGCCCGAGCGGTGGCGTGAACGCTGGCGTGCCTGCACCGCTGTGTCTGTAATAGGTTTTGATTTTAAAGCGCAGCTGAGTGGAATTTGCCTCTGATTGAAACTAATGGCCCTGATCTTCTTATAACATGAAGTAACGATTTAGAGGGCCATTTTTCTGATCTGTGCCTGGAATCCCTGCAGGCCTTTTTCCCCTGGTCCTGCCTGACACAAAGCCTTCTCATGTCAGCGTTTCCTTACCGCTCTGCAGCTTATTTACAGATTGCTGCTCTTTGGTGTCCTACCATAGCCGCCATCGCGAAATCCATAAATCATAGCACAGCCCGGATCGCTTGGTTTATTGTCTTGTTTGTTTCATTTTCATTAAGGAGGTAATTGACTCATTCATTTTCCAACATCGGGTGGAAAAGAGCTGAGAAATATATTTAATGGAGAGTGACACTGAATGAGCTTCCGTTTGGGCACCAGGCTGGTGCAGTGGGTAGCACTGGCACCTCACAGCAAGAAGGGGCTGGGTTCAGTTCCCCGGTCGGGCAGTCAGGGACCTTTCTATGTCTGCATGAGCTCCAGTTTAGTCCCACCGTCCAAAGACATGCAGTAACGGAAGGTGGAGATGCTATATACTACCCCGGGTGTAGGTGTGTGTGTTAATATACATGTGTGTGTCTGGACTGGTGACCTGTCCAGGGTGATTCTGGGTCCAGTGAGCACCATGATGGGCTCCAGTGACCCAGAAGAAGAGTCCAATATATTCAGGAAGCTTACTTTCAGTTTTTCAAATTAATGCTTATTGTGTTTGATGAACTTGTTTGTTTGTTTGTTTGTTTGTTTGTTTCAAATTTTCATAAGGTGGCTTTGAAATTCCCATAACCTCGGAAGCCACGTTCTTCCTTTGTGCTTAAATCGGATGCTCCCATCTTAGAAACACTGCATTCTTATAAATAAAGGAGCTAATAAGGGTTCTTTTGGAGCGATGGCCTGGAGGAACCGCTTTTGGTCACCCAAATAGGATTTCAGGGAATGATGGTTGTAATAGAGATGTGGACACTCACTTAAAGTGACTCTTCAAGGGTTCCGTAGTAAAGTAAAGGGTTCTTTGCGTGGTGAAGTGGTTCTGCAGATTCTGCAGATCGATATAAAATTGTTGTGTATGGTCCTATGCAAAGCCTTTTTTAAAAAGGTTCTTCTGCTATTAGTGAGTATGTAGTAAACTTTATTTATAAAGCACTCTTTACACAACCTGCTTTGACCAAGGTGCTGTACATACAAACACCTAATGATTACACATGAATACATACAACAAGAACACAGA
>CM067478.1:620225-636961 GCA_034552555.1 Semaprochilodus insignis
GTCACTGAAGATGACCCGCTGCCATTCTGAGTCACTCCATGACAGTCTGGCACGACACCATTGCAGTCTTTGGTGTCGTTGACGTGGTGTTAAGGACAGTCGTCATAACGCTCTGTGTGCATGTAGTCCTGCGTCATGCAGCCGTCTGCCAATGGTGCTGCACTAATTCATGAAGGGCATCACTGCTCGCTGGATGTCCACAATCGTGGCTTTTGGTTTAGTCAGTCAGGTACAGTGTGTCATGTGCATGTCTCACAATGTCAAACCCACCAAGTTTCACTCCTGTGGGTTGATTGCTTCTGGGTGCAGCTATTTGTGGTGCTACTCTGTTGATGATGAGTGTAAGTTAATGTAAAAATGATTTATTTATTGTGCCCCTTTTCTATTGGTCCATTTGTCATGAAATTGTTGACGCAGTGTTAAGCCTCTCGCAGCATCACGGTGGAGAAAAAGGCCAGTGGGTCAGTGGATAGAAACTGACTTCAGCAGCACCTTCATTGCAACACTTCGTTCCTAAGCAGGAGCACTATCCTAAACGGAGCACTTCGTCTTTTCACTCTTCCGGGGGCCAGTTTCCAGATTTACGAGCTGCTGCCCACCACTATCCCCTCCCAGAAAGTATTTCCATTCACGGGGCATCGACGCAGCCGTAAATATCTCTCCGGGCCGGGCAGCATCAGTTGTGAATCCCCCTCCAGTTTTCCCTTTCGTGCCTTTTTTTGCACACAGGGCGTTGATAAGGAGCTGAATTTTCTGTCTGGGCTCTGGAATTAATTCCCATTGTTTCGGGAGGGGGGGGTTGGGGGTGGCGCTCATTACGGCCGCCACGCATGGACTGACCTATCGATACGGCTTGCTTCGTCAACTGAGGAAAATGGCAGCGCGCTGCTCGTGTGAACCGTGAGAGAGTTCAGTGCCGCCTAAAAACGCATTTATACTCCGCTGCTCTGGGGCCTAGTCACGCAGGCCTGGATTTACAAGGGGGTGGGGGGAGGTTTGCATGCATGCACTCAACTCCAAACCATTACCTGGATCGATAACGGAGGCCGCGTTCCAAAAGCACCCAGCTGCTGTTTGTATGTATGTAATGGAATTGGCCCCCCACCGCCTCACTAATAAGTGAGCATTATGACATAGATGGGCCACGAGCCACTTGGGGTTGCATGACGTGCGTGCGGTTATTGTGCCCATGGGGCCCAGCGCTAATACACGAACATCGGAATTAGCAAATTGAGGGAACTGCGTTCATGCCAGGAGAGCTACTAACACACAATACGTCGCTCCTGAATTAGTTTAGCATTGTTCATGGCGATGACAGCTTGTAACGTGTTTAGCCGCTTCCGATGTCCTTGTTGTTTTCCCGTCGCTCCGGCTCGCTCTTCCAAAGATGAGCTTTGCAAGCGTCCTTGAGGGGTTGCAGGCCACTCGCTCTGACCATTTAAAGCTTGAAAAATATTTCTACTCTGTTTTCCACCAGATCCGTCCTC
Source organism: Semaprochilodus insignis (assembly GCA_034552555.1). Classification (NCBI taxonomy): domain Eukaryota; kingdom Metazoa; phylum Chordata; class Actinopteri; order Characiformes; family Prochilodontidae; genus Semaprochilodus; species Semaprochilodus insignis. The sequence goes on from CM067478.1 coordinate 621,713, forward strand.
TACACCCTAGCCTAGCCGTACACATGAAAGTCGGATTGTGCCGTCGCTGATGAAATAGCGCACATTCCGCCAAGGATTTATTTCGGGCCTGATAGCATTGGGGGAAATATGTACCAAGTCTTTGATTGAATTGAATCCCTGCAGCATGGAGTGATCATCGACTTCCCATTGAGTTCGCCCACAGTAATGGAGCTCTGCCGGAGATGAGGGAGCGGGCTGACCATACCTGGAGGAGCCCAGAGGCCACTCCGAGTGTTATATGCCTTTAAGGCAGTTTACTCGAGTGTGACAGCCGCCATGACAGTAACGGATGACATCCCGGCTAACACTTCAAAAAAAACCTATTTGACCTATTCTGGTCGGAGGAGATGATGGAGGAATGAAGTCTGAGGCCCGAGTTAAGCTGATGAGGCTACAAAACCCGGAAGCTTCCAGAGCTCGAGTTTATCTTGGCAGATTCGGCTGCAGCCGTACAGCTATTGAACCCGGCTTTTGGTCGTATGGAAAGAAAGGCTGGGAAGCTTCTTTGGCCGTTGTGCTTTGAGACGATGATGGTATAATGAATGACCTCCATACAGACTGCCCCACATATATTGTTCACTGAATGTGTTAAGTTGTTATTGTGTTAAGGTGTTATTGCAGTTGAAAACAGGGGGCCCACAAAGATTGCACAGCAATTTGCTGACAGATTAATTTGCTAACATTTAATTCATTAAATAGCATTTAAAGACTAGACTTGGCTACGACAGTAATTCATAAATTAAGATGCCACCAATAAACATGAATCATAACATGGGTTATAAAGATATAATGGAGCAAGGTTAAAAGCATACCAGACAAAAAATGATTCACCTTGAATGTTTAAGGTGGTAGTAGCTTCAGGCTCCTGCAGATGGCGCTGCACGAGGATGAGGGAGCTATAAGTCCCTGCAGGGTGTGAGTGACGGGATCCGTAGATTGGGAAGAGGTGCTACAGTGCAGGGAATGTCTCGTTCCATGTGTAGAAAATGGCTCCACTGGCTAAAAGGATTGGCTAAAAGGAGTGACTGCATTTGGGCGTGCCGAAGACCATAGTGTGAAGGAAGTAGCTGAATCTGCAGGTGTATGGAAGCGTACGGTCATATGGGTCTACCAGCAGTGGCTAAAATCCCAGTCTATGGGGAATTCTTCGCAGAATCGTGCCAGGGAAGGCATCTACCAAATCTGGCCCAACTGACCAATTCTTTGATGTAAGAGTGTCTGAACACTGATGTGGAGAAATCAATGTCAAGCTTGTAACAACCGAAGAAACCTTTTGGTGTTATATAGAACCCAACTTCAAAAAGGTTCTATTCAGAACCATATAAGACACAATCGGCATCAATCTAAAGAACCAATGTCAGGCTTGTAACAATAGAACAATAATTTTTGGTGCTTTATAGGACCATTCAAGTTCACATTCTATAGAACATTTTTTATAGGCTAAAAGTCTATACAACACATTCATTATCCACCTGAAGAACCATTTCACCAGGTAAAGAACCACATAACCACAAACAGAAATGTTTTGAAAATGGTTCTATATAGCACCATAAAGGTTCTTCTATTGTTACAGGCTTGACATTGTCACAATCTAATTTCCCTTTTCGGGGCTCTATAGACCCATTTTCAAAAGGAGCCATGTAAAACACATTCTCCACCAATCTGAGAAACCAGTGCCAAGCTTGTAACCATAGCAGAACACTGTTGGTGCTCTGTAAAACCATTTCAAAAAGGTTCTATACAGAACCATATACACCACATTCTCCATCAGTCTGAAGAACGATTTCACCATGCAAAGAACCATTTAAGCATGAAACGATTTTATATAGTACCATTGCCTTTACTAAAGAACCCTTATAGAACCCTGTATAGGGTGTATCAATATGCTCTTGTTTCATATATTCATATTCAGCTCTTGCTGCATGCAGAGCAGGAGTTAGAGTTGCGGAGCTACTACAGAATAATGAGCGGCTTATGAAAATGCTGGCACGTTTTAATGGTGTGACAGGTTTGTGAGGCAAATGAGGTGAGGCAAAGGGCCCAACACTAAAATCAACTCAGCTCAAAATTCCTACCGGCACCTTCATGTGGGGTGCACTTGTGTTTACAACCTTACTTGATACCTTAGTTCCTTCCAGTGTGGTGGTGACGCTACTAGGTACGGAACGGCATCCGTTCTTGATGCTGTCTGCAGAATGGCAGGTCACATGCTCGATTCTGATGCCACGCATTAATTTGGGATGAATTACTCAGCGCTTGTTTGCTGTTTTGCGAGGGCAAACCAGGCTACAGAAGAGCACAGCGATAGCGTTCCCTCGGGATATTTGGAATAAACACAGAATGCTGTTGCATCAGATAGTAGATGTGCCAACGTAACGGAACCCAAGGATACAACCTGCCTCTGGATTTGGGTTCCTTTTTTTCGCACCTGCACAGAGCCAAAATCCACAACAGCTCTGAAAACACATTCTCTGTTTGCTATGGATCCCCATTTCCGCCACTTAAAGAAGAAAGGCCATATAATAAGTCGGAATTATGAGGTGGTAAGTCATAATTATAAGATAGTAAGTCATAATTATGAGATGGTAAGTCATACTTATGTGACAGTAAGTCATAATTATGAGAAGGCAAATACAAATTATGAGATGCTAAGTCATAATTCGGAGATAGTAAGTCATGATTCTGATATGCTAAGTCATAATTATGAGATGGTAAGTCATAATTATGAGATAGTAAGTTATATTTCTGAGATGCTTAGTCATAGTTATGAGATGCTAAGTCATACTTATGTGACAGTAAGTCATAATTATGAGAAGGCAAATACAAATTATGAGATGCTAAGTCATAATTCTGAGATAGTAAGTCATAATTCTGAGATGCTAGGTCATAGTTATGAGATAGTAAGTCATAAGGAGATGCTAAGTCATAATTATGAGATAGTAAGTTCTAATTATGAGATAGTAAGTTCTAATTATGAGATAGTAAGTTAGAATTATTATTTTTGAAGTGGCGGAAATGGTCTTCCATAGTTTGCAGGTATAGGAGCGGAATAAACTGTTTTTAATCTGTCAAAGATTTTGATTATCACTTTTGATGCTTATCACTCCAGCCTGAAACCGGTAATGTCCACCATCTGCCAGTCGCCAACTATCTTTGCGTTCCTCATCTCCCCAGTACTGATTCACACCACATGTTCATCATCGACTTGTCTGCACTTTTGTTCGCTCTGTTAGTATTGCCAACCCCCCTGTTGCGTACTGAGTGGTCTCTTTGTGCTCTGTCAGTCTTATGGTTATGATCTCTCTTTGTCTTTTTAGTTATTGTGTGTTTGGTTTGCCCTTCTACCTTGTTTGCTGCTTGGTTTGTTTGCCCTGTTTTTTTGACTCTCCCTAGTCTGTCATGTTTGCTGTGGCTTTGTCACCCTGGTTATTGAGCGCCTCCATGCCTGCCTTTACACCCTCTATAAATAAAAGCAGTTTATCTTTTAGATCTGCCAGCGTCCGGTCAGTCACTCAAGACACCACAGGGACTGTTGGGATATTGGCAGTTGGGGCTATTACTGCAGGCATACGTTCTTTTTGCATCATGCTCAGAAAACGTCCATACCGTCCCAGACCTAAGATCTCCTGTCGTTGTTGGTGGCAGTGTTGTAGTAAAAAAGGCAGAAACAGTGGTAAACGCCAAATTTCAGTGCCCAACTGTAGATGACTACATACAAAAGATACCAAATCATTGTGTCAGTTATATTCTTCCCTTCACAGATCTATATTGAGATTAAACTAACTGACTGAACTGGAACTGGGAATAAATGGAAGATGAATACTCCAGTCAGTGTTGGTTGTATTTTGTGTTTCCTGCTTTCTGGTCTTTTCACTGCTGCGGATCCAAACACCAAAAACAGGTTTCACTTCACTTTTCTGTGCTTTCAGAGCCAGACGCTCAACTTTACCCCCTCAGAATTGAGTCATTATTATCTAAGTCCTTTAGTTAGCCAGCACTGAACAGCTTTGCTAACAGCTAAGGCTAGTCAGCTCTACTCTCCTGATTAGCAGCACTGTTTAGCATTTATACATTGTTAGGTAGATGGTTTAGCTTTGTTTGAGTGGTATGTTGCAACTCTGACTCACTTTTTCACTTTTTCGGTGAACATATAAGTTATGATAAGTTATTATTATTTTGAAATCACGCAGAACAAAAAACACCATTCTCCACAAACTACATTTCCCATAATGCACTTTCTGATGATGTTCACACACCACATGTTCATCATTAACTTGTCTGTGTATATATACACTCTTTTGTTCACTTTGTTTGTTTGCAAAGTGTTGCCAACCCATACTGAGTGGTGTCTTTGTGTACAGTCAGTCTTATGGTTATGATCTCTGTTTGTCTCTTGGTTATTGTGTTTTTGGTCTTCCCTTCTAACTTGGTTAAGTTTGATCGGTTTGTTTACCCTGTTTTTTTACTTTGGCTTGACTTCCTATTTTTGGCTTTGTCTCTTCCTCCACTGTTATGTTTGCTTTGGCTTTCTTACTCTGGTTATTGACCGCCTTCATGCCTGCCTTTACACTGTCTATAAATAAAACCAGCTTATCTTGACATCAGACAAGACACCATAGAGGCTGTTGGGATATTGGCAGTCGGGGCATCAGCGATAACCGTATATATATAGGTTCCTTTTTCACCGTGCTAAGAAAACGTCCACACCGTCACAGGTCTAAGATTCCCTGAAGTCGTTGTTGGCGGCAATGTTGTGGTAAAAGATCCAAAAAGGTGGTAAATGCCAAATTTCATTGCCCAACTGCGGACGACTACATACACAAACCAGGCATATCTTTTAGTCTCTTCACTCAATGGTTTTGTATTGCTATCCGTTAAGCAAAAGTTTTAATATTTCAATGATATCGAATCATTATGTCCATTTTATTATGTCCATTTTATTTTATTTTAATTCTAATATAAAAATAGCCAGAATTACTTTAGCGTAGCTTTCCATTAAACCTGTGCTTTCTAGCCGTATGCCTATTTTAGTGGTGTGTCTGGATGGAGAAACCTGGAGTGGACATTTGATTGCCCTCCCACTGGAGCTGGCGGGTGAAAGGTTATTAAATTGTCAATCATGGACGGGGTTGGATGTCGTCCGCTGATTCTTTTTAGGAACTGGGAGGAAGTTTCTGTTCTGCTGGAATCACATTATTCCACACTTTGATTCACTGCATGTTTAGTTGCAAATTGCATCAACTTTATTAATCCCGGATGTGGCGTGAAGTTAAACGTCTCTGCGAAAGTATGTTGACATATAACCTGTATAAGCTTTTTTAAAGGCTTCTTCCAACAAGCATCAGTTGCCATAATAGCTGCTTTGGTCAGTTTCACCCCAGGGAATGTCGGACATGTGTTGGAATAAGCCTTTATATGGATCATTCTAGCAAGCTGGAACATTTCAGATTTATTAGCTAATTTGGGGTTTAGACTAAAATCCAGTTTTAGTGACGCTGATTCTTAATTATGTTTATTTTATTAAACCGAATGATCATAACACTACCAAAACTTTACCAGATGTTTCAGTATTAACTGTTTCGGTAGTGACATTTTCAGCGGAACTTGAAAACACTAGCCAGCACGTGACTAGCAAACACAGTTTTGGACAGCTACATATACATGCATCATATCAAATGCTCATATTTTTTATTAATAACGTAATGTGTTTCGTTGGTGACCAATCTTAACGATCCACACTGATTTTCAGGCTTTGGGACACATTTACTTCAATACCCTGGGATTTAACTGCTCACCACATGGGCGTGAGGGACGGAGATGTAGATGTAGTCTCACTTTCTGCTATAAAATGCAGGGGCGTGGCTAAAATAGGCCCCACCTACAGACTAAAACTCTTTGTGTCGGTAGTGACATGAAAACATGTAGTCTTTTTTGTTAGGCATGGACAAGTTTCTGGATGTAGGCCAGGTTCACACACTCTTACATCAAAGAATTGGTCAGTTGGTCCAGATTTGGTGGATGCCTTCCCTGGCACAATTCCGAGGAGAATTCCCTGTAGACTGGGATTTTAGCCGCTCCTGGTAGACCCGTATGACCGTACGCTTCCACACACCTGCAGATTCAGCTACTTCCTTCACACTATGGTCTTTGGCGCACCCAAATGTAGTCACTCCTTTTAGCCAATCATTAACATCTGCTTTGGAGCCATTTCCCACACATGGAACGAGACATTCACTGCACTGTAGCACCTCTTCTCAATCTATGGATCCCGTCACTCACACCCCACAGGTATTTATAGCCCCATCATCCTCGTGCAGGAGCCTGAAGTGCGGTGAGCTTATTTAGCCAGTGCCTTGGGTTTACTGTGGAAGCTAATTCGGTAGAATGGTCCATAAATGTTTATATAGGTATAGGTTGGTGGTCATGAAAGGCATATGTACAGGGGTTGTGGTGCCCTTCATTAAAGTGCCACCCTTGTTTCTTAGGGAAGTCAGCGAAGTGTATAGCATAAACAAATACCGTGCAAATAAGTGGCATGCTGGGAAGTCTGGAATCTGCAGCTGTAAACAATGAAAAGCCAATAAGTGAGTAAATTAATAAACTCTAAACAACATAAACATCATTTCTGTGTGTTTAATCCCCACCACGTTCCTGAATGGTTTGTGTTAATGTCCCAATACTGTTTGAATTTAATTTAGGTTATATCCCCATTTATTACCATCACTGAAAAAAGAGTGGGCTCAGAAAATGGGCCTCGTTTTACCAGTAAACCAAATATGCTGGTGTATTTCAAGGCAACCAGATTCAGCGTACATTGAGCAATAGTCTGATGACACTCGTTTGATGCATGCATTGTCCTTAATTGGCTGGCCAACTCCATAATACAACTAACGCTGGAATATGTCTTAATGGCAGGAGGAAAGCAGAACAATAGCTGGAGACAGCGTTGTGAATGCTTTCCTCTCCGTCTTCAAAGGGGAGCTTCAAAGGGAAACTCTAACGCTTGAGAGAATCAATAAAGAATGAAATCACAGGATGATAAAAGTGGATGTCTGTAATCGTGACCCGTTTACTGTACGTCTCGCGCATGCGAAGGCTAGACAGGCATGCCCCTGAACTGATGGGGAAAACAACGCAGGATCTGGTTAATGGCTTCTGGGCTTTCCGTAGTCTGAGTGAGGACTCACAAGCCAGATTGTGGGGTCCAGACAGAAGTGGCCATCACCAGCTTGCTCTCTCTGAAGGACACGCTGCAAACCTTTCAAAGCAAAGGGCTCGGGGCAGAAATCGGGAAGTCTGTCTGTCTGGCCTTGAACTTTGGAATGTCGGAGAGAGTAGCTTCACAGTCACTGTTTGGCTGCGCTAGCTACATTACCCAACTCTAAAGCACCTTAGGAAAGTTTCCAAGCCCATTTCTAAATGTGTTTTTGGGAACACTTCCTAAGAATCCTGTATTCGTAATTACCTATAAATGAACTATATGTATTATCCAGCATACAGCATACATAACACCTTATAATACTTGGCATAAGCTTGTTAAATGTCAGGTTTCATAATGCCTTATGACATCTCATAGGAACACTGTAGACACTAATGCTGTAATTCATCATGTCATCCAACACTCTATTAGAGTTTTATGCCAGGCTTTAAATGAGGTTTACATCATTTAAAGGTTTAATTAATTTAATTTCAGTATATTATGCTTCATAGAGCATTATAAGTGGTCTTTACACGCCCTTAGTCAGGTGAGATGGTCTAACTGGTAATACAGGACATACAGTGTGAATATGCTGCCCTGCTTTTTTTAAGACCTCAACAAGCAAAGCTTGTTTAAAGCCATGACGGTCATAGTACAACATTCATGCTTATAATGCTCTTATGAGCAGATATAGTGCATAATGAAGCCTGATTATAAAGTTGCATACTCTTGTGTTATAAAGTGTTATGCATGTAATTATAACTAGTTGTAAGTAACTGTACATGTTTACATGTTAACTGTACATGGTATTATAAAGTATTATGTATACAATATAAAACCTTATAAATGCATTATAAATAGCATTATGAAAATAGGGCTCAAATTACTGATATTTTATAATGACTGATTATTATTATTTTTATTACTACATTATTAGTAGTACTGTAGCTCTAGCACTTATTTGACTCTGAATTGTAATTGTAAACGGCAACGCCGTTTCTTCTATACCACATGGCCAGTGGTGATGCGTTGGCTCGGCGTTTGGGTAAATCTTGGGAGGAGCAGTTTTTAGTGGTGTGTCAGCCTACTGCTGCCGTCTGTCTGCAAAGAACCTTCACAAGGCATCATATAGAAGCAGAAGAAGTCTGTTAACTCTAGGCTTGTCAGAAATGCATTCAAGGTGTGAAATACAAGGGGTTCTGGGGGAAGTCCCGGACTCTCTAATCAAGCTTTTAGACCACCTGAATCTCTTTAAAGATTTAAATTTTAGGGGGCATCCGTGGAAATTGGCTCCCTGGACAAAATACGAGTCCCCTCTGTGGTGTTCTGAGGGTGTTTTAATTATGTGGAAATGGGTTCTTTGATTGAGGTGACAGTGAGTTTGAATCACAGTGTCTACACTGAGCTGCTGGAACAACCAGGTTTGGCCTTTTAGTCATCAGCTTACTGAGGAACAGAACATCCCTATCTCTGTATTCCAAGATGATGATGATTCTCACGTTCACAGGGCTGCAAATGTGACTGATTGGCATGATGAACGTTCAGGAGCATTCACACATCTGGACTGGCCCGCAAAATCCCCAGATTTGAATCCACTACCTGGAACAACCTGTAAAACCTCAGGGAAGGCATCCACCAAATCTGGACCAACTGACCAATTCTTTGATGCAAGGGTGGCTGAACATTGATGTGGCCTACATCCACAAACTGTCCAGTACATGCCAAATCCAACCACAGCTGTTATTGGAGCAAGGTCATTGTTTAGCTACTTCATCTGCGAGCTTCTGTCTTTGACATTCTCAGTTCAGTTCAACTTTGTCATCATACCAATACAGTGTTCAGTATAACTAAACACCGCCAGGCTACGTCTCTGCTGCAGTGATAAATATGCAGTACTGCAAAGACGAAATCGAAGAACCACAATACAATACGTGCACAGACAATAAATGCAAGAATGTGCAAGAGCAGTAACTGTATGTCAGAATATGACTACAACTGAGGTGCAAACAGCTGTTAGCATATGCAGTAGAGCGGAATACAGCTTAGCGTTAACCATACATATCGGAAAGTACTGTATGTTGAGGTAGCCAGGTGTGCAATTAAGTATATGGTTGTAAACAGCAGATGTGTGTGTGTATATATATTTATATTAGTGTACAGTGTTGTGAGCATCGCAGCTTAGCAATGTTCAGGTAAACAGCTCAAACAGCCATACAGCTTACAGTAGAGATGTTGAAGAATAGGGAATGTACAGCTTAGTACAGCTTAACTAGCTAATGGTGCAGCCTTGATCTGGCTCAGGGTGGCGCCGTACCACATTGGTTCACCCTTTCTCCTTTCTGTCCTTCGTAGCCTCGCAACTGTAATGCCTGGGATACCATGGAAAATGCCGTATCATATTTGTAAATCAGTAAACAGGCCCAGTTTCCCAAGAGTTTGGTGGAAAGAGAAATGGTTATTTATTTCTCAAAGCCGAAGACTACAGAGGAGACGAGTGAGGCCTGTGTGGATGAGATCATTACCAGAAGAAGAACTGTTAAACCAAATGTGCCACTGTAGCTATTGTTGGTGCCGCTATGGCGAATGAGTTAGCAGCCAGCAAATGCTGGAATAGCCAGCCAACATGGAATACCAGGGGTATTTCACACACTGAAAATGTTCAGAGCCTGGCTTCATGCAACTCCTTCAAATATCACACCAGAGTAGGCATAGTCAGATGCATCAGGAACTGGAGCTTTCCGTGTGCTATCATATTTCCTATCACTGTATAAACGAAGCTTCATGTTGATATAGTGTCCATAGAGCAAGCAAGTGCACGTGTCAAGACACAACATAAACGTCCCAGGAACACTTAGCTGCTGTTTCGACTTAGGATTCAAATGCTCACATTTTGGAGAACTCACGTTAAGCAGGAACCCTTTAACAAGCAAGTCACGTAGCAATAATAGGGCAGCATGGTGGCGCAGTGGGTAGCAGTCAGTCAAGTGAATTAGGGATGCTAACTTGCCCCCAGGTGTGAGTAAAGGTCAACCCTGTGACAGACTGGTGGCCTGTCCTGGGTGTTTCCTGCCTTCATCCCAAAGAGCACTGGGATTGGCTCCAGCACCCTCTGGGGCCCAGGCGGATCAGTGGCTCAGTGGAAGAAAATATAGCAATATTAACAATAAAATAAATAAATAAATAAATAATAATAAAATGAGACTAGCTCAGATGCTAAGTCATGTTCCGTATTGCACTTTCCAGTAGTGCACCACAGCCTGTGCCAAACAAGCACGATTGAAAATAAATAGACCGGGTCTTAGGAAAAACATAGCCTATCGTGTCGCAAGTGCGTCTAAAGCGGTCTGATTTTAAAGAGCTAACAACCCCAGTGTGTTATCTTCTCTTCATGACACCCTTGACATTTTCATTACATGTGTACAACTTCACTTCGCAGGCTGTTGCAGGAGCTTACACCACCAGTTCATTTCATGTGAAATGCTTCCAAATTGGTCAGATATGTGTTCCACCCCACTAAAGAGGTGTTTTTCTGGCATTGCGATCCTCTTGCTCAAGATTTCAGCACCTCCAACTTCACGCATCCCTGAACCGGAAGCATATTCCCAGATATCATGCCAATGCGGGCCACATTTGGCAATGATGTGGAATTGCTGGCCCACTGTCTGGCAATCGGCATGTGAGCCAAAGGTGGCCCATATATTTAAAACATGCTTTTGGCCCACCTGACCCGAAACAGATCTGTTCCACTTTTGGCCCAGATACAGCAGTGCTGCCCATAGTCGCAAGCTGCATGCGGGCCAAAAGTGGCCGACATATAAAGAACAACACATATGACCCATATGTTCCAAAACAGATCTGGTGCGCTTCTGGCAGGGATACAGCAGAGTTGCCTACTTTTGGCTTATACGTTCAATCTGGTGGGTATGTGGCCCACATCTTGCAACCTGGAGTGGTTTACCCAAGTGCTGTCAATCCATGTGTCAACTGGGCCAAGTGTTTTGGGCCGGAGCAGTTTTGCTGTGTAGGATCGCAATAAAAATGCTCTCAGCTAGCGCACACTTCAAGCATGTAACATTTATAGCTGGTAGCTAGCTTGGTGGTTAGACTAGGAAGCTGGAGGCTAAAGCTAATGTCAGGCCCGGATGACAGAACCGACGCACGCGGAGTGTAAATCAGTAAAAAGGTTTATTGGGGAAAAACGGAAGAGTAGTCGAAGAAACAGGCTGGGTCAATAACGAAAAGCAAAAAGACAAGACAAAAGGGCTAGGTGACGTCATCCACTAAAGGATTCAGGGGCGGAGCTCATTTCCAAACATGACTTTTAACTAACAGCAGCCCCAGCTATAGTCAAGAGCAACATTCAAATCCAGAACACTTACTGTGGGGGCTCACAGGCGAATACGAGTTGGTGACCATACTTAAACTTAGAACATACCATAAACTTATATTGTGTTATCACATTATATAACATACGAGGTCCAGTCAGCTTAAAGCAAACATGTGTTGTTACTATGGGTTGCACAGATCAGTCAGTTTAGGCTTGATGTCAGCTGGTCAGGTAAGAAGCCCGGTGATTTTGGGGTCCGTATCTCCGGTTTCCACAAGGCACTCTAACATTTCTCCACTGATCTATAGGGTTTCAAAGATCAGTACTGACTGCAATCAAACCCCATGTGGTGCTGGAGAAGGGGCATATCGCCCTACAGTCCTGCACAGTTTGAAATCAGTTGCTCTTACTTTCATCAAGGCCCTCTAAGTTTCTATGGTTCCCCAAACTTCCAAAGCATCTCAGCGAGGCTGCCTAGGGTGCCCCCAAGTAGGACGCAAAGACGCAAAGTTGTGGGGACTGGATCTCTGGTTCCCCTCATTGGAAAGGGCATGTTCCGCTTTACAGACCTGTGGAGTTTGACCTTGTCCCAGGTTTTTAAAGCTTCTAGTAGCACGGCATTCCCTGCTCCTCCGGTTATCAGTGATTACTCAATGTTGGCTCAGCTTTCATCACATAACCTTAAAAAATCTGAAGTCATGCAAACCGTAGTTGCTACCGACGAATGAGCAGTTTATGCAGATAACATTTGAGCATAGCTAAGATGCGTGCATACAGGCTAGCTTGCTGTGACTATCGCTAGCTTATCCTAGCCTTTGGCTGTTTGTTTTAAATAGCATGTGCATGCACGTTTGACCGAAGAGGTCATAGAAGTGTACTGTAGGGTAAAGAACCAGGGAAGAAGTTTAAATGGAGTGCACAGGCCAGCCGGGCAGCTTGTGCAGCTTGTGCATGACAGCAGCTGAACTGTGAAGCTGCAAGAAGCGGGCGCTTCAGGGGGTGGTCTGCAAAAACACTAATTCAAAAGTACATACACATAGTATTTACCCCCAGTATTTACTTAGCATGCATTTTATAACAAAAGCTTAGCAACATTAGCAGCGGCGGGTGAACACAAGCTAGCGTGCCGCTGTGTTAAGTGCGTGTCTAGAAGCTTCCTTCAGCGCTGCAAATGCACCACAACTTTTCAGAGCACGCACCGAATGTCCTCTGGAGTGTTTGATGTTGCCGTGAGAGTGCTTGTGATATTTTCCCCGTCCATGCATTCATGGGTAGTTTTGAAATTGACCGTGCGGAGAGCTGTGCATCGCAGGTGAAAACAGCCTGAGATTTTTTCGTGCCTTAGAACAAAGCGGAAGGAAGCCACGGCTCAGGCTTCTCAGTTATTTATGTGGGATTTAAGCTCTGAGGCACCTGGAGTGACATTTCCCAAATAACTCAATCAATATGCTCCTCTCCTTTCAGTCTGTCAGACTGTGTACTGGGGCACATTGTCTGCTAGGCCCTTTTAGCCTTGAGTCGCTAAATACAGAAAATTGAAATGCCGATGGAAAAATCCCAAAATGCTGATGTTGTGCTCTTTGGGTGGGGGTTGGGGGGCCCGGGGGGGGTTTCTTAAGTCGGAAATGATGCAATGCAGCAACGGCGTCGTGAAGCAATTTTGCAATTGAGACTATTGTTTATTGTCTTTTCCATAAACTGTGAAACAGGTAGAGGATGGAGTTGAGACAATAGTCTGAAAGAAATACATGTGACTGAAGCAGCAGCAACAGTGTTTAGCCTGCACTGCAAAAAATAAATAAATAAATAAAAATAATAAAAATGATATCTTGGCAAGTAACAAAATGATCTTATATCAAGTTGATACATCATAAAATTCTCATTTTGAGATGGGTTTAAGCTCATTCTAAGATTAAGTATTTTATTTCTAGATTTATTAATGTTTTAAGGGATTTTTGTAAGATAAATAGCAGATAAATTTGCTTATTTTAAACAGGCCAATCTATTTGCCAATATGAGAAGATTTGCCTCACTAAAATCACTTAAAACTTAGAAATAAGTTAAACAACCTTAAAACTAGCTGAAAATAATCTCAAAATGAGAAGTTTAAGATATATCAACTAGATACAGCTCGTATTTCTGCTTCTTACTATCTGAAATATTCACTTTGTGACATTCATGAAGCTGAAACTGACTTTTATTCGCATTCATTGATAGAACAGAAACATTGAGATTTAAGGTGNAATAAGAATTTTAAGATATATCAACAACATATAAGATCATGTTACTTTCCAAGATATCACTTTTTGCAGTGTAACAACATACTCAACAGCGCGCTGAGCTCATTTGACTTGTCTGAAAAGTTCAGAGGCACAAACCGTATTTCTGCTTCTTACTGTCTGAAATATGCACATTTTGTCATTCATGAAGCTGAAGTTGGCTTTGATTCACCTTAAGTGGTGGAACAAAAACACTGGGATTTAAGGTGTGTGCTGCAAAAAATGATATCTTGCAAGTAAAATGATCTTATATAAGATATATCATAAAATTCTCATTTTCAGGTTGTTTTAAGCTAGTTTTAAGATTATGTATCTTATTTCTAGATGTGTTAATGATTTAAGTGCTTTTTATAAGTTAAATGGCAGATATTTTTGCTTTTCTAAAGAAATATGCCTAAAACAGGCCAAATAATTTGTCAATATGAGAAATCTCAAAATAAGAATTTTATGATATATCAGCTTGGCTATATCAACTCAATTTAAGGTGTGTGCTGCAAAAAATGATATCTTTCAGGTAAAATCATCTTATATCTAGTTGACATATCTTCAGATTCTCATTTTGAGATTGTTGTAAGCTGGCTTTAAGTTTATATATCTTATTTCCAGATTTTAACTTGTTTTGAGTTTTAAGTAAAACTAGTAAACATCATTTGGAAGTGAAATAAATTATCTTAAAATGAGCTTACATCAATATTAAAACAAGAATTTTAAGATATCAAAACAATATAGCATATTTTTACTTGCCAAGATATAGTTTTGTGTAACAGAATATTCGAATAAGAGAGGAACTACAGCCTCCTGCTTCGTTCTGAATTGGTAGCTAACGAGCTGTCGGATGTTTCAGAAGATCCCTGTACATATAAAAACCTTATTGCAACACCGTGCAACTCAGGCACACTGGCATCAGACGACCTGGCTCACTGTGCACAGCGTAACATACATTGGCAACACTTTTTTGCCTTAAAGGTGTTACCTCAGTCGGCTACATGGAAAGTTTGTGCTACACCTAGTACCAAGTATTAGATGTCGTACTAGTGTACAGTGAATGTAGGTTTAAAGTTTGGCTTCACTCAGAACAGATGGACCCTGTAACACCGCGCTAAGAAGCACGTTCTGGTTCTGTTTAGGTACGAAAGAAGCCCGATCTGAACGCCCCCTTGCTGCTGTAACTAACGGCACGCTTTACCTTTGATATGATGAGTCAACACAGATGAAACTGCCCATGCTGACGGCGACTTGACCGCATTGAGCTGAACGTTTGTCTACTCTGGGTGCCTGGAGCAATCTGAGACAGCCACACGTGACCTGCAAAATGCAAGGTGCACAAAACCAGTGAACAGAAAGTGCCTCTCGCTGTGAAAGCCAAGGGAAATTGGTGAGTAGGTCCGCATTAGAACAGTGTTGGTACACCCGCTGAACTCCCC
>CM067478.1:644513-700619 GCA_034552555.1 Semaprochilodus insignis
GACCAATAGAATTGCTCCAAACCTGCTTAGAAATAAACCTTGTTCTATCAGCTCCACTGCAGGTTAAGAAAGCTGGTTCATCCTCCTGTAAAGGTCCATTCTGGAGCTTTTTAAGGTGGACTGTATAATTCCATGAGTGCTATTTTATAGTTTGGTGTCTTCTCTTTCATTCTACAGTAAAGCTTTAAGATAAACATAAGGAGAACCTGCTATCAGCAGCCGTGTCCAAACTTTTGACTGGTACTGTATTTATTTATTTATTTATTTTCCAAACCATACGTTGGATTAAAAAGCAAGCACAATATTCCCACATCACTAACCACAAAAACAGTGGGACTAGATATACACTCATCATCAAAATAACAGTTGGACAAAAAGGAATGAAAATGCAAGTTTCAGCCTCTGACCCAACAACCACGATTGCAGACATTCAGCGAGCAGTGGTGTCCTCCATGAGTCATCCTGTTAGTGCAGCACCATTGGCAGACGGCTGCACCACGCAGGACTACATGCACACAGACTGTTACAACGACTGTCCTTAACACCACGTCACCGTCACCAAAGACTGCAATGGTGTTGTGCCAGACTGTCATGGAGTGACTTGGAATGGCAGCGGGTCATCTTCAGTGCCGGGTCCCGCTTTTGTCTTGGTGGAGACGACCTACGAATCCGTGTGTGGAGGGATTGTGGTCAGCACCAAGATGGATAGTTTGTTGTCAGGCTTCACACATCCAGAAGGCCTGGTGTCACTCCACCTCCACCCCTACCACACCATCTGCAGTAACTGTGTGAGGATATTCAAGCTGCATGGGATGGATTATCACAGGACACCATTAGGAACCTCTACAGCTCCATGTCGAGACGTCTGGCATGTGGCGTTAGCCCAACGTCATACTGAGAGACACTACTTCTGTATGTGTAGCTCAGTAAATATTGATCATATCAGTCTAAATGTATCATCATTTATTGATCCTGGTAATCTTTATCTTCCTTCCCAATAGCACTGCGATCCCACACCTCCTTCTAGGTGCAGCTGTTCTTCTGATGATGAGTGTATATATAGACCTTGCCCACCCCCTACATAGACACCAGTGTGTTGAACATATGAGTTAGAGGTGTAGAAATGCAGAGCTTTAGTTCTTAGGGAATGTGTGTGCCCTACACCTCTGATTACACTCTCATTCCTTCCTTTTTTCTGAGGAACGTATAAACCTTCTTGACCAGCGCCAGGTGATTAGGCAAATTGTCTCCAATTGCTTTCTTTTTTCGGAGCGGGTTGAATGACACCGTTGTAATATAATGCACTGCATAAAGAGAGAGAGGGAGAGAGAGAGAGGGTTGAACGACCCAGACGTGAGGAGAACACGGAGGGGGTGGCTAGATTCACTTAACAGATATTCATGACTCACAA
This sequence comes from Semaprochilodus insignis, assembly GCA_034552555.1. Taxonomy (NCBI): domain Eukaryota; kingdom Metazoa; phylum Chordata; class Actinopteri; order Characiformes; family Prochilodontidae; genus Semaprochilodus; species Semaprochilodus insignis. The sequence goes on from CM067478.1 coordinate 645,925, forward strand.
TGAAGTGATTCTGACAGCACACCTTATGCAACCGGGCTATCTCCTCTGAAACTCATTGGAGTTGATGGATTATTATTCAGTCATTTCGAACCTCTCTCGCCATCTAGTTAGAAGCCGCGAAAAATAGAAATCGCCTTTAAGATCCTCCTAAAGATAGAACGAAACGTCCGCCCGGCCCTGGACTTATATAGGAGGGAATGAGCTGAGGGATGCAAGGGGGAAAAAAACGGGAATGTCAAGGGATTTAACTGCATTAAGAAAGTCACTGCATTAAATAGTACTCTTTATTTAGACAGACTGTCAATTAGAGAGAGAGAGAGAGAATAGAGAGACCGCTCCGGGGGGCTACCCTCTGCTGATTTATACTGTACGAAGGGCTTCTGACACCACCCTCCATTCACTTTGGGCACCGAAGGTGGAATGAAAGAGTTCTCTCCGTTCCCACAGGCATCATGATGGAAAGCGACTCGTGCTTGGATCCGGGCATTCCCGTGAACGGGAAGAGGCATGGGAACAATTTCGCTATCGGCTCCCGAGTGACGTTCAGCTGTGATCAGGGCTACACTCTGAGCGACGACGAGCCCATCGTGTGCGAAAGGAACCATCAGTGGAACCACGCTCTGCCCAGCTGTGACGGTAGGCCTCTTGTCAAGGAGAACACTCTTATCCCATCTGCACTCCACCATTCCAAGTTGGGAATCACTTGTCATATTAATGCATGCTGTTATTTTATTCAGTAGCAGCGTCTACAGTGAAGTAGCACATAAATGCAGTAAGATTTTCAAGACCTGCCATTCGCTCCCCACTACATACAGTCCATATACTGAGAGACTACGGTGAGAATCTGCTTTTGTGATGCCTTGTACATGTGTCCACCTGTCAGCCTACAGCACCCTGAGGTTATAAAGGGGTGTTTCAGCGAGGAAGGCTTTTTTTTGGATGAGGCCTATCCAGGGCGTTTCCTGCCTTCCAACCAAATGAGCGCTGGGATAGGCTCCGGCAACACCCATGACCCAAAAGATTTTGGGGTATAGGGGCATCTTCTCAGGTTTGGGGTATAGGGGCATTTTCTTAAGTTTGGGGTACAGAGGCATTTTCTCACATTCGGGCTATAGGGGCATCTTCTCAAGTTTGGGGTATAGGGGCATCTTCTCAGGTTTGGGGTATAGGGGCATCTTCTCAGGTTTGGGATGTAAGGGGCATTTTCTCCAGTTTGGGGTATAAGGGCATCTTCTCAAGTTTGGAGTATGAGGGCATCTTCTCAAGTTTGGGGTATAAGGGCATCTTCTCAAGTTTGGGGTATAAGGGCATCTTCTCAAGTTTGGGGTATGAGGGCATCTTCTCAAGTTTGGGGTATAAGGAGCATCTTCTCAAGTTTGGGGTATAAGAGCATCTTCTCAAGTTTGGGGTATAAGAGCATCTTCTCAAGTTTGGGATATAAGGAGCATCTTCTCAAGTTTGAGGTATAGGGGCATCTTCTTAAGTTTGGGGTATAAGGGCATCTTCTCATGTTTGGGGTATAAGAGCATCTTCTCAAGTTTGGGGTATAAGGAGCATCTTCTCAAGTTTGGGGTATAAGGGGCATTTCCTACCTTCCACCCAAGGAAGCGCTGGGATAAGCTCTGGCAACAGCCACGACCCAAAAGGATAAGCGGCTTAGCAGATAGATGAATGATTTTACGAGGTTTAGTGTCTTACATATGCATCATAGCATTGTTATGGGGTGCGCAGCAGGAAGTTCAGGGGTACAGAACTTTAACGACACACCTGTTTAGTACATTCTGACTTCCACAGGTGAGCATCATCAGTACCAGCAGGAATAGCTATCACAGGTAACTTCAGCAGTTAGCTGACAGCTTCAGGTTCCCTCTAAGTTGCAGGTCCCAGACTCCTGGCATGAAGCTAACTGCTATTGGCACCCCAAAGGGAAAAGCTATTTGCACGTGCTGTAAATAGAATCCCCTGTAACCAGAGCACCTTTAGCAAGCTTCTCACTGAGTGGGGTAAACCTGCTGGACACATGAATTGGAGGCGAGTGGTCCTTGCGTAGGGAGGCCATAGAATTAGCTTTGGCTTTCCAAGCATGCTGCCTGAGATTCACCCATTCACTATGCTGGGAGGGCTCCTGGTGAAGCCTCTAACAGCAAGTCTGAGCTCTGCTTACCAGCCCTACTCTTTTCTGAGGTCTGGATGTGCACCTCTGACTGTATAAGCCTCTCCATCAGGCAAGAGACTAATTTACACTTATCGTAAATGAAGCTAGCGCAGTCGCTAGTGACAGGGAAAGAGGACAGCAGAATAACTAAACCCGTCGCGCTCGGAGCACAGCAAAAGCTTGCAGTCTGCCATACTAATATTTCTGTTGCCTCATCGACTCAATTGATTCTTTTCCAAATGTGTCTTGAGGATGCGATGGAAAAAAATAAGCCCCCGAATGCAGTTCATTTCAACATAATATGAGACAACATGCCAAGTTTCTTTATTTCCACACATCATTTGAATGTTAAGAAATAGTGTACTAACTAATGAAGCTGTGGCACTCTAAACGACCATTTTAGAATCTTCCATGCATGTGTGTGCATATGTGTGCGTGTGTGTTAGTTTGGTATGGCTGAAAACAGTCATTCCAAAGTGTTAAACTTTGGTGCATTCAAACAATGGAAAAAAGCAGAGCATGGGTTTGAAATAAAAGACAAGGCTAGTGTTTGCTGGACCACACAGTGCAGGTGACCAGTGGTCATATGACAAAAACGTCCCATCTTATTGGTCTTGAGAATAACGGATCCAAATAAGATTCATTATCTCATATTACAGAAGCAAATCTGTTCATAATTGCTGTCTTACACCATTCATTCATCCATTCATTGATTCATCTTCCAAGCTACTTATCCCACAGGGTCGTAGGGGGTGCTGATACCTATCCTAGTGATCCCAGGGTGGATGGCATGAAACACCCTGCACAGGCTGCCATAGGGCACCTATCTCAATTTAGGAAATGTCAGATGACCATTTACACCCAGCTTTAATGTAAACATGTGATCAAAATAATGTTTAAAATGGACTTCAGTCTCCAAACAGCTACTGTGACCACTGTAAAATAGGCTTTTCTGAGTGCGCTAGAGTTGTTTCACCTAACAAACAGACACGCGTTCAGTTGAGTATTCTAGACCATCAACATTAACACAGGAAGGTAATATATTAGGGGATGGTGAAGATGTCTGCAAGTTATGTCTCATGATTTCACTTATGCAGTCTACAACTGTTGCCTAAATATGATATGATAAAGCAGAAGTTAGGACATGGTTGGGGTTTTTCCTAAAGTTGGGACAGTATTTAGGGAGTTTGGTCTAATTAGGATGTTTTTGTGAGGCTGGTTTCTTGTCTGGAGTTAACGGAGAAGATTATGAACTTCCTAACTGCTGTTCTGTAATAGCTTCTGTCCTAACTTCAGTCCTAACTGCCTTTGCCTGAGTTCAGATGTTTCTGTGATACAGCCTCCGGACTACGCAAGCCTACAGCAGACTATCCCCACACACTTAGCCATTCAGTCTGAAACTATAGGGAGTATTTAAGCTCTGAATGCTTTGTGAACGAGGTCAAATACAGGACAGCCAATCAATACGGAGCTCATTTGCATGTATCAGTCTTAACGGCACTGGAACAAAAATTTACAGTGGCCTAAATAGAGGTCATGTAGAAATGTTGTAGTGCTGTTAGCCAGGCTTTTAGCCAGGCTTTTTTCCAAGTCATTTTGGGCCATTTCTTTTGGTCCATTAACTGTGATGTTTACAACCAAGGTCAAGGGCAACAGGCTCTTCCAAATTATACCAAAAACTGAAAATGGAGATCAAACAGTAAAAATATGTTTTTCTTTTTTTTGTTGTGGTGACCAAACGTAAGATTTCTGAGTTAAAATGTTTCTGTAATATGACCTCGGGACTACAAACGTAATAGTCAAGTGCAATACAAACATCCAACACAATCAGTACACAACAGTGGACAGCAAGGCCCAAAGCCCAGCAATGAATAAAATAAGCTCACCAGACGAAAACAAGTCACCTTGTGTGTTTAAGGCAGTAGTAACTTCAGGCTCCTGCACGAGGATGATGGGGCTATAAATACCTGCAGGTTGTGAGTGACGGGATCCGTAGATTGGGAAGAGGTGGTACAGTCCAGGGAATGTCTCGTTCCATGTGTGGAAAATGGCTCCAAAGCAGATGTTAATGATTGGCTAAAAGGAGTGACTGCATTTGGGCATGCCAAAGACCATAGTGTGAAGGAAGTAGGTGAATCTGCAGGTGTATGGAAGCGTACGGTCATACGGGTCTACCAGCAGTGGCTAAAATCCCAGTCCCAGGAAATTCTCTTCGGAATTGGGCCAGGGAAGGCATCCACCAAATCTGGCCCAACTGCACAATTCTTTGATGCAAGAGTGTCTGAACACTGATGTGGCCCACATCCAGAAACTTGTCCAGTACATGCCAAACCCAATCACAGCTGTTATTGGTGCTTGTGTAGGTATTACAGGCTATTAGGTAAGCTTCCGAAGATTGTGATATTTTTGTCTGGTGAGCTTATAATAAATACACAGTGTAAAAACAAAGACACCAATATGGAACAAATATGAATAGTGAGTAGACTGACTGTGGAACTGTAGAAGCAGCTTAGCACATTGTAGGAAAGCATTTAGAAACTCAGTGAAAGAGAACAACAATGAAAAACAATGAAAAACAATGAAAAATGAACTGAGATGGTGACAGAATGGAATTTGTATGGAAATCATGCATAAATAAACGAGAATGAGGTTTTTCTTATGACAGTGATGATAAAGTAGTACAAGTCATAGGCAGTCCGTCGCAGATAGCAGCATAATAAAATACGACAGCAGCAAATAAAAACAACTCCTCAGTGGTAAATATGGCTGGCTCCGAGAAAGAAGCTGGCGCATGATTAAGTGGCTAGTGCAATGGGGACTACCTCCACATTCTCCACATATCTCCTCCATTCTCCATTCAAACGCACCAGTGGTAGGAGCCATCCAGCTCATGCCTTCTTTATCAGGGGGGAGAAAGGCTAAGCGTTCTCGCCGCTCCCCTGAGACGCCAGTTTTTGATGAGCCGGGCGCTAACCCGGACGAACGGTTTCAAAGATAGCTTTGTAGATGCAGGAGAAGGAGAAGGAGGCCGTAGAGAGTCACTTGGCTAGATAGGGAGGAAGTACCTACAGGAGAGTGCTCACTGGAGCTGTTTATCTTATTTGTTTCCTGGCTGTGGGAGGGATTGAAATAAGCGTGTGGAGTGTTTTTCCAGTAAGCACAATCAGGCCGCAGCCCATTTGCTTTCGGGATCTCCAATTTCCTCCTCCGACGGCTCCTTATCGGCCGCGTGCCTTTCCCCTCTAATACACTCCGATGCAGCCTGATGTGCTCTCATCAGAGCCTGACCTTCATTATAGGAGAGACAGCTGCATCCACAACTGTTCTGGGAGATAGGAATGTATGTTTAGGAGACGTATATTGCACGCCCCGAGCCAACTGTCTATCGCGGCGGCGGCTAATATCCATAAATCTGTACGCCGCTGCTTGTGTACGGCATAGGTTTGAGTTAATGCTAATAGGCTGCTTCAGAAAGTCCTCACAGCTGCTCCTTGCAATTAGATGCATGGCGGTTGGCTTGCAGTTTGGGCGTGAGACGCGAAACGCTGAGCTTGAATTGACAGATATCTAATAATCTGTTCTGCAAATTTCTCAGTAACGCTTGGGACGGGAGATTGGAAATATTTTGGAGTCTGCAGAAGCTGGCATTAGAGAGGCTGAATCAGCCGGACTCCTGGGTTTGCCAAGGTATCACAGACATTACTTATGAATATGAGTGTGAGGGGTAATAGCGTTAGGATTTGCACAGTCTTACATTCTCATATGGGCATCAGCTTTAGGATCCTCTTTTCAGTGCACAGTGTACTCGCAGTGGTGGGGGCACAGCTACCGGGTGCTATACAGCCTTATTGTACACAGTGATAGAAGCATGGTACTACGTTAGGAGTTCTGGTTCATGCAGAACTGTACTGTTGCAAACGGCAGTGGTGGATAAAGTACGCAAACCATGTAGCTGAGTTAAAGTAGAGACACCCCAAGGTCAAATACTCCAAGGTCAAGCTCCTCCCTTTAGACCTCCACTGGAGTAAAAGTACTAAAGTATTTACCTTCAAATGTACTTAAGTATGGAGAGTAACAGGAGCATGATGTATTATGGCTCTAATGTCCTATTATCATTTCTGGAACAAGACTCTTAATCAGCTCAGTGTAGGTGAAGAGACTCTAGTGTCTCTCAGTCCACCAGTCTTTAATAGAAGCTCATTAATTAGTCTGACACTGATGTCTATTACAATCATCATCAGCACAGAACACTGAAGGAGAACAGGTTCCATTATCTAGAACCAAGCTCTGTCCAACAGGTCAAAACAAGCTCCAAACTAAGTGACTGCTGTCCCCAATTGGTGGGCTCGCTCCACACCTCTTTCATTTGGACATATTACATTTATATGCTGACATAAGCCAAAAGGAAGGACTGTACACCAACACACTACTTACAGTACACTAACACGTTACACTTACTGAGTTACTGTACACCAACACACTACTTACAGTACACTAACACATTACACATACTGACTGTACACCAACACGCTGCTTACAGTACACTAACGCATTACACTTACTTAGATACTGTACACCAACACACTACTTACAGTACACTAACGCATTACACTTACTGACTGTATACCAACACGCTACTTACAGTACACTAACGCATTACACTTACTGACTGTACACCAACACGCTACTTACAGTACACTAACGCATTACACTTACTGACTGTACACCAACACGCTACTTACACTAACGCATTACACTTACTGACTGTACACCAACACACTACTTACAGTACACTAACGCATTACACTTACTGACTGTACACCAACACGCTACTTACAGCACACTAACGCATTACACTTACCGACTGTACACCAACACGCTACTTACAGCACACTAACGCATTACACTTACTGACTGTACACCAGCGCGCTACTTACAGTACACTAACACATTACACTTACTGAGCTACTGGACACCAACACACTACTTACACAACACAAGAAAGTGACGCACATGTGTCATTGGGTTCATGGGCTCTGACTCTGAAACTGGTTTGTGTGGGCGTGCCAAGAGAGGTCAGCCTCGTGATTGTCCAGGGTAATGTTTACAGAATCATTTCCCACAATTCTGAGAGCCCAGTTCATATGGAGAGACGAGAAACAGGGTGTAATGTATCGATCATTTACTGGTCAGTGGAACATCATTCAGAGGGTTTACTGAGTACATGGTTACTGTTTACCTGTGAGAACAGTAATAACCTAATTACAGAGAACACTCAGATTTCAGATTCCCTTGGTATTTATGGATGGGTCATGCATTTCCAGCATCGGGAAAAGAACCAGGAAACATGTACGCAACACAACATGCCATACAAAGAGGTTAAACATGTTCTGAACTCCAGTTTTGGAAACGTCTTTGACTTTTTCCTTCCTTAAACAAGTACATTATCTTATAATCTCCTCAAAAATACCTTCTGGAAAATGAATCACTCTTACTCACTGGCAAAAAATGAGTCTCCTTGTGTGTTAACGGTGGCAGTAACTTCAGGCTCCTGCAGATGGCGCCGCATGAGGATGATGAAGCTATAAATACCTGCGGGGTGTGAGTGACGGGATCCATAGATTGAGAAGAGGTGGTACAGTGCAGTGAATGTCTCGTTCCATGTGTGTAAAATGGCTCCAAAGCAGATGTTAATGATTGGCTAAAAGGAGTGACTGCATTTGGGCATGCCTAAAAAGGAGCCTGAGGTTAAAAAGGAGCCTGAGGTTAAAAAGGAGCCTGAGGTTACTACCACCTTAAACACGCAGTGAGGACTAATTTATTTTTGTCCGGTTAGCTTAGCTTTGGTTTTAAGACGTTGCTGAGGCACATACAAAGCACTATGAAGTACTCCGTACGCACACATAACACTGCACACATCAATCACATTATATATTTATGTGCCAAGTGTTCAACGCTCTTTAAAAGCAGAGCCACACAGTGATTCACCCCGCTTCACATCGTGGGAAAACCATGGTAACGCATGGCCTTTCATGGCTTATTGCTTTAGAAAATCACAAGGCAGATGAAACGAGATATACATGAAAGCTCAGTAAGACTCGTTTACAGAGAACTGCATGATCCCGAAAGTTTGCTGGATGTTATTCCACTTATTCACGCCAATTCAGTGTGTCGCTTTTGTCTACTTCTTTTGGTTCGGTGTCAAATATGTTGTCGTGAGCACTAAACAAACCAGCACTGAAATACAGCAGTGGATAGTCTTCTGGGTTGGCCTGACCCGAGGGAACCGAACGACAGTACTAAGGGTGAAACACCCTCAGAAATTCATCTGTTGAACATAAGCAAGGTACAATAGCAGTCCAAAGCTTAGATGCACCCAACTACACACACCGTCAAAAGAATAGCTGCCCCTAGAAGGAGGTGTGGGATTGCAGGGCTATTGGGAAGGAAGATAAAGGTCACCAGGATCAATAAATGATGATACATTTAGACTGATATGATCAATATTTATTGAACTACACATACAGAAGTAGTGTCTCTCAGTATGGTGTTGGGCCACCATGTTTGCTAACCCAGCATGCCAGACATCTCAGCATGGAGTTGTAGAGGTTCCTAATGGTGTCCTGTGATAATCCATCCCATGCAGCTTGAATATTCTCACACAGTTCCTGCAGATGGTGTGGTAGGGGTGGAGGTGGAGTGACACCAGGCCTTCTGGACGTGTGACAACTAGCCGTTCATCTTGGTGCTGACCACAGTGCCTCCACACATGGATTCGTTGGTCGTCTCCACCAAGACAATTCAAGCCATTCTGAGTCACTCCACTGGCACGACACCATTGCAGTCTTTGGCGACATTGACTTGATGTTAAGGGTGCAGCCGTCGTGCAGCCGTCTGCCAATGATGCTAGCACTAACAGGACATCTCATGGATGGCAGTTTAGTGAATTTTGTTCCATCAGCCTCCACTGCAGGTTAAGAAAGCTGTTTCATCCTCCTGTAAAGTTTCATTTAGGAGGTTTTTAAGGTGGACTGTATAATTCCATGAGTGCTATTTTATAGTTTGATGTCTTCACTTTTATTCTACAGTATTCTACAGTACAGTACATGAGAACCTTCTATGAGTAGCCGTGTCTAAACTTCTGAGTGGTACTGTATGTAGAGAATAGACCACAGTTCGACCCCTTCTATTTAGATGTATTCAGCCCAATACATCCCACCAGTAGTACTAATAATTAATTGTTGAGGATATTGAGAGTGGATTGAAATGCCCTGTTTAATCAGAATAGTTTACAGTGGTGGTGATAGGAACCAGGCGTCTGATGAGTTTAATACCTTTGAAAGCTTCCTCACAGAACGTTATTACATGAAATGGATTTGGATGCATCGTCTGATGCCTGGAACATAGATTTGAGAAACTTTTGAGGTTAACACAGGATGTTATAAGGCCAAATAGTCTCTAATAGTCTTTTATTTTTAGATTTCACACTATTTTATCATAAATAACTTTACATATTGTTGCAGCCCTAAGAAAAACGTCTATCTCAGTTTTTGTCGATTTTTAGTTTTAGGCATCATTTGAACACAGCAGCTGCTGTTTACATGGGGAGAGAATTTCATGATGAATGGACCAACAGAAATGGCCCAAAATCACTTGGAAAGACGTCTGGTTCCATTGACTTCCATTAAAGTTAAATCAGGTTTTTGCCCTCTCCTGTAAAGTGACCAGTTTGGAGACACTTGTTTTCCTTTGGACAGCAACTCAGAAGTGACATATATGTTCACTGGTGGCTTTGGATAAAAACACCTTTCATTAAGTTATGGACCACAAGGGTTACGACATAACATGTTAGGAGAGTTTTGGTTGTCGAATAAAACTGGCCTACACACCTGTATGTTAGCATGCTTGGTTGTTCATTACACCATCTGTATTGATGGTGGCATGAACACCCTAATGACTATACTGGTGTTGCAGACATGGTGATCCCTGGTTCCCATCACCACATGAAATCTGGGTCTGTAAGTTTCTCGAGTCTCTGTAAGCTTCTCTAATGAGCCATTTCACGTCAAACCGCTCTGAATGACTTTGTTTACATCTCAGTGATTGAATTATGCAGAGGTAGCAAAAAAAAAATCAGTGAAGTTTCCCATTAGACTGTGTGCTCGGGGTAATTAACACCAGTTTCGGTTAACTGCAGTTCTGCCTGGCCTGCACACCTGCATGTTACCATGCTTGCTTGTTCATTATGTCGTCTGTACTGATGGTGGGATGAAACCACAGCTATTCCCAAATATGTTTTTGCACCAGCTTTAAGTCTGCTGATAGGTGGAATAGTCAAGTCAGGTCAGGTCAGGTCAGGTCAGGTCAGGTCAGGTCGGGTCAAGCACAGTTTAAAAGCTCTATTTCCTCTTTCACTTTAGTGCATATTCATAATGGACCGACCAATAGAATTGCTTCAAATCTATCGGCCTCCACTGCAGGTTAAGAAAGCTGGTTTATCCTCCTGGAAAGTTCCATTCTGGAGGTTTTTAAGGTGGACTGTATAATTCCATGAGTGCTATTTTATAGTTTGGTGTCTTCACTTTTATTCTACAGTGAAGCATTAAGATAAACATACGGAGAACCTTCTATGAGGAACCATGTCTAAACTTTTGACTGCTACTGTATGTAGAGAATAGACCACAGTTCGACCCCCTCTGTTTAGATGCATTCAGCCTGTTTTATGTTTATTGTTTAAACTGCACCAGACTTCGTTTGGAAGTGGACCGGAGCGGGCTACTCGGGGGTTCTCGGCTTACTTATCTTCCGCTGCAGCAGGGGCACAGGTTTGATCTCAGCTTTGTTACGGACAGAACCAAATATGTTGACTTTCAAAGGTTGTAATGACTGAGCATCCTTACTCTAATGCTGCTGCTTACTGTAATGCTGCAGTCAAGTCAAGTCGGGTCAGGTCGGGTCGAGTCGAGTCGAGTCGAGTCGAGTCGAGTCCCTTTGAAACATCTGTTGTTACCAAGCAGCTTTACAGACAATCTGGGTCCAAGCCCCCAGTTAGCAAGCTAAGGGCGACAGTGGCAAGGAGAAGCTCCCTCAGAGCAAGAGGAAGAAACCTCGAGAGGAACCAAAACTCCTCTGGTCCACTCCAGATAGCAAGATGAGCACAAAATCAATATAAAACGATCATAATTTACAATTCTATGCAATATTGAATAGACAGTAACTGATAACTGTTAGAGTCCTATGAGAAACAACCCTGAAAGTCTGTGACCAGTCAAGCAAATGACTGCTGTACTAAGGAGTTTATCACAGTGAAAACCCTGAACATCCATCCCTGCTGCGAAAAGCCTACTTAATACCCAGTTGATAAGGGTCAAAGGTCATGGAAAAATGCTTCATTACCAAATCTCAGTCCACCCATGCGCTTGCTTGCAAGCCAAGACTGTCTTCCAGAAAGCAGGGAAAACAAACGTGTATGTTATTTTCCTCAGCAGTGAAGAGCTGCGTGCTTATGTACTGTAGACGCATGCTGGGCTGCTATGCTATTACTAGACTTTATTTGTCTCACAGTGAAAGAGCTATTCTCGCTGATTAACTTTCCATTGTGGCCTGGGGCGGTGTATGATAACATGCACACCACGAAGCTCCATTTAATCACCAGCATCACTGTAGCCTGAAGAGCTGGGTGGGATCACTAGCACAAACACCATACGTTCACAACAAACGGGTCTATTTTGGGAAGAGTCCATGTCCAAGTACAGGAAAAACGACCCTGTGCTAGATTTCCTAGATTAGTTTTGGGATTAGAAAAAGAAAACTCTTCAAGAGATCGCAGTTCTGAATATACATCCACCGGCCACTTTATTAGGTACAAATCCTTCTTGTATCTACCCTCACTGTTCATGTTATCAGCTCCACTGACCATATAGATACACTCTGTAGTTCTACAGTTCCAGACTGTAGTCCATCTGTTTCTCTGTATACTGTATTACCCTGTTCTTCAATGGTCAGGACCCCCACAGGACCACCACAGAGCAGGTATTATGTGGGTGGTGGATCATTCTCAGCACTGCAGTGACACTGACGTGGTGGTGGTGTGTTAGTGTGTGTTGTGCTGGTGTGAGAGGATCAGACACAGCAGTGCTGCTGGACACCTCTGTGTCACTGATGGACCGAGCATAGTCCACAACCAAAACTACCCAGCCAACAGCGTCCTGTGCCCACTGATGAAGCAGGGGTGTCCTATCTAATCTGCAAGGGCCCAGTGTGGCTGCAGGTTTTCACTCCAATTAGGCTGTACCACACCTGACTTAGTTTAATTAGTTTAATTACCTGCTGATCAGATCTCCTGCTTTATTGGAGGGAAAACCTGCAGCCCTTTTTGGATTAGATAGAACCCCCCTGGATGAGAGGATGTCCAGCCCATCTAGGCAGCTACAGATAAGCTATCAGCCCTGACTTTACAGCAGGGTAGGAGTGTCTAATAGAGTGGACAGTGAGTGGACACAGTGTTTAAACACTCCAGCAGCACTGCTGTGTCTGATCCACTCACACCAGCACAACACACACAACACCGCAGTGCTGAGAATGATCCACCACCCACATAATACCTGCTCTGTGGTGGTCCTGTGGGGGTCCTGACCATTGAAGAACAGGGTAATACAGCATACAGAGAAACAGATGGACTACAGTCTGTAACTGTAGAGCTACAAAGTTCTCCTATATGGTCAGTGGAGCTGATAACATGGACAATGGGTGTAGATAGTGTGTATATATATATATATATATATATGTCTCATTTAAAACGGAACTCAGACTGAAGCACTCCTTATAACTTTAGCATGAGTGGGCGGGGCTAAACTGCTGTAGGCTAAATAGGCTGATACACTGTATTTTAATGTGTAGGTCTTTGTGACATCAGAAAAACAACAAATTTAAAAAGAGATTATTTTTGCAGCTTAGTTACTGTATATGGACTGTATGGACTGAGGAGTGAATATTTATATTTTGAAACTTGTTTACATGCTGTACCAAACACATTTCACAAAAACACTTTTTTTTTTTTTTTTTGATTTGGCAATTTTGACCATCCATTATGTTCATGATGTTCCTGGAAGGTTCTTTGTGTTTTTAGGAAACCCTAATTGTTTTCTCTGTAGGCTATATATTATTTTGCTCGTCTGTATCATGTCCAGCTTTACATAAGGCTACTTCCACACGGACTTCTAAAATAATACAGATCTTTTGCCAGCTGTTCTGTCAAGCATGTACGTCACTGTGCAGCTGCCAGGGCACATCATACAGATGTGGGCTTTTGTGGACTTGATCACACCCAGAACCTACGACTCAAAGACACTTTGGGACCCTTTCTCTTTTGAGCTAACGCTAAACTAGGCATTCATCTGTTGATGGTCGCCTCATGAATATTGTCGTGGCCTCACATATGACCTTCTTGGTGATTAGCGGTTGTTTACATTTCCCGTTTTCCCATTGTCACCAGTGCTCTCTCTCTCTGAGTAACACCGGGAAGGAGTTAAAGTTTGTTTATGGAATTTGTAAAGTGCATTTTTGATTCTCAATACTGAGGGATATTGTTTGCGGAGTCTGACCCAGATTTCCGTATCAAATCCTCCAGGACTTTATTTTTTTCTTCTTAAAGCTGCAATTTCTTTGAGTAATCTTCACCACAATTGGCATACTAATCAAACCCAGTCTTGAGAGGCAGTCCAAGGCCAGAATCATTTGCATCTCCATATTACCTGCTCTGGGTTAGCCAAAATAAGGAGACTGATATATAAAGCCACACATGAATAATTACGGAGCCTCCGTGTCCCAGGCCGCGCTCCAGGTGTTTGGAGATTGGTGGGAAGCCTTTTATTTCAAATAAAGCTATACTGAAATCGTGCTTTGAACTCGGTGATCAATAATTAAACGCTGTATGTGTGTACTCTCCCCCCCACCCCCGCTCCTTATTCTTCTTCTTTCTCTTTAGCTTTGTGTGGTGGGTATGTCTATGGAAAAACTGGGACCATCCTGTCTCCTGGTTTTCCGGATTTCTACCCAAACTCTTTGAACTGCACCTGGACCATCGAAGTTTCTCATGGGAAAGGTAAGATGAGACGTCATGGCTGTGGAAGAGTAAAAAAGATGAATGAATTGTAGCTGTAGACACTTTGAAGAACCCCTCAATCCCTCCACCACCAAATTACTACGAGTGAAGAAGCATGTGAAGGTGGCTTTCCGACATGGCATTAGTTGTTATATACCGGACAAACAATGAGTCACCTTGTGTGTTTAAGGTGGTAGTAACTTTAGACTCAGATGGCGCTGCACAAGGATGATGGGGCTATAAATACTTGCAGGTGTGAGTGACGGGATTCATAGATGGAGAAGAGGTGCTACAGTCCAGTGAATGTCTCCAAAATGGCTCCAAAGCAGATGGTAATGATTGGCTAAAAGGAGTGACTGCGTTTGGGCGTGCCAAAGACCATAGTGTGAAGGAAGTAGCTGAATCTGCAGGTGTATGGAAGCGTACGGTCATACTGGCTAAAATCCCAGTCTACAGGGAATTTTCGGAATTGTGCCAGGGAAGGCATCCACCAAATCTGGCCCGTACGAGTGTCTGAACACTGATGTGGCCTACATCCAGAAACTTGTCCAGTACATGCCAAATCCAGTCACAGCTGTTATTGGTGCTTGTGGAGGTATTACAGGCTAGTGGGTACGATTCAGTCACAGGGGACTCGTTTTTTGTCCGGTGAGTTTATGATTACAGTCAGAAGAACACAGATTTGGCACCAGACCTCTCGCTCCACTCCAGCCTTCGCTTTAAAGCTTATATATACCTCCTTAGATCTGCACTCACCGTCCATGTTATCAGCTCCACTGACCGTATAGGAGCACTCTGTAGTTCTACAGGTACAGACTGTAGTCCATCTGTTACTCTGTATACTTTATTACCCTGTTCTTCAATGGTCAGGACCCCCACAGGACCACAACATTCCCAGAACTACAGAGACAGTGGCGTGTTAGTGTCGAGTGCCGGTGTTTATCTTGCTAGCCCAATACCGTAATGATAAAACAAGTAAATAAATCTGTATCAAACTATCAAAGTAATCTAATTTAATGAAATGCTGGTGAAACGCAAGGTTTTGCGAGGCATTGGATCATCTCCTAGAGAATCGTAATCCAATCAAATCATTATGAGGTCAGAGATTTACACCCCTGTAAAATTACCCATGATAAGGAATTTACACTCCGGCGTTCCCTCGCTGCTTTATTTTCCTGCGCCCTGTCGGGGGTGATGCGGATTGTTCTTCCTTTCTTCTCGCCGGCCGCGTACACCCACCGCAGCCTCGCTGCGGGTGGGGAAAAAGTGCAGCCTCCGGCGTGTGACGGGCGGCGCTCTAATCTCATCTTTCGCTCCGCAGGGGTGCAGCTGGTCTTCCACACGTTCCACCTGGAGGACTCTCATGATTACCTCCTCATTACTGAAGACGGCAGCTTCGCTGAGCCTGTGGCCCGCCTCACGGGCTCCGTGCTGCCGCCCTCTGTCAAGGCCGGCCTGTTCGGCAACTTCAGCGCCCAGATCCGCTTCATCTCCGACTTCTCCATGTCTTACGAGGGCTTCAACATCACCTTCTCGGGTAGGTCCCGACTGAGCTCTGCTCTGCTTTTGGGGAAAAATGAAAGAGAGTAACTTGATGACTTGGATTATTCAGGGGATAATGAGATAATCCAAAGCATCTGTCCGTCGCATTGGCTGCAGTTTTAAAAGAGACGGAGGCTCTTCACGTGTATGTTTGAGGAAACACGTCTCAGCCTTCCTCCTCCCAGCTTGGTAGCACTGTGTCCTATGGGGAGACCTTGCTAGTGGATAGATTTGGACATGACTGAACTGCAGATAATATGGGGTAAAAGTTCTACCAGTTAGCTAAAAATTCTGTTAGCCAAACATGTCTTGGCTGGATCGGCTAAATCTGGGGCAAGGATTGTACGAATCCAATTTTGGTGGTTCTTATCTTATTTAGAATCTACAGATTTTTTTTAGCAGGTGAGCTATTAATCATTTCTGCGTCTGTAGAGAATCTGTCAAGGCCTGTCTAAATAAACCGGGTCTGTTCGGCGGAGATGTGTACTCTTCTAAACTTGTGTATTTTTTTGCACTTTGGTAGTTTTTTAAAAATCGATTTCTTCGGATCCCAAGTGCTGCCTCCTAATCAGTACGATGCTGCGTCCTTCACAGAGTACAACCTGGAGCCGTGCGAAGACCCCGGCGTCCCGGCCTACAGCAGGAGGGTGGGCTTCCAGTTCGGAGTGGGCGACTCGCTGATGTTCACCTGCTTCTCGGGCTACCGTCTGGAAGGGGAGAACAAGATCACCTGCCTGGGAGGAGGCCGGCGCGTCTGGAGCGCAGCCCTGCCCAGGTGTGTGGGTAGGTGGACACATGCTTTTATTATCCCTATGATGACCCGGAAGCAAAGACTCGTGTTTCTGTGCAACAATATGATTTTTTTTGTCTCTGGAGATCACAACCTAATTATCTTGTGATCTTAAGATAGCAGAAGCGGTTCTCCTAAGATAACTTGTTTGTCTTGTGATCTCAAGGTAACAAAAGTTGATTTCTCGTGATGTGTTCGTCTAATGATTTTTGTCATCTCGAGATCACAAAGAAAAATTAGCTGTGATCTGGATCTTGAGAAAACCACTTTTGTTATCTTGAGATCACAAGATATTTTAAGATCTCAAGAACAATAGTTTGGCTAAGGATTACAACATGATTATCCTGAGATCTCAGAATAAAAGTGTTTTTTTTATCAAGATGGCTTCTTTGTCTTGTGATCTCAAGATAACTCGTTATTTTCTGGAGATCACAACTTAATTATGTTCTGATGTAAAAATAACCAAAGTTGTTTTCCCGAGGTCATGACGTGTTTGTCTAACGACTTTTGTTATCTTGAGATCACCAGGCAATGAAGTCATGATCTCGAGCTAACAGTCCAGACAACTATATCTGCCATTGGAGAGGTCGATAAAGCAACTGCCCTTTAGCTTCTATCAAGAGTGAGACAAACAACAACCGACAACAATCATAACTCGATTTAGTATCAGGATTTACTGGTGTTTGTATATGTATGTGTCACGCCTCCCAGACACCGCCGATCTTCCGAACTCCATTTCCCAGAGTTCACTACCCAATGACGTCACCCAGTCACCTCATTCTCCTCACCGTTCCTCCTCACCAGAGTACTGATTACACACACCTGCTGCTCATTCCCCATGCTGCATTTAAACCCCACACAAACACACTCACATTGTGAAGTTTTGCCAAACCTAGTTTGCATTGCCGAGCGGTTCTCTCCTGCTTTCCTAAGATAAGATAAGAGAACTTTTATTATCCCACATGGGGAAATTTCCATCGTTACAGGAGAAGAACAGCAGCAGAAGAGATACAGAACAAGAGGTAGACTGTGCAGTGCAGGTTTACAGAATACAAAATAAGAAATTACAGAAAATAAATAAATCTCTATTCTTAGGTTAAAATACAATAAAATACAATAAACTATTCAAATTTACATTGTAATTGCTCAGATATATATTACACGGTTACCGAAAGATATTGCACAGATATTTTAAATATATTTCACAGCTACTCATTTGCTATCTCTGTTTTTTGACTCTATTTCGACTCTGATTTACTCTCTTTGATTCTGGTTGCTGATTTGTTTGCCTCTCTGTTTTTCGACTCTCCGTTTGTTTATCTGTTTCTCTCTCTTGGATTACCCCTTTGGTTTTGTTCGCTGATCTCTCTGATTCCCCGGTCTTGGCCCCTTACCTGTCTCTCTGTCTCAGACCCCTGCATTGGCCCTTGGTTATGATTAACGATCTGTTTAATAAACCTCATTTCACAAAAAACAGTTTTGGTTATCTTGAGATCACAAGGTATTTAAGATATCAAGAACAATATTTTGGCTAAAGATCACAACATGATTATCTTGAGATCTCAGACTAAAAGTTGTTTTTATCAGGATGGCTTCTTTTTGTTCGCTGGTCTCTCTGGTTCCTTGGTTTTGGACCCTTACCTGTCTCAGGCCCTGCATTGGCCCTTGGTTATGATAGCTTGGATTTAGCTGTCGTGCTTAACTGTCGATCTGTTTAATAAATCTTTTGACTTTTAGCTCTGCGCACACCGAGCCAAGTTCTTTGTTCCTGACTGTATTTATATTGTTTGAAATGAACCTCAGAAATGTCCTAGGAGAGGACTTTACTTTTTCGGCTTCGTTTCCGTCTGAAGTCTTGGCAGCTTTGTGAAAATTGGCACTCTTTAAGCATGTGAAATAAAAGGACAGCCTTGCCCCCTTGGTTACTGCTGGATGCTTCGTCTGGCGTATCAACTGTGCGCCTTTCAATGTCAAGAGTGGACAAATAGCTCGTGAAAGTCGCAGAATGTTTTTGCAGAAATATATCAAATATTTCAGAAAAGAGCAGCTGAAAGCGTGTCCACCCCGGTGTGCAAGGCTACATGCATAACACAGTCGAATATGAATTTCCGAATAATTATCATTTCAAGGGCAAAACAGGCTACACTGTAAAAATGAATAGAAGATGATTTAAAATGAAAATTTTTAGGTTTTAATTGATGTAAAATGTTGCTTAACTTTTGTTATCATTGTAAAATAAGATTTCATTTTGCATTGATCCTTTCAAAGTAGCTGAGCAAAAACTAACATCTTGGTGATTTTAATTGTAGTCTAAGTCTCTAATATTTCCCGTTATGAGGTTGTTGTAGGAATATTATAAAATAATTGAAAAATGAGTTTTTCTACATTGTACTGTTAGCTATGGACCTCCGGGGAGACCATGGGGTAGTTAGTTGTCTGGACTCTTATCTTGAGGTCACAAGACAATTTGGATCTCAAGAATGTTTTTTTTTTTTTTCTGAAGATCACAACATGATTATCCTGTGATCCTGAGATAACCAAAGTTGTTTTCTGGAGATCACAAATGAATTATCTTCTGATCTCAAGATAACGAAAGCTGTTTTCTCAAAATCATGACGTATTTGTCTAACGACTTTTCTCATCCCGAGATCACATGTCATTTAAGATGTCCAGAACTTTTTTTCTGTTGGTGTTTTTTTCGAGATAACAACATCATGTCTTGACATCACAGGGTTTTTGTACGATCACAAGTTATTGGTCTTGTGATCTCAAGATAACAAACGTTGTTTTCTCAAGATCATGGTGTATTTAACAACTTGGCAACATGAGATCACTAAGAAAATAAGTTGCAATATTATGGAAACAGCATTTGTTATCTTGGGATCACAAGACAAACAAGTTGAGATCTTAAGAAAACACTGTGATGTCAAGACAAGTTTGTTATCTCAATATTCTTTTCATTTTTTTTCCCTCTGGAGATCACAACATAATTAACTTGTGATCTTGAGATAACAAAAGCGGTTTTCCTGAGATAACTCATCTGATGTACAGATATCCAAA
Organism: Semaprochilodus insignis; assembly: GCA_034552555.1. Classification (NCBI taxonomy): domain Eukaryota; kingdom Metazoa; phylum Chordata; class Actinopteri; order Characiformes; family Prochilodontidae; genus Semaprochilodus; species Semaprochilodus insignis. The sequence continues at coordinate 665,575 of CM067478.1, forward strand.
GTTGTTTTCCTGAGGTCATGACGTGTTTGTCTAACCACTTTTGTTATCTTGAGATCACTAGTTAATGAAGTCATGATCTGAAGCTAACAGTCCAGAAAATGATATCTGCCTCATGGCCTCTAGTGAAGTTACAAACTATTAATCATTTCATGTGATCGTTTTACTTGTTTTGTGAAAAAATGCGTATCATCTGCCGACAGACACTTTCATTAGATAAAATAATTTTAAATAAATAGAAATATGTATAGAAATATCTATAATACAATGTCTTCCGGTATTGGTATAACAGTCTCATAATAAGAAGTCCTGGATGTAATGACTACATTTATGATGTATTTAAATGCTATAATAAATCACAGCAACAGTGACCTTTTCCTGTATTCATATTCCTAGTTCTACCTAATGGGCACCGGAACTCTGTTCTTAAAAGTTCCATAAACATATTCTTAAAGTTTACTTTGTCAGAGACCCACCCCAGAATTCTGACGTAGCTTTCGGGTGGGGGGTCTAAAGGGTTCTTCTTATTTTTGCTTGAAGCGAAAGCCTAAAAATATTCCAGAAGCCATCAGCCGTCTCCGTAAATCACATTAGAGTTTCGAGTGGAGGATATTAGCTGACTAGCTCGAGGATTTCTTTGGGCTTTTAGTGGTTTCTTAAATAAGGCCTGACACCTGCAACAGATACAAAAGCACAGAAGAAATAACAAAGCCTTATGACTCACCGGCTCCGAATTATGAAATACCATTTGAGTACCTAAATATAACTGCAGACAATACGGATCTCATGACTCAGACACCAATTTAGTGAGTGTTAAGTGAGAGATGCCGAGCTCTTGTGAGTCCTGTTCGGTCAAGATGTGGCTTGTAAGGTATACAGCCGGAGATCTCTGTGCTTTCTTTGTCTCTGGGTGAATGGCTGACTGAATGCTGCCTTTACATTAAACCTGTCTGATAACTAATCAAGCTCACTTGGTTAAATTGCATGTACAAATCTCTCTCCATCAAGAGAATAGCTGCACCCAGAAGGAGGTGCGGGACTGCAGTGCTGTTGGGAAGGAAGATAAAGGTTACCAGGAACAATAAATGATGATACATTTAGACTGATATGATCAATATTTACTGAGCTACACATACAGAAGTATTGTTACCTAACATGTCGGACATCTCGGCATGGAGGTGTAGAGGTTCCTAATGGTGTCCTGTGATAATCCATCCCATGCAGCTTGAATATCCTCACACAGTTCCTGCAGATGGTGCGGAAGGGGTGGAGGTGGAGGGACACCAGGCCTTCTGAACGTGTGTCACGTGACAACAAACCGTTCATCTTGGCGCTGACCACGGTGCCTACACACATGGAGTCATTGGTCGTCTCCACCAAGACAAAAGCGGGACTCGTCACTGAAGATGACCTGCTGCCATTCTGAGTCACTCCATGACAGTCTGGCACGACACCATTGCAGTCTTTGGTGACGTTGACGTGGTGTTAAGGACAGTCGTTGTAACGGTCTGTGTGCATGTAGTCCTGTGTGGTGCAGCCGTCTTCCAATGGTGCTGCACTAACAGGATGACTCATGGAGGACATCACTGCTCGCTGAATGTCTGCAATTGTGGATGTTGGGTCACTCCGCACATGTCGGACAATTCGTCGGTTCTCTCTCCCTGTGGTTCGTATAAGTCTCCCAGATCCTTCATGTTGCTGAGGCCTTCTTTTATCCACTGCCGCCATCAGCATGCTATGGTACTGTCCGCACAATTGGTATGGCGTGCAAGACCATCCCTCTTCCTGGAGCCCTGCGATGTGACCCCTCTCCAACTCTTCCAACTGCTTGTATACTTCACTTGCAAAGGAGTCACACGCAACAGGATGACCTTATATAGTCACTTAGATACGGCAATAAGGCCCGTCCTTGCTTACGTCACATGCGCGGGCCGAGCGTGAAACTTGAATCATTGGCATGTCTCACGATGTCAAACCTACCCACCAAGTTTGATTCCTGTTGGTTGATTCCTTCTGGCTATATCACTTCTGAAGGAACTTGGCAGAGTAAGCATGCAGGCTCCTGGTTATGGCCAGGGGTATTTGTGGACGGGAATAAAGATGCTGACTAAATGATCAGTGGTTATTGTGCAGGGCTTTCACATGAGATTATTACTGTAGTTAATCATTTAATGGCTCTATGCGTGTGTGCATGTGCTCATTTGTGCGAATGCATGTGTGTGCATGTGTTGGACAAGCAATGTATTTAGCTTCATGCGGGGACTCCATGTATCCAATGCAGGAAATTCCAGCCATTGAAACATAGCCAAAAGTATCAACTTCACATTAACACATAAACTGAATATCAATGAGACGGAATAAGGGATTAATAAACAACATATAGAGGAGTGCGGGTCAGTATGTCTGTGGTTTAGAGTTTGGGGACCTGCCCTGAGTGAGCACATGCAGTTTGGTGGCTGTAGGGTAAAGGAGACAATAGGGTTTGTATGGGAATGAAAATGAATGGGAGTCTATGGGAGGAACAAGGGATAAGTAAACGACACATAGAGGAGTGCGGTCAGTGTAGCTGTGGATTAGAGTTTGGGGACCGGCCCTGAGTGAGCACATGCAGTTTGTTGGCTGTGGGTTAAAGGGTATAGGGTTTGTATGGGAGTGAAAATGAATGGGACTCTATGGGAGGAACGAGGGATGGGAAAATAGAGACAAAGAGATGAGTGCGGGTCAGGCCAACATCATTGAATTCATCCTTAGGGGTCTGCTCGGAATCAAATGAAGTTTTTAGGAAAACCGTACACCGGATCAAAAAGCTGTATACAAGCACACTATTCCCAATCTCCATTCCCAATGCAACATTCCAGAGTTGGAATGGGGTTGGTATCTCGAAAACTGCAGGACTGGTCTCTGAGAAGGAGAAGACCCTGGAAGAAGACCCTCCCATCCAGCACCTTTGCAATGAGTGATCCAGAGCTGATTATCCGACATCAGTACCTGATCTCACTAATGCTTTTTGTGGCTAAATTCAATCAAATCCTTGCAACAATGTTCTAACAGCCTTCCCAGAAGAGTAAAGGCCGTCGCTGCAGCAACAGGAGGACAAACTCACTATTAATACCCTTCATTTCCACTGAAACACTGGGTGTGCAGGAGCCTACAAAGCTTTGGACATACACCGTATGTCCCAGCAGCGTTTGGCTACAACCGGGAACACCAGCAGAACAGCCAATGGAACTACCCAGCACAGATAGGAATACAAACATGTCTGCGTGTGTGTGTGTGAGCTTGTGTGGTTGTTCCTAATTGGTTCAGCTTCTACAGGAATCATTAGTCTTCAGAAATTGAGATTTATTTATTCGCTTTATAAAACGATGTATTTAAAATGAACATTACTTTGTCACATGACCAGACTTTCACTTCTTATTCAGAGGAATGTCACCCATGTGTTTCATCTCCATACACTCCTCAGACCTCAGGGAACCGGCTAGCTCTCAGAGCTCTACTGCAGATGTAGGACAAACTAATAAAATCAAATCAAAGTGTATTTGTCACATACATAGTCATACAGGTACAACTTGCAGTGAAATGCCTTTACAACTGCTTGCTCACATCACACAAAGCTAATATAATAAAGATAGAATATCTGAATGAAGCTCACAAGACAAAAGATGAGTCCCCTTGTGTGTTTAAGCTGGTAGTAACTTCAGACTCCTGCAGGTGGCGCTGCACGAGGATGATGGGTCTATAAATCCCTGCGGGGTGTGAGTGATGGGATCCATAGATTGGGAAGAGGTGCTACAGTGCAGTGAATGTCTCGTTCCATGTGTGGAAAATGGCTCCAAAGCAGATGTTAATGATTGGCTAAAAGGAGTGACTGTATTTGGGCGTACCAAAGACCATAGTGTGAAGGAAGTAGCTGAATCTGCAGGTGTATGGAAGTGTACGGTCATACGGGTCTACCAGCAGTGGCTAAAATCCCAGTCTACAGGGAATTCTCCTCGGAATTGTGCCGGGGAAGGCATCCACCAAATCTGGACCAACTGCGTAATGTCTGAACGCTGATGTGGCCTACATCCAGAAACTTGTCCAGTCCATGCCAAATCCAATCACAGCTGTTATCGGTGCTTGTGGAGGTATTACATGCGATTAGTATTACAGTCACAGGTGACTATACATATATATATGTTTATGATATAATATTAAGTAAAAAGTTGAATGTAAAAAGTGAATGTAATTGCAATATATACACTAAATACACTGCCAGTCAAAAGTTTAGAGACGGCTCCTCATAGCAGGTTCTCTGTATGTTTATCTTAATGTTTTACTGTAGAATAAAAGTGAAGACATCAAACTATAAAACAGCACTCATGGAATTATACAGTCCACCTTAAAACCCTCCAGAATGGACCTTTACAGGAGGATGAACCAGCTTTCTTAACCTGCAGTGGAGCTGATAGAACAAGGTTTATTTCTAAGCAGGTTTGGAGCAATTCTATTGGTCTGTCCATCATGAATATTCACTAAACTGAAAGGAGAACTAGAGCTTTTACACTGTGCAGAAAAAGAGATCAAAGTTTTTACACCACTAAATATATATTAGAGGTGGAGATATGGAGAAATATCATACTGTGGTACATCAAGAGGATATGTGGTGTATCAGGATATGTACTGGTTCAGACTCTAATCAGTTGGAGCTGTTAAGTCTAAGACTGTAGAGTCTTTAAGATCACCAACAACATCCATTTAGCTGGGTGTGCCCAAACTTTTGACCAGTAGTGTGTGCAGTGTAGAAGTAGACAGTAGTGTGTCTATTGAGTGCGCTACATAATGCTGCGCCACAGCAGGAGGCATTTAATCATTCTTGAATTATTGAAGCTGAATGTTCAGTGAAAGAGTGTGTATGATGTGTGAGTGTGTGTGTGTGACTCCCTCCAGAATGTGGGAAAACAGCATTCCCCCTGCTTTTGAGGGCCAGCGTATTTATATACCTTTAAAAGTGAGGCTATCAGGTAGTCACTGCGAGGGTTGTGGCTCAAGCCGCAGAACTCAAGGTCTCCAGGCAACATCTGCTTATATGCCGGAGCTACAAGAGCAGAATATTAACGACAAGGACATCTGATTCTAGTGCAGCCCTGGGCCTTTGTGACCAGCACCTAACTAATGCATAAAGCCCCGCGTTAATTAGTATTCCTCGGAAGTTTGCTGTTGTGGTGATTCATCAAAATGACAAAGGCTCATATTCCAACTGGTGCGAGAACCCTGACTGGCCCATCAGCAGGAAATAGAGCAACAGCTGTCAGGGAGCTGCTGGCTTAATTATTTCAAGGGAGCGCTACTTTTGGGGACGAGAGCTTCTGCTTTAAGGGATGGCTGCAGGGCAAGATGGCTGACTTTTGTCGTTGAGCAGGCAGGGATCGTATAATACGTATAATGGAATCTGGTGATTGTTTCCACCCTGAACACTTTGGTCCGTAGGCTGCAGCTGCCGGTGGGGGCGATCACCATAATAATTGACTGGAAATTCACGGTAAATGTTTTGTTTGTGTCAGCTTCTGCATTTCATGGCCATTGATGGGCAGATTATCTCATATCGATAGTCGACACTCATGTAGGCGGTTCTTTAGGTTCCATGTTGCTGCGCATGTTCACGGCGCTCTGGTGTCTTCACCACTAGCTTAGTGGTGGAGCGTTACTTGAAGACTTGTTAGTGGAAGGTTGGTGTAGCATATCTGTTGTTGATTGTTGAAAGACACAAGAATTCCCCCGGTATAGAATGTCCCTGGTAGAGAATGTCCCTGGTAGAGAATGTCCCATGTGTAAAATCTCCCCTGTATAAAATGTCCCTGGTACAGACTGTCCCCTGTTTAAAATGTCCCTGGTAGAGAATGTCCCCTGTATAAAATGTCCCTGGTACAGAATGTACCCTATATAAAATGTCCCTGGTAGAGAATGTCCCCTGTATAGAATGTCCCTGGTACAGACTGTCCCCTGTATAAAAATGTCCCTGGTAGAGAATGTACCCTGTATAAAATGTCCCTGGTACAGAATGTCCCCTGTATAAAATGTCCCTGGTAGAGAATGTACCCTGTATAAAATGTCCCCAGTAGAGATTGCCCCCTATATAGATTGTCCCCGGTATAGAATACCCCTGTATAGAATGCCCCTGGTACAGACTGTCCCCTGTATAAAATGTCCCTGGTAGAGAATGTCCCCTGTATAAAATGTCCCTGGTAGAGAATGTCCCAAGTATAGAATGTCCATTGTGTAGAATGTCCCCTGTATAGAATGTCCCTGTATAGAATACCCAATGTGTAGAATGTCCCCTGTGTGTTAAACTTGTGTTAAACCGTTAACACAATATATATACTGTATATATAAAGGGCACCGACGCTGGTAATGGAGATCTCCCTTCTTGCTAAATCAAGTTCAAACCACAATCTACCACACCTGCTCCAGCCTGTTCACTTCTCCTGAAGTCCTGGCTGGATCAGGTGCAGTTGTGATTGTGGGGAGGGTGGGCACCATATTAGATGAAGGTTGGCACTAATGCTCTGTCACCACACAAACAGCCTTAGAAGTCGGACGATGAGGTCTGGTACATTTTGCCAGTGCAGAGCAAACTGGCCTATTCGTAAGGTCAACGCTGTTCCCATCACGGCAGAGGAGAGAAGTTGAACAGTCAAACAAGGCAAAGCAATCTGATAAACTGAGCAAATATAATAACTGGTAATAATACAGTGAATTTTAAATGTGTCCAGTTAGCCCAGATTTCGTTTCTGCTCTGTATGATTTAAAGAAACACCAATAAAACAAGTCAAAACCAGCAGATGCCCACTAGCTAATAATCTACAAGGCCCTTTTCACCAGCTCAGCGTTCGCTTTATCTCTCACACAAACCACATGAACGTGTGTGTTGAGTGAGCAGGTTTGTCTTCATTGACTTACATTGAAATGAGATTAGGTTTTTGCCCTCTCCTGTAAAGTTGTCATTTTGGAGTTCCTTCTTTTTCTTTGGACAGCACCGATATACACTCATTGGGTAGGTTTGACATCAGGAGACATACCAATGATTCAAGTTTCACACTTCACCGTGCATGTCACATAAGCAAGGACGGGCCTTATCACTGTACCTGACGGACCCAACAGCCACGATTGCAGACATCCAGCGAGCAGTGATGTCCTCCATGAGTCATCCTGTTAGTGCAGCACCATTGGCAGACGGCTGCACCACGCAGCACTACATGCACACAGACCGTTACAACGTCTGTCCTTAACACCACGTCACCGTCACCAAAGACTGCAATGGTTTCGTGCCAGACTGTCATGGAGTGACTCAGAATGGCAGCGGGTCATCTTCAGTGATGAGTCCCGCTTTTGTCTTGGTGGAGACGACCAACGAATCCGTGTGTGGAGGCACCGTGGTCAGCACCAAGATGAACGGTTTGTTGTCACATGTCACACGTCCAGAAGGCCTGGTGTCACTCCACCTCCACCCCTACCGCACCATCTACAGGAACTGTGTGAGAATATTCAAGCTGCATGGGATGGATTATCACAGGACACCATTAGGAACCTCTACAGCTCCATGCCGAGACGTCTGGCATGTTGGGTTAGCAAACATGGCGGCCCGACGCCATACTGAGAGACACTACTTCTGTATGTGTAGCTCAATAAATATTGATCATATCAGTCTAAATGTATCATCATTTATTGTTCCTGGTAACCTTTATCTTCCTTCCTGTGATGATGTAAGGTACGGTACACATCACAGAATAACTAGAGATCATGTATACTTACCTGTGAACTGCTCAACTGTGTAAGATAATGGTCAAAAGAGAACTGAAGGGTTCACCTTAGCTTTACTTACCTGGGTGAATCCAACCTCTGTAGAAGAGAAGGTAAGAACAGATCGGGTAAGACAGAGCAAACTAAGGTTGTGAGCTACCAGTGTCACCTCAGGCCAGTAATGGTTTAGCCCAGGGTAGGGGCAACCCGCTTAAATGTGGTGCTACTCGGGGTACTGGGCAGTTCTTTTCAGGACAGACAGTAAACAGACCAAGATCCATATGGCTCTGCAGTCATCAGATCTTAACACCTCTAGTTAGTGGAGAATATTGTTTTCGTTTTATTTCTTTTATTTCTCTATGTGTGTGCGCATACTTATGTAAATATGTAAATTACTGTCTTCGTTGGTATGTAAATAAAGGTGAAGGGGAACAGAACTCTTGTGCAGACCGCACTTTTTCCAGGCCTTACGACTATTCGCCCGACACTACCCATAAAGGTCACCCCCTACTACGACATATTGTCCGGTTGAGGGACACGCTTTATCACACTTCCCAATAGCACTGCAGTCCCACACCTCCGTCTGGGTGCAGCTGGTCTTTTGATGATGAGTGTATGTCGGTAATTCTTTTTTATTGATAACTGTGCTAAAATTAGATGTAGCCTGCCACCCTAACCCTGATTATCTCTCTCTCTCTCTCTCTCTCTCTCTCTCTCTCTCTCTCTCACAATCCCTCCCCCTTCTGTCTTCCCGGTTCTGGCCAGCTGAGTGTGGTGCCTCCTCCTTGGGGAGCGAGGGGGTCCTCCTGTCCCCAAATTATCCAGCCAACTATGACAACAACCACGAGTGCATCTACCGTGTCCGGACTGACAACGGCAAGGGGATCCAGCTCACAGCCACCACCTTCCAGCTCCGAGAAGGAGACTACCTTCTGGTAGGTGGCAGTTCAGTGGGCAATATCACAATATTCTGTGGTTATGATGATAAATTACATCACGACTGATATTCCACAAATTGTGGATATTTTCTGCACTTGAATAGCTACCTGTTTCACTACACAGTATTCCATTGACGTCACACCTGTTGCTGCTCACATCCCACCAGTCAACTCAATGATGATGATGTTTATAGAGTCACTGCTTTATGGGTGGATGAATGATACACAAAATACACCCAGGCTAATATCCCGATACCGATACTATGAAGTTTGTCATTTTCAACAATGATAAATGGTAAATATGTACAAAATTATAACTAATTTATATATATATATATATATATATATATATATATATATATATATATATAACATCGCTTAACAAAATTCAATTAAACAGTTTTCAATCATATATATATATAATGTGAACATGATTAAAAACTGATTGAATTTTTTAAGTGATGTTATTAAAAAGAAGCGAAGCAAAGCAAGACAAGATTTCTGAAAGTTCATGTATATTAATGTATTATCTTTCAGAAATCTTGTCTTGCTTTGCTTGTTGAATTTAATTCAACAGTTTTCAATCATATTCACATTATATGTTCACTTCAACTAGTACTTTACATGACAACAAAAAGTCATGTGCACTAAATTCAGTAACTAGATGTGTATCCATTGTGTTCATATCTAGATACTTATATTTAAACGCTCAGAGAAATCTACCAATTAAAATGTGTATTTCAGTCCCACTTTAACACATGATGTTTAAAACAGCTTCCTATTCATCAGCTTCATTTGGGAACAGAGCAAGAACGTGGAAGGAAAAGTAGTTCCTATACTACACCATCATTTACGGCAGAATTTTGGAGGGAGGCAGGGTCATGGATAGATAGGAAATATGATAGAACACACATCCATCCCACTAAATAAATATATGATATTGATATTTGTGCACCAGAATCAATGGTTTAAAGTGAACACCAGGATCGCAAGTATTGATATTGAGGTATCGATCCGACCGTCCATACAGTAGAAAGACTGTCACAGCAGCAAGAAAACACTTAGTACAGCTTTTATAGCATCCAGTGTCGTGAGAGGAAAGAGGCTGAAGAGCTAATCTTTGGACAGCAAGAGCAAACAGGAAAGACCTTCACTTTCATAACCGGTACACAGTAAAATGAAACATGAATGATGTAGTTTTGATCATTTCTGAGTGTTGAGATTGTTCACAATTAACAGTTGACCGTTGACTTTTGCAGTCTGACCATTTATATCTAGATCTCTTATATTTTAGTTAGACAACGAATGCTGTTAATGCCAGAAGGCTAGCAAGGCTACACAACTTAAGCTAACATCATGCTAACACTGATCAACCCCAGTCAGCCAGCCAGGATAACGTTTGCTGCTGTAAGCTACAGGTATGCTTGACATCTGGTGTTTGAATTGCCTTGCAGATGAGTGTGACCGAGGCTAGTCTGGATGATTGAAAAAGTCCATGCTGGTAGCTAACTTGCAAACAGTGACACTAATGACGTGGGAATGGAAAAAAAATGATATCAGAAGCAGTATATTGCCAAACGTATTCACTCATCCATCCAAATCAGGTGAATTCAGGTGTTCCAATCACTTCCATGGCCACAGGTGTGTAAAACCCAGCACCTAGGCATGCAGACTGCTTCTACAGACAGTAGTGAGAGAATGGGTCGCCCTCAGGAGCTCAGTGAAGTCCAGCGTGGTACCGTGATAGGATGCCACCTGTGCAACAAGTCCAGTCGTGAAATTTTCTCACTTCTAAATATTCCACAGTCGACTGTCTGTGGGACTATAACAAAGTGGAAGCGGTTGGAAACGACAGCAACTCAGCCACGAAGTGCAAAGTCACGTAGAATGACAGAGCGGGGTCAGCGGATGCTCAGGCGCATAGTGCGCAGAGGTCACCAACTTTCTACAGACCTCCAAACTTCATGTGGCCTGCCCTGCCGGTGCTACGAAGGCCTACTCTTTTAGAGGTCAGCACCAGCCCTATTAGTAGTACTATTGTTCGAAAATGCCAGTTCATGTGTCAAAGTTCCCCAAAGTTGAATTGAGTGCACCAGAAATTTGCTGGCCTTGACACCTGCAATTGTAATTTTACCTGCAACATGCAAGTAGAATTAGAATTAGAACTGACTGAATTAGAACTGATTAGTATGACTGGACCCTCAGTATGTACCAGTAGAAGTATGGCTTCAAAGTGGCTGCGGATGCTATTTTTAGCTGTTGTAACGCTTGGAGTCAATCGAGCTTCAAACCTTTACTTCAGTCCGGAAGGGTTTGGTGATGGGAACTCAGCAAAGGAGACTTACAGCACATGGAGCAATTGCCAGCCAGTAACTCGCACACACATTGGCAATACTCCGACCAGTCACTTTATTAACCAGTTTACCACACGTGTGAGGCATCATAGCTTGGTTATCCATTCATACATGAACAAGTGCACCAAAGCTCCAAAATAGAGTTACTCACAGAGATAAAAGGAAAATGAAAGAAAATCATGGTCTGGTGGTCTTTTGGTCATGCAACGACACACGCTTTCCTCCTTTCTCTCTCCAGCACAGCAGTGCTACGTGCCTGTGCACAGTACTTGGGTATTACATCTTGAAGAGTCAGTACACACACAACATGCTGTAGTCCATCTTTATACATGTCAACATGGCACACTGTGTCATAAGCAAACTAATGTGAGGTTATTTAATGCCTGTATTTGGTTTATTTGGTTTAGTTAGTGTGATGATGTAGGCATGAAGTTGGAGAGATGCTAACTGGTGATCGTAGGGTTCCATTAACCGTTAGCTACATTAGCCTTCCATAGCTCCAGTAGAAAACGTTTGCCAAACTATTCTCGTCAGAGGTCAGAACAGCCAATGCATGTGGTGCGATTGGTCAAAGACAAGTTTGATGAATGAGATGCAAAAGTTTATCAAACTTGATTTGGATTGGAGATTTTGCATATTAAATTTATACTAACCCGGATGTTTGCGATTTGAAACAGCTAATTAGGGTGATTAGCAAATACGCTCATCATCAAAAGAACAGCTGCACCCAGAAGGAGGTGTGGGATTGCAGTGCTGTTGGGAAGGAAGATAAAGGTTACCAGGAACAATAAATGATGATACATTTAGACTGATATGATCAATATTTAATGAGATACACATACAGAAGTAGAGTCTCTCAGTATGGCGTCGGGCCATGCTAACCCAACATGCCAGACGTCTCGGCATGGAGTTGTAGAGGTTCCTAATGGTGTCCTGTGATAATCCATCCCATGCAGCTTGAATATTCTCACACAGTTCCTGCAGATGGTGCGGTAGGGGTGGAGGTGGAGTGACACCAGGCCTTCTGGACATGTGCCGTGTGACAACAAACCGTTCATCTTGGTGCTGATCACGGTGCCTCCACACACGTATTCATTGGTCGTCTCCACCAAGACAAAACCGGGACTCGTCACTGAAGATGAGCCGCTGCCATTCTGAGTCACTCCATGACAGTCTGGCACGACACCATTGCAGTCTTTGGTGACGTTGACGTGGTGTTAAGGACAGCCAATATAGTGTTCTGCGTGCATCGTCCACAGTGGTGGCTGTTGGGTCAGTTTTATAGGCAAAAACCTTTTGTCCATTTCCACCCAAATCAACAGGTCATATAGCGTCACAGCTAAGTTGTACAAGGCTTAATCAAGCACGTGGTTTGATGTAATGATTTAGGCAAGCAGTTCGCATGATGGTAACCGGTGCTAATAAGCTTCCATTAGCCACGGTGCGAAACCTAAGCAGCAAAAAATCGAGCCCTTCCTTTAATACAGATTTAATAGAATTCTGACTTCATGCTTTGACCTCCTCCTCCGGAGCATAAGTATGCATGCCAAGTGTGGCTCCTTCACACCCTTCAGCATTTTTAATTCGCTGCAAACTCCCCTCCAGATCGGCCCGCGCCTCTCAAAGGTCGCCTGTTTAAAGAGGAGATAATAGATTAATGAGGTACCCCGGCTTAGCGTGATTTAAGGGGGGGGTGGCGTTTGGAACGGCTCTGCCAAAAAAGAAGAAGTTTGATGGCGGAGTTTGGGCCGTTGCATCATCCTCTTCTGTTTGCCGCGTGGATAACATGTAAGAGCTTGTAATCCACAAGGTACCAGTGCATGTGATTTAGCCGAGGCATTAACTATTCATAGACTCATTTAAGTCTCGGCGCTCAAGGCGCCCATAGCTTCGTATGAGAAAGGAGCTCTCCGAAGACCACTGTGGCCACTAATTAAGTAGCCGGGGTGTGAAACAGTGAGTGGAGTCGGCTTGGCAATCAGACGCACATAAATCTCTGTTATAGTCTCGTTCCTGCGGTATTTCCATTAATCCCAAAAACATTGTTTCCCTGAATGCGGTACGGCTAATTGAGTCCGTTGCTGTCTTATCCGACGCGAGGCGTGTGATTCCAGCACCTCCTTCCTTGGCAAACTCTTGTTTATTTTTAGCTTGTATTTTAGCTGTTAGCTTAAAATGACTCCTGCCGGTTAGCTCCTGCTGTGTGAGGAGCTCCAGAAGTGATTTCTTTTTGGCTTGCTGGTGATGCTTTGTATTTACGGAGCTCTAAAGATTGGAGCTGGAAGCGTCTTTCGACTCCCTGGCAGAGGACATTCCCGTTCCTCCACAAACTGGCCAGTGGTGGACAGTAATGAAGTAAATGTAATTGGTTACTGTACTTAAGTGGTTTTTTCGTGCATCTGTACTGAAGTGTTTACATTTTTCTGTCGTTCTTTGTACTTTAACTCCACCACATTTCCAGGTCAGATATCTGACTGTTTACTCCACTGCATTATGGGAAATTTGTCATTCCTTTCGGCTTATGTGAGCATAAAAACGTAACAAGCTTATTCATGGATTCTCAGCATCCACGGAAATGTCCATTTCAGGCCTGGACTACATCAAGGAGCACCTGGAGGAAGGTACTGTAGGTAAAGCAGGACGGGGTTAATGCAAACACTGACTGATAATCACACATCAAAGCCTCAGTGAACAGATCAAACATATTGTTCCTGACTTTGTGGGTAAATAGACACAGTATAGAAACATGTACACATGCACTCGTGACTGGTGAGCGTCTTTTTCTGAATGTACACAAACACTGTTTACTTTTATAGTAAATTCGTTTTGTCTGGTTTACGTTTATTAACAGAGACCTACAGATGCAGTACAGTAAAGGAGAACTCATTTGTGAACCTGTTTAAAGTTTTTAAGTTCTTATTAAACTTTAACTTGTAACTAAGCTGCAAATAAATCTTAAACTGAAACTTTGCTTGTTTGTTATTTTATAGTTCTAGCTAATGGAACCTGTTCTCCTTCAGTGTTCTGTGTTTATGATCATTTGAATAGACATCAGTGTCAGACTAATTACTGAGCTTCTATTATAGACTGGTGGACTGAGAGACACTAGAGTCTCTTCACCTACACTGAGCTGATTAAGAGTCTTGTTCCAGAAATGATAATAGGACATTAGAGCCACAATAAATCATGCTCCTGTTACTCTCCATACTTAAGTACATTTGAAGGTAAATACTTTAGTACTGTTACTCCAGTGGAGGTCTAAAGGGAGGAGCTTCTACTGACTCTGGAGGAGTATTGTACCTTGGGGATCTTTAACTCAACTACATGGTATGTGTATTTCATCCACCACTGAAACTGGCAGCCCATTCCGGGCATGCAAGCCGGAGTCACATGATCATCTATACCATCAGGGTCTGAAACAGCGTCCTCCGTGCCAGAAAAGTGGGAAACTGCTGCTTGACATTGATTTATGACCTTTAATATTTCCTGCCGTGCTGCTGTGCCGGTGCTTTTCCTCCTTCCTCTGTTTGTGGGGGCTACTGTCTCAGTATGAATGTAATATCCAAAAGCAATTACAAAATCAGCAGAGACAACAAATTCAACATTTTGTTTGGGGAGGTTGGAAAAAAAAAACATGCTTTCCTGTGAATATTATGATAATGTGCACGCAGCTGTCTTAAGAACCCCCACCCGGACAGAGCCTGGAGAAGCAGAGCAGCAATCCGGCCCTCAATAATGCTGTTTCGCTCTTCTGTCTCTTCCTTTTTACAGGTCTATGATGGCCAAGACAGTTCATCCAGGCTGCTGGGCAATTTCACGAAAAATGAAATGTCCAACACCATCATCAATAGCACCTCCAACCATCTGTGGATTGAGTTTAACAGCAACGGGACAGGAACCAGCAAGGGCTTCAAACTGATATACTCTAGTAAGTGATTTTGTCAAGGGGAAAATGTTTTTATCTTTAATTTAAAAACAATTATAGTTTGATATAACATACCATCCACTCTATATACATATAAATGAAATGTTGCAAAACGGCCCATTTTGAGCTCCTTAACATATCCTCTACAGAGAAGCCACTACTGCACATTGTAATGCAGTGTTTATTATTTAAATACTGTTTATTTACTGAATTCATCTTAACCAATTAGAAAGTACCATGTGCACTATACAGAAGATGTGGTTTTATGGTTATGGTTAGTTATGGTTAGGTTTTATCTCTTTTCCAATACGTCAAACTCAGCAAATCTTGCACTAAAATGTGCAGAAGAAGCTGATGTAAGATTTTCCTCTTTAGGAAAAACTAATAAAACATCTGATTGAGTGTTCAGTGCCGGGGTCGGGCAAATCAGGACGTTCGCGGATAGGCTTAAAAGTTTTATTAGAAGAGGGCACAGACAAAAGCGGAGTCAAAACAGGCAGGAAGTCTGGAACCGGCAAACAATACAAACGAAGGACAAAACTAGAGACAAAGTCAAAAAACAGAGCAAAGGATCCAAAAACCAAAAACAGCAAAAAGGGATAATAAGACTCGGTGAGTACTGCAAAACAGAAACGTTACTTCGCAAGGAGTTGCTAAACAGAATCGCTTAGAAAGAGCTAGCACCAGGAGAAAACAGTCAGTACTCTGGTGAGGCTGCTCTGCGATTGACTGCCGGCTGTGAGCGAGAGGTCACATGGTAATCCGAGGGGTTCTGGGAAGTGGAGTTCACAAGCGGTATAGCCCGTGTAGGGCTTGAAGGGCGCGTGACATTCAGATTTTTTTATATATATATTTAATTTCATGGAAATTAAGCTTGAAAAACAGGACATTTTGAACTTTTTGGTTTTGTGAAGTCACGAAACATTGACTGAATTCAGCTTATGAACTGAAAAATGAAGTGTGCACTATGTAAAAGTTGTGGCATATTTTAGATTTTAGGTTTTATCTCTTTTCCAATGTACCAAACACAGCAGAAAAAAAAACAAATTTAAGTTTTTCCTCTAGAGGAAATTGATAAAACATGTGATCTGAGGGTTCACACTTTTTCATACCACTGTATATGGAAATTAAGCTTCAAAAACAGAAGATTTTGAACTTTTTTGTTGTTGTAAAGTCACCAAAATCGAGCCATTGACACAAAGCTGTATGAAAAATGTTTGTGTGGCTCTGCTCAGATCACCTATCCTTTATAGAGAACCCACTTCTGCACATTTAAATGCACACAATTAAAGTTTATTTACTAAATTCATCTTAATAAATTGGAAAATAAAGTGTGCGTTAAGCAAAAGTTTTATATTTTAGATTTTAGGTTTTATCTTTCTTTCAGTATACCAAACACAGCACATTTTGCACTAAAATGTGCAGAAAAAGGCCAGATTTAATTTTTTTCCTCTAGAGGAAATCAATAAACTGAGATCAGAGTGTTATAAATGGTTTTATACCCCTGTACATGAAAACTGAGCTTCAAAAACAGCCCATTTGGAAGGTATCAAACCATTTACATATACCCACCTATTCAGCCTACTGAAGTTTAGCCACGCCCACTCAAGTTATATGGAGCATTTCACCTCAGACTGCTTTTTGACTGAGGTAGAGTCAAACAGAGCTCTCTACCAATAATCACAGAAGCATGCGGTTTAATTATAAGGGATAATGAGCAGCTGAAAAATCCTAGAAATGAAAAATGAATTCTAAACAAATATTTTGAATAAGAATTATGTAAAATGACTGACTTTGGTTAATGAACCCACATTCAAAGATCTGAGGGGGGGAAAGACATGCAGGACATGGACCATTCATATGGGCATTTATGACTTGTAGTTAAATATGATCTGAGCTGAGGTTATGTTATGTTATCGTGTTATTGATCACAGCTTGGTTTGGACAAAACCTAATAAACCATAATACTGCTGATATGATGCGTATTATATGGTCATTTCCACAGAAACCATTTCAACAAGACGATGCTAATGATAACAATAAAACAATTAAGATAATAATAATCATTTTCCTTCATGTTCCATCAGCTCGGCTCAGCTGACGCGGCGGCGGGGGCTGGGGGGTGTGGTGGATGGGGGTTAGATGAGGGCGCGCGAGTTCCGTTCCGGGCCGTGTGGTTTACGAGGCCTTTGAAAGTGCTTTAGCGTGCAGTTGGAACGTGGGGGGATAAAACGAGTGGTACGGCTACGGGGCAAGCGCGCAGATAAAAGATGGTCTTTGGGCCGAGCATATGTTGTGCCAATATTAATTTGAAACGGCCTGCTCCGGGCGGCGGCTGCAGCAATCGCAGCAGGGAGGTGCCTTTTTTATAGGACAACCTTTATGTCATTATTAAGCAAGAATCAGCCCTCCGCCTGCCAGGGGGTTGATTTCAGTGGACAGATGTCTTTTTTTTTCCTCTCTTCTTTAAAACAACCTCTGTTCCGTTCTGATGACCTCGCCTCCTGTTCGCTTCCCTTTCCAAGGCTTTGACCTTGTCAAGTGTGAAGAGCCGGGCACCCCTAACTACGGCTACAAGATCCAGGACGACGGACACTTTGCCAACACGTATGTGCTGTACAGCTGCAACCCGGGCTACACCCTGCACGGGAGCAGCACGCTGACCTGCCTCAGCGGAGAACGCCGGGTCTGGGACAAGCCGCTACCGTCCTGCATTGGTAAGAAGACGCCTACATATGGTCATATCAGTTATTGACTAACCATCAGAGCCACTGATCATCTAGCAGTGTGTGAGAATCAGAGATCTCTCTTCATTTCACTTCCAGCTATTCAGTACAAGGTGTTCATTTGTCAGGAGATGTGTTTGGGGGTCGGGCGGCTGAGGTTGATAAAGGATAGTCCACCTGTGTAAGGAGTTATTCAAAAACTGGAGCTCAGAAAGTGATTACGGGAGTCCAGACCTCAACATGACTGAATGTGTTTGGGGTTCTTTGGATGGTGAGAAGAAGCAGGGAATGCTCAACCAACTTCTAAGACTGAACTTTGGGGATGTGTCTCTTTGAGGAACTGTAATCGAGTCTTCTGAAAAGGTAAAGATGTAAGGAAGGTACAGAGTGGACACACTAAATAAAATGCAAAATTGGTAAAAATATTCAATTTAATTTTATACATACATATTAATGTATATATTTAGTTGTGGATGTTTCTGTGTAATTTTCTCTGAAATATACAGTATATATATACATTTCATGTGCTAAGTGACACTACAAAATTTGCTGAAACATTTTTTTAAATGACAAAAATAAAAAAAATAATGAAAAACAATTTTGAAAGAAATTGATTTAACAAAATTAAAATTAAGCTGTTTATGTATATACCGTATATGTACAGTAAAGTATAGTATATTGCCGCTGGTCGATGAAAAACATGTTTCTCCATTTCTGTTGTTTTTTACTTTTAAGCGTCATTTGGAACACAGCAGCTGCATGACGATTCTATTTTTAAGTAAATATGTGAAACTGACAACTTGAAGGCCTTTAAAAAAAAAACTCCACTTTTTAGTCTTTTTCCTTTTATCGAAACAGATGTTCAAATGACCCTCAGGTAGATTTACTCTACCTATCAGCAGCTGTTATTGAGCGGAGTCCATGCCAGCCGTCATAAGACATATACTAAGACATATACTGAAAAATTCAGACAGTCTACAGTTCTCTTGGAATATCATTCTGATCATATGCAATAGATCTGCTCACAATAAACAATATCACTGTATTATCAATTTAATTTAATTTCATTTCATTTCATTTCATTTCATCAAAACAAAAATCATCAATACAATACAAAAAAATCAGATAGGAGCCAGAAAATATCATACCAAACACCTAAATCACGTCCTGCAATAAGAACTCTTCCCTGTATGATGCATGCTAGCTTGCTAGCCATTGGTTGTGTCTGGTTAGCTTTAGCTCGCTAAGTGTCTCTGACTCTAAAACTGTTTTGTGTGGGCGGGGCAAGAGACGTCAGCCTTGTTATTGGTTAGGAAGAGCTTCACCCAGGATTAGAGTGGCTAAGTAAGTAATGGAAGCTTATGGAATACCAATTAGCACCATGCTTACTTACCTCAGTTGTTTCGCACCCTTTGAGTGGTTTCTGATTGTTGTCCTTGGAAGCTGGACAAAATCATCGGTCATATGGCTGAAAACAGGAGTGGCCTTCTCATCTGAACTCTGTATATACATACGTGGTCCACCATCCTCTTTCTATTGGGGTATGCTAACTGTTCCATTGCCGGTTAGCTACATTAGCCCCATAGCTCCAGTGCTAGATCTTAAAAGCCAAACTAGGCACTAAATATACACTCATCATCCAAAGTATAGCTGCACAAATAGCTGCACCCAGAATTAATCGACCAACAGGAATGAAACTTGGTGATTCAAGTGTCACGGACAGGCCTTATTGCTGTACCTGACTGACCCAACAGCCACGGTTACAGACATTCAGTGAGCAGTGATGCCCTCCATGAGTCATCCTGTTAGTGTAGCACCATTGACAGACGGCTGCACCACGCAGGACTACATGCACACAGACCGTTACAACGTCTGTCCTTAACACCACGTCACCGTCACCAAAGACTGCAATGGTGTCGTGCCAGACTGTCATGCAGTGGCTCAAAATCGCAGCGGGTCATCTTCGGTGATGAGTCCCGCTTTTGTCTTGGTGGAGACGACCAACGAATCCATGTGTGGAGGCACCGTGGTCAGCACCAAGATGAATGGTTTGTTGTCACATGTCACACGTCCAGTTGGCCTGGTGTTACTCCACCTCCACCTCTACCGCACCATCTGCAGAAACTGTGTGAGAATATTAAAGCTGCATGGGATGGATTGTCACAGGACACCATTGGGAACCTCTACAACTCCATGCTGAGACGTCTGGCATGTTGGGTTAGCAAGCATGACGGTCTGACGCCATACTGAGAGACACTACTTCTGTATGTGTAGCTCAATAAATATTGATCATATCAGTCTAAATGTATCATCATTTATTGTTCCTGGTAACCTTTATCTTCCTTCCCAACACCACTGCAACCACACACCTCCTTCTGGGTGCAGCTGTTTTTTGATGATGAGTGTATATGAACTGAAGGACTACATTTTTGGGGGGATGGGTGGAAAACTGGTCATATTAAACCTTTCTCTGAGCTGCTCCTGTAACATGAAATGGAATGTTTTCATCAGGTGGTGAGGAATCATTCAGAAGGGTTTGAAGGCATCCCAGCTTCAGATGTTGAATCTGGCTCTGTTATGGGATATTAGGTGAGGGGTATGTTTAACAGTCGTGCCTCTTCACTAATTGAAGTGATTGCAGAGCGCACGCTCTTTGTGTTTGGAGCATTTTGCCTGTAATACGAGGGGACGTGAAGTTTCCACCCTCCGTCACGAATAATCCATTAACTGCTTGTCGACATTTGTCATTATTTACAAAAGTGGAATCGGAGGCAGATGAGAAAGGAGAGAAAGAAGAAAAAAGTGTCCTGAATATAATAAAATGATTCATTTCAGCAGCAGCGTATTAGAGAGCCTGTCAAACACGTCGCGGGAGTCGTTTACAGCTGACTGAGGAAAGTTTTCTTTACTTGAGAAAGATAAATGTCATCGCGGCTGTCGGCATGTCTCACGGAGAACTTCTCAGCGGATGGAAATGGTGGAGTCGAGCACAGAGTACTTGGTAGTGGTAGTTAAAGAGTCTACTGGGGGACAGTCGTGGGCTGGAGGTTAGGGAACCAGCCTTGTGACCAGAAGGCCGCTGGTTTGATCCTCTGAACTGACAGGACCTGACTGAAGTGCCCTTGAGCAAGGCAGCTAGACCCCAACTGCTCCCTGGGTGCCATGAATGGGGCTGCCCACTGCTCTAGGCAGGCATGCTTACTGCCCCCTAATGTTCTATTGTATTCCATTCTGTTATGTTTTATTATTGTCTATTCTATTCTATTCTATTCTATTCTATTCTATTCTGTTCTGTTCTATTCTATTCTATTCTATTCCGTTCTGTTCTATTATGTTTTATTCTATTCTATTCTATTCTATTCTATTCTATTCTATTCTATTATGGTCTATTCTGTTCTGTTCTGTTCTATTATGTTTTATTACTGTATATTCCATTGTATTCTATTCTGTTCTGTTCTATTCTATTCTATTATGTTTTATTATTGTCTATTCTATTCTGTTCTGTTCTGTTCTATTCTATTCAGTTCTGTTCTATTCTGTTCCATTCTGTTCTATTATGTTTTATTATTGTCTATTCTATTCTATTCTATTCTATTATGGTCTATTCTGTTCTGTTCTATTATGTTTTATTATTGTCTATTCTATTCTGTTCTATTCTATTCTATTCTATTCTATTCTATTCTATTGCTTGTTTACTCAGAAACTGTCTGCAGATTGAATGTGACAGGTTTTGCATGTTGACTGGTTCAGGAGTGTATTTCTATCCAAAGGAACAGTAGAGTAGTACAGTGCTGCTCACGTGTAACAATAACAACCTCAAAATCCTTACCTTCACTGCCGAGCAAATCTATTTTACCCACTCTGTAATTTCCTGTTCTTCTTACTGTAGGATGTTAGTCCAAGTGTACTTTATTGATGACAATGTTATATAGAAAATGGGGCCCCTAACAACCACCTGGAACACCCGGTAGACCCACCAACACTGACCCCATCAGATAAACAGCACTTCAAAGCTTTCATCTCTGAGAGAGAAGAGAACATCAAACTCCACGGTTGCTTCAGATCTGAGAACATCCACAGGTGTTTCTGTCCATCCTTCTTCCACTGTGAGAAGACACCTCATCGCTATAGAGGTCTGAAAGGACGTGTAGCTGTTCAAGAAGCTCCTCACTGAGAAAAGGACAAGCACATGTGCACACTGAAACTGGACATCTGACGTGTGGAGGAAGGTCTTACAGACTGATGACTCACAGTTCCAGTGGAAGTATAAATATGTGTTTCTAATAAAGTGGCCAGTGTGTGAAGAAGTGTCTCCTTGACTGATATATAGAGTGCATCCATAAGAGACTTCATTCAGTGCAATTGCATGGAACTGCGAAGCCAGAGCTTTAGACGGAGACCCTCCCTTTGCTCAGAACCGAGGCAAAACATCTGTGATGGGCTCCTTAAACCGACCCAGCGGTTTTCTAATGTGTACCTTTGAAAGGAGACACATGGTGCCGTTCTGCACCGCTCCGGTCC
Source organism: Semaprochilodus insignis (assembly GCA_034552555.1). Taxonomy (NCBI): domain Eukaryota; kingdom Metazoa; phylum Chordata; class Actinopteri; order Characiformes; family Prochilodontidae; genus Semaprochilodus; species Semaprochilodus insignis. The sequence continues at coordinate 687,815 of CM067478.1, forward strand.
CCATGCCCTAATTAAAACGGCTTGAATGAGATATACTGCAGGTGCTTGGCATGGAAAATGGATGATATTGCCCAGAGCGGTCATTGTATTCATTTGTTTGAATTAGCCAACATAATAAGGCCGTTTCCTTCCTCGTTCAGCCGACCTCATGTTTCTCATGCAGAGTGTGAGGATCAGCAGGATTCTCGACGGCTTAAAGGAGACGGAGCTGTTTGGCATAAACTGTTGTGACATATGGTGCCAGTCAAAAGTCTGTTTCCATTCTGATTGACTGTATGTTTTTGATCATCTTAGAGATGTTTAAAGGCTTGAGGTTTGTCTCTAACACAGTGTGAATACACTCATTATCAAAAGAATAGCTGCCCCAGAAGGAATCAGCCCACAGGAATGAAACTTGGTGGGCAGGTTTGATATGGTGAGACATGCGAATGATTCAAGTTTCATGATCGGCCGTGAAACCGCACATGTGATGTAAGCAAGGACGCGCCTTATCCCTGTACCTGACTGACCCAACAGCCACGATAGCAGACATTCAGCGAGCAGTGATGTCCTCCATGAGTCATCCTGTTAGTGCCAGCACCCTTGGCAGACAGCTGCACAACGCAGGACTACATGCACACAGACCGTTACGACCACTGTCCTTAACACCATGTCAACGTCCCCAAAGACTGCAATGGTGTCGTGCCAGACTGTCATGGAGTGACTCAGAATGGCAGCGGGTCATCTTCAGTGACGAGTCCCGCTTTTGTCTTGGTGGAGACGCCCAACGAATCCGTGTGTGGAGGCACCGTGGTCAGCACCAAGATGAACGGTTTGTTGTCACGCGCCACACGTCCAGAAGGCCTGGTGTCACTCCACCTCCACCCCTACCGCACCAACTGCAGGAACTGTGTGAGGATATTCAAGCTGCATGGGTTGGATTATCACAGGACACCATTAGGAACAAGACGTCTGGCATGTTGCATTAGCCCGACGCCATACTGAGAGACATTACTTCTGTATGTGTATCTCAATAAATATTGCCCATATCAGTCTAAATTTATCATCATGTATTGTTCCTGGTAACCTTTATCTTCCTTCCTAATAGCGCTGCAGTCCCACACCTCCTTCTGGGTGCAGCAATTCTTTTGACGATCAGTGTATTTGCTCCCAACACACCTGATCCAACGAATCAGCTTACAAGAACACCAGGGCCGCTAGGACCGGGGTTGAGAAACACAACACCGGTTAACTTGTTGTCACTTGGAATTGACCGGGGGTGCCTAAACTCTTGCATATGACCGTACAGTATGTCTATGATCAGAAACTACATACAGTAAACATCCACTACTTGTAGCTCCAACGCAAGACGAAAGAAAGAAAGAATGTCTTGGCTGATGTATTTGGGTTCAGCTCTGTGAGTTTGCTGTTTATTATGTGTATTATCTCTGAATAAAACGTGCCGTAACTCTTCTTTTCCTTCCTCCCTCGCTAGCGGAGTGTGGAGGCCACATCAGCGGCGCCACATCTGGTCGCATCCTGTCTCCCGGCTACCCGGCCCCCTACGACAACAACCTCCACTGCACCTGGTCCATCGAGGCCGATACAGGGAAAACCATCAGGTACCCAAAGCCATGATTTCCTCTGTGGGCAGCGGGGTGTGCGTGTTCCGCCGCACCTCCGTTAATTCCCATGTAATTCCCGCACAACTCATAACGTAGCATGGTGATTGCATCGCCGCCCCTGCTACGAGGCCTACCGCTGGCTGGCATCTGTTACTTCAAGTCCATTATCGTAAGAGTAGGGGAGAGAAAACAGCGAGCACAAGCAGAGATAAGCCAATTAGGCTTTCAAAAATGGGCTGAACATCAGGTAAGCCAATTCAGTTTAAAGAAGAGATTGCAGCAATGGTGTGATTTGACGGCGCTGCTGGATGCGCTCCATTATTCCAGAATGGAAAGGGATTTTTCTGTCCCTCTCGGTACAGAAATGATGGGACTGGTTGAAGTACTTGAATACACAGTCCTGTGTTTGTGCTCTCTGGTGCCGCTAACTGAGGGAGCCCGACGATGTCCACCCACGCGTCCCAAAGGGCCAGTTAGCGTTGTTTTGACTACTATTGATGAATGGCTTGTCGGCATTGTTTCTGCTCCACTAATGTTTGCAGCGGTTGACGTGAGGCCAGGCCGTGGCATCGTCAGATCTAAATAATCAGAGCTGCAGTTTTGCACAGCGGAAACCCGGAGCGAATAGCCGAGGGGCCCTGCAGCACCACACGCGACCTCATAAAAAGAAAGAGATGGCCGGCCGAAGATCACGTTATGTGCTTCTTCCACGTGCGAGTTGAGAAGATCTTAGCGATGTAGAAGCAGGGCCTGGAACACACTTTAAATAATTCCAGAAAGTGGAATTATTTAAAATCCGGAAAATAGAGCTGTGGTGTACAAATTGACACCCACATAGTTGAATTATAGAACATGAGTGTTGAACTGTAAGGCTTGAAAAGACTAAGTGAATTATAAAGGAACTGCTGCTGGAGTGTTTGCAGCTACTGTCCACCAGCTGATTGCGCTAAATAGAACCGAACTGGTCAAAATTCCATCTGTTTCTCTGTATACTGTATTACCCTGTTCTTCAATGGTCAGGACCACCACAGGACCACCACAGAGCAGGTATTATGTGGGTGGTGGATCATTCTCAGCACTGCAGTGACACTGATGTGGTGGTGGTGTGTTAGTGTGTGAGGTGCTGGTGTGAGTGGATCAGACACAGCAGTGCTGCTAGAGTGTTTAAACACTGTGTCCACTCACTGTCCACTCTATTAGACACTCCTACCTTGCTGGTCCACCTTGTAGATGGACAGTCAGAGACGATAGCTCATCTGCTGCTGCGCAGTGCAGTGTTGGTCATCCTCTAGTCCTTCATCAGTGGGCACAGGATGCTGCCCTCAGGACGGACGCAGCCCACAGGACGCTGACCTAAGTGCTGAGAATGATCCACCCCCCCTTCATAATACCTGCTCTGTGGTGGTCCTGTGGGGGTCCTGAACAGGGTAATACAGTATACAGAGAAACAGATGGACTATAGTCTGTTACTGTGGAACTACAAAGTGCTCCTATATGGTCAGTGGAGCTGATCAAATTAGCTTTTCCTTGATTTTTGGGTGCTTTGGGAATGAAACAGGCTTAATAGTCTAAATATGGGGCTAAAGTATAGAAGTTTAGAAGTTAACTCTTCTCCAAATGTGCATGAAATAGCTCTAAATTGAACAAAAATCTGTAAATCTGCATTCCCTGCTATGTGCTATGCTAATGAGTAAATATGGATTTAGCAGTTTTATGGTGTTAAATCTAGTCAGCCAACACTAATGTGCCTATATTTAGCAAACCGTCTCAGAATATGCATGTTAATGACCCTAGATCAGCTTTCTTCTTTGCTCATTTCAATACAGAATGCAAAGAAATGATTGTAGACCCTAATTCAGTATACAGAGGTGGTGTGCTGGTCCTGGAGTAACCCTGTCAGGCATATTATCCCTGCTCTACAGTACCTGATCCAACTAATCGGCTCATTTACAGGCTGTTCCTGAGCTGGTCTACACTGAGGAAGACATGGTACTTTGAATTGACACGATTCAAATGTGTTAAGTGGTTGCGCATGAATGAAACTTGTTACATCAACACAATTCTTTCCATTCAGAGTGCAGTGAAAGACAGCAGTTGTGTTGATGTAGTATGTTTTATGTGTGTGCAACCGCTCGACACATTTGAATCAGCTCTTTAAAGTGGACAGCTCTGAAAGGGTTTGCAGCAGGTTAATCCCTGAAGCTGCAAGACCTACAGCTCTGGAAAAATTGAAGAGACCACCACAAAATGATCAGTTCCTCTAGTTGTACAGTTTCTGGGTTTGTGTTGGACCAAAATGAGCAGTTCTGTTTTATTCTATACTCTACTGGAAACACGTCTCCCAAATTCCAGATCAAATATTGTATTTAGATCTGTTTATTTAGAAAATCACTAATGACCCTCCAGAAGCCTGTTTTTTGAACCATGCTCGCTGTGCATTTCACCACAGCCACCGCTCGCCAGTCTTTCTGTAGGTCACTTGAGGTCATCTTACAGTGGTTAAGTGGCATTGGAATGAGGTGGCGCTCATCACGGTCAGTAGAGAGTGGTTTTGGCCCTCTGCCAGTCTGTAGCTGTGTTGTCCTGTGTGTTTGCTGCTTGACCTTGTTCTTATGAACCAGACGCTCACTGTATCTGCCAGTAAAGCTAGAACCCAACCTTCTGTTCCTCACTAAGAACCTGCTGTACATGTGAAGATGCTGATTTAAGAAGAAACTGGAGAGGTCTCTTATTTATTTCCAGAGCTGTCCAGTAATTGCTATTAACAGGAAATTTAACTGACATTTTTTACTTTTCTGTGTAATTAAAGGTTTAAAATGTAAACAAAAGCCACTCAGAGTGGTCTGACTTGAGCTGCTCACAGTGGTGGTGATGGTAACCAGACATCGGAAGAGTCTTAACGCCTCTAAAAGTTCCCTCACAGAAAATTATTGAACTATCACAAATCCATTACCTAATGCCTGAGACACTGTGTTATGATAGTTTATGAATGTCTGTTTTATGATGTTTATTATTATTGGCAGAGACGTAGATACAGGGCGTTCTAAACCAAAACAGTCCACAAGATGTATAACTGTTTTACCATCATCAACATTACCTATATAAGCTCAGTAGACACATGTAGATTCACTGGTGGGTTTGGATATTAGCTAAAACTAGAAAAGTGCATTAATGAATGGGAGTCTATGGAAGGAACAAGGGATGAATAAACGACACATAGAGGAGTATGGGTCAGTATGTCTGTGGATTACAGTTTGGGAATCCGCCCTTAAGTGCGTACATACACTTTGGTGGCTGTAGGTTACAGGAGACAGTAGAGTTTGAACGGGGGTTAAAATGAATGGGAGGAACGAGTGGTGGGGAAAATAGACAAACAGACGAGTGCGGGTCAGACCAACATCTAATGTGTGCTTGGGTTGCTGCCCTGAGATAGTGTATGTGAAACAGTGTTTTTCAGTCAAGCAGAAGTACAGTAGATGGGCTGGTACTTTTCTATCCCGTTCATTCCTAATGGGAAAAAAAATCAGAATACAACTGGAAAACCGCAAGTCGGATCAAATAGCAAGAACACCATTCCCGATCAGGCAGAACATTCTGGAATTGGAAATGTGTTGATGTCTCAATTGCATTGTGCAATCACTAATGACTATATGTGTGTTGTAGACATGGTGACCCCTGGTTCCCATCACCACCACTGTAATCATGTTTCTCTACAATCCACATTCTATACAATTTCTACACAATTCCTAAATAATTTGTCTTACATCAAACATCTTCCCAAGGTTTCTCTTAAGTTAGTTCTTTAGGAAGGTCCTCAGATACACGTCTACATCAGATTCAGGACGTGTTCTTAAACCACACCTTTGTGCTCCTCAGTGTGCGTCGATTCTGTCCTTACCTAAGAACAAATCCTAAATCAGAAAACACTGGTGAATATCAGAACCATGAAAACTGATTAAAATGGGCTTAAAGAAGAAGAAAGTTACTTTAGAACGGGTGGTGAATGAGACCCATTGAAACCCCCATTAAACCAACATATAATGTATGTTACTTGTAGCTCATTGAATCAGGCGGAGAGATTCTCTAAAGGTTAATTAAGGCAGATATGCCAATATACCATATTTTCCATGTACCTTCCTTAGAAAATCAGAGATCACCCTTTATTTATTTCATTTCTATTCAACATGGCCATTACACCCAAGTCATTCACTTTTCAGGAGGCATTTCTAAAGAGGTTAGAGAAAAGTGAAAAGTGATCTAATTGGAGAAAGTCTGTCACACATCCCCCTGGCTCAGTACTGAGCCTAACCACTGGGGACTCCATTTGCCAGGACAACCTGGGTGAGCATGTGACCTCCAGTAGGCAGCCGGCAGCCTATCCCAGATCGACCTCACCTGATGACTGATTAGTGTCACATGTTTTGTGGTCTACTTAAGGTGTATGCTTTGTCTAACCCATTGCAAAGTATCATATCTGTTTATGCAGTACATACCAAGCCTTGCTATTATCATCTCTTTGTGATCTCTGTTTTTCATTCGACCCTTTGCTTTCTTTTTCTCGACTTCGGGCTTGTGTTTTTGGTTATTAAACCTTGTTTAAGCGTCATCTGTACACGTCATACCTTGGCCCGATCCTTACAAAGTCAAAGTAAAAACCAGGAGTTACCAAAACTGGAGTTCACAAAATGATTAAAAGCTACTGGGACACTTAACAACTACCTGGAAGACCCACCAACACTGTCCCCATCAGATAAACAGCACCTAAAGCCTTTCATTAAAGTGCTCTGACTATTTCGCCATCAAGGACTGTAAGTTTGATTGAGTTGCACTATGCAAGATGCATCTTTTGGTGACCTCTTCAAAACCTTGTGACTGCTTAGTATAAAGACCCAGAAAACTGACTGTAAATATGGGCAAATATCCTGAAAATCTCAGATATTAATACCCAAAACTCAGTAAGCCGGAGACCACTGTTCACTTGGTGCATTTCCGGTCAAGTACAAGTTTTTATTCTTCAAAGCTACAAAGAAAACAGGACTCCTAACAACCACCTGGAAGAAGACCTGGTAGACTCACCAACACTGTCCCCATCAGATAAACAGCACTTAAAGCCTTTGATTGGAATTCCTTAAAGTGCTGTAACTGTTGCACCATTTACGGCTGTACATTTAATTAAGTGGCTAAAATGTTTACTATGAAAATCCCAAAAATTGACTGTAAATATGAGCAAATACCCTGAAAATCTGAGAAATTAATACCCAAAAATCAATAAGTCAGAGACCACCCTACATTTATTGAATTTCCAGTCAAGTTCGAGTTTTCGTTCTTTAAAGCTACAGAGAAAACAGGACTCCTAACAACCACCTGGAAGACCTGGTGGACCCACCAACACTCTCCCCATCAGATAAACAGCACCTAAAGCCTTTAACAGGTTTTTATCGCAGGGAACCGTTTCACCACTGAAGACTGTAAGGTGGATTAAATTGCTTATAAAAACACAGACAATTGAACACAGCTCCATTTGGTGACGGTATCTAAACCTCGTTGATGTGTACTAATAAAACTGGCTGTAAAAATGGGCAAATATCCTGCAAATCGTATATTCTGAGAAATTAATACCCAAAAATCAATGTCAGTTACCAGCCTACATTTATTGAATTTCCAGTCAAGTACAAGTTTTTATTCTTGGAAGAAATCAGCACTGTAAAAAGTGCAACCTAAAAAATACTATACTATTTTTAGTATATACTATACTATTTTTTTACAAGCAATTGAATAAGTTGTACTCAACTTTAATTTGAAAGGATTGTTTGTTCAAAGACCTTTTTTTAGGTTGAATAAACCTAATCCATTCGCTTGTAAGGTTGGACCAACGAAACACTTTTTACAGTGAGGACTCCTAACAACCACCTGGGAGACCTGGTGGAGTATAAATAAAACACCCCCAGAACATCGCTCAGGAGGTGACTCGTGATTTGTCTGGGGAGCTTGTACTACTAACATATGAACTGACATGACCTTACTGTGACCTAGCACAATGACACTGAGACCTCTTGACTTCTAAGAGTCCAAGGAATAAGCATGTACGTTTGCCGTCCGCAGCCTCCACTTCATCGTCTTCGACACGGAGGTGGACCACGACATTCTGAAGGTGTGGGATGGCCCGGCGGAGAGCGGGATCCTGCTGAAGGAGTGGAGCGGCTCCCTCCTGCCCGAGGACACGCACAGCACCTTCAACATCCTCACGCTGCAGTTCGACAGCGACTACTTCATCAGCAAGTCGGGCTTTTCCATCCAGTTCTCCAGTAAGCATCTCCCGCTCTCCCTCTCCCAGCTTCCTCTGGCTGTCTCTCGCCCTTGTTTCATCTCCCTCACTGTCATCATATCCTCTATGCCGTCTGTAGTCTTCGGCTCACGCGCAAAGGCGCCGCTTCATTCCTGTTCTATTTATTTCCAGCACAGACTGTTCAAGAGGGTCCTAATTACTCAAACACGCCTCTGTGAGACTTATAATTAAACCTGTGTTTGAAATGTGACAAAGTAGATAAAATAGGCTTATATATATATATGTGTATATATTTGGATCTCTGTAGTCACGCAGTACAGAGATCATATGTGAGTTGTTAGGAGGCTCACAGCATGGCATATTTAGAGGAGAGCAGCTGTCTCTGCCTCAATCTCTCTCTCTCTCTCTCTCTCTCTGTCTCACTCTCTCCCATCCCTCGCCCTCTGATGTATACCCCACTGATCTCACACTAATCTAAAATTTATCTGCATTACTTCAGCTACAACTGCCACAACCTGCAACGACCCAGGCACCCCCCAAAACGGCAGCCGCTACGGGGACAGCAGGGAGCCGGGGGACACCATCTCCTTCCAGTGCGACCCAGGCTACCAGGTCCAGGGAGTGTCCGAGATCACGTGCGTCCAGCTCAACAACCGCTTCTACTGGCAGCCTGACCCGCCCACATGCATAGGTCAGTCGCAGCTGCGGTTTATGTTTGCATGGTCCTGTTCTCTTTCCTTTAAAGCAACGGCGGTCACACTTTATATGGAGTGTGTCTAATAACTATGTAGTTACACAAGTAATAACCATGTAACTACTGGTGATGCATTCACTGCTAAAGAAAGGTACTAGTAGTACAGCTTATCCAAGGAAATGTGTATGGGCTCCGGTTCTTACTCGTGCAAGGCAAAGTGGGTCTCATGTAGTTGAAACAGCATGTTTACTTTTATGTAATTACACATGTGTAATAGGCCGAGGGTAATTACATTTGTATAAGCGGCTGTTTTTCCAATAAGACCTTTCTGACTGTAGCAGGAGGTTTTTAATTACCGGCACTAATTCCAGCATGGTTAAATGGCTGAAATATTATGTATAATATTAGGGGAAAATATTAGGGGCGTGTCGATACAGATGATATTTGCTGACTAATCAGAAATGCTGCTGAAAGTATGGCACAACGTTTAAAGCATGATATTATTTAGATTGCCCATTTAAGCAAAGCATATCCAGACAGTGTTAACAGCTTAGTTGTTTAAGAGAGGGAAAAAGATGGAATCGGATTGGTGTTGGTTTCAGCAGATACTCAAGGTTATGGTATCGGTATCAGTGTCCGGCATGAAAGTGGTACCGACCCTAGTAACAACACAGGCATGCATAGCCAAATGCTTTTGCTTTGTTTGTTGTTTCCTGTGCTGATGCAGCACAAGCTCGCTCAGAATGCAGGCATTTAAACACCTCTTGTGACAATCAAAAAAAGCCTTGTATCACATGTAATTACCAGTAGTTACAATGTTGTTACACGTGTAATTACACAATTGCAATTCAGAATCCAGTTTCTATGCCAAAACATTTCTTTAGTCCATTCCTGGTTCTAGAGTACCGCTGCCTGGCAGTGCTCCCTTGCTCCCAACACATCTGATCCAGCTAACGAACTGATGAATAAGCTCTTCACTGAGGTGAACTAGGGTGAGCACACTACGGTATGCAGGACAGAGCTACTCCAGGAGCGGGAATGGGAACCACAGCTTTAGTCCTTAGAAGAGTTATCCCCTGAGTTTATATATTATATTATTATGTGATCTCATATAGTATGTCATATCGCCGATAAGCTCACTGGACAAAAAAATGGTCACCTGTGACTGAAACGTACCTAATAGCATGTAATACCTCCATGAGCACCAATAACAGGTATTGACTGGACGAGTTTCTGGATGTAGGCCACATCAATGTTCAGACACTCTTGCATCAAAGAATTCCGAGGAAAATTCCCTGTAGACTGGGATTTTAGCCACTGCTGGTAGACCCGTATGACCGTACGCTTCCATACACCTGCAGATTCAGCTACTTCCTTCGCACTATGGTCTTTGGCACACCCAAATGCAGTCACTCCTTTTAGCCAATCATTAACATCTGCTTTGGAGCCATTTTCCACACATGGAACGAGACATTCACTGCACTGTAGCATCTCTTCCCAATCTATGGATCCCCTCACTCACACCCCTCAGGTATTTATAGCCCCATCATCCTCGTGCAGCGCCATCTGCAGGAGCCTGAAGTTACTACCAACTTAAACACACAAGGTGACTCATTGTTTGTCCGGTGAGCTTACTAGTCATTACTATGTCTGTTGCTGTTTTGACCTCAAAACAGGCAGATGAAGTCAGAAGCTCAGATCCATGTAGTTGTAATCCATTGCATTGCTGTATAATTACTTATGTAAGTGGTTATGCATAACTCTAACCAGTGATAACTCTAGGCTCCAGCTTGTGTTCACTGTATGGCTTTGGACCTCACAGGCTGTTTGTCCTTGCATCTAGAGCACTTGGTAGGAATTTAAGGGAGTTATGTAACATTCCTCCAAGCCCAGCTTTACAGGAGCGAGTCAAGCTGCTAGCCGGTTTATTGTTTCCTAAATTACAGTGTGTGCTCGCTATCGCCTGCTCCTGGACCTCTATAATTGTTTCCCATTCTATTCTTTCATACTTCCTACACCACCTTATGCCGTGCACGTGGAGGACGCGCATTGTGTCGCACGCTTTGGGAAGCCATGTGCGTCAGGGAGCGCATTCATCAGAGAACGTCTATATACGCTCATCATCAAAAGAAGAGCTGCATCCAGAAGGAGGTGTGGGATTGCAGTCTTCTGTTGGGAAGGAAGATAAAGATTACCAGGAACAATAAATGATGATACATTTAGACTGATATGATCAATATTTATTGAGCTACACATACAGAAGTCTGTCTCTCAGTATGGCGTCGGGCCACCATGTTTGCTAACCCTACATGTCAGACGTCTCGGCATGGAGTTGTAGAGGTTCCTAATGGTGTCCTGTGATAATCCATCCCATGCAGCTTGAATATCCTCACACAGTTCCTGCAGTTTGTGTGGTAGGGGTGGAGGTGGAGTGACACCAGGCCTTCTGGACATGTGACAACAAACCGTCCATCTTGGCGCTGACCACGGTGCCTCCACACACGGATTCGCTGGCCGTTTCCACCAAGACAAAAGCGGGACTCGTCACTGAAGATGACCCGCCGCCATTCTGAGTCACTCCATGACAGTCTGGCACGACACCATTGCAGTCTTTGGTGACGTTGACGTGGTGTTAAGGACAGTCGCTGTAACTGTCTGTGTGCATGTAGTCCTGCGTGGTGCAGTCGTCTGCCAATGATGCTGGCACTAACAAGATGACTCATGGAGGCATCACTGCTCGCTGAATGTCTGCAATCGTGGCTACTGGGTCAGTCGTGTACAGCGTTAAGGCCCGTCCCTTGAATCATTGCATGTCTCACGAGGTCAAACCTACCCATCAAGTTTCATTCCTGTTGGTTGATTCTTTCTGGGTGCAGCTATATGTGACGATGAGTGTATTTACATTGCGTCTCCGAAACTGGCTGCCATGTTACTGCACCACAGCGCTCTCTGCTGCTCTTAAGGGTGCAAAGGCTGAGGCTTAAGCACTCATGGCCAAGGTTGTTTCCATGCCCGGTGGCTAGCCGGCCTGTCGGTAATGCTTAGGTCACCACGTTTGACGTGTTAATTATTACTTTCCAGATCGAGAAGTGACATTTACATATCCTTCCAGATAATTGTACCGAGCTCCACTAAATCTTCTTGATAATTCATGGCGTTATTGATCTCCGCCTTTTTGCTTTTATGTTCCCAGAGTCCTTCCACTGTTATTGTCCTTCAGATAATGAACCCAGAGTAATCACTGTGTAATCAATTCAGCAAACGCTGCTCATCATCTGTGTGTATATGTGGCTATGTGTGTGCGTGTGCATTTATTGAAGCCCTCACGTTAAAGCTATCTCTCGCCCTCGCTCTCCTTGTTGTGATAGCTACCTGTGGAGGCAATGTGACAGGACCTGCTGGGGTAATTCTATCACCCAACTATCCTCAGCCCTACCCGCCAGGAAAGGAGTGCGACTGGCGAATAAAAGTCAACCCGGACTTTGTCATCGCCCTAATTTTCAAAAGGTAATGTGCTCACTCGCGGTCGGAGGCCACCAGATGGGCGCTGGCATTATACTGGCGCATGTCAACGTGCTACGTCAATGCCGGAGTGGAGGCAGCCAAAAAGCAACCACTTTCTTTCATTTCTGGAAGTAATGGCCGTTAATTTTATACTTTTAAGGGGACCTCCACTAAAAGGGACTCTGCGTAATTAGATGGTTAAGATGTGTGCAGAGTCCTTCAGAGTGGTTCACAGTGGTGGTAATAGGAACCAGACGTCCGCCTTTAAAAGCCAGTTGTTCTGAATACGCTGCCTGATCCCTTTGAGAAGGTTTTTAGTCCATTCATGGAGGAGAGAGGGACACACAGAGCACTGTACGTCAAAACAGAATCTAGATTCCTTTGGATTCCTTACATCCACTGAGAAGACATGAAGACCCCTGGTTCCCCGTCACCACCACTGTAGAGAATTCTGAGTTAATACGTTTCTATACAATTAACCAATAAATTGTTTTTATATTAAACCCACTCTGAATGAGTGCATAATTTTATCAATGATAATAAATCAATGATAAACTTATGCATGTAGGAATTTGGAATAATCTGCTCCCCTATAGTGTATATATCTTTAGCTATGTTTTTCTATGTAGCTCTACCCCCTCCCTCCCTCCCTCCCTCCCTCTCTTTCTCTCTCTCTCTCTCTCTATATATATATATATATATATATATATATATATA
>CM067478.1:735253-758830 GCA_034552555.1 Semaprochilodus insignis
GGTGGGGCAAGGAGGGATTGTGCCACCCCAAAAAATGTTGTTGTTGCATGATGCTCTTGCTGGTATCAGCACTGCCTGGCTGCTTTAAGAAGAGAGATCTTTCCTGCAGCCAAGCGCACTTACGCAACAGCACACACACATCGAAGCTGCGCACCTTGCCGCTGCGTGCAGTGCTGACGGAATCTGTGCTCAGCGACAGACTGTGACACACGCTGGATAAGAAAAGGTTGAGTACATAACCAGTGCCATACCTAAACCACCGAACGGATCAACTGTTAACTCACAGTCCAGGAACAGCCCGTACATCAGGCTCGCTCGGTGTTAATCTATGTAGGTTACATTATTTTGATCTCCTTCGACGGCTGCTGTTGCTCAGAAGCAGAGCCGATAATTTGTCCCATTTTCTCGCACTCTCTCTCCGCATAAATATTGGCCAAATCTCCCGGCGTGTTCTGCTGACATTCCGGTTCACGGGCTCAGTAGCGCCAGCGTGCATCAAAAAAAGCAAGCAACGTGCAACAAGACAATCTATTTTGCAACAATGCCAAGTTGGTGGGGTTTGAAGAAGTCTGCTAGTTTCGGTCTCCAAGGTCTGCTTCAGATTTTCAGATTGGCTGCTTTGGTTAACGTCAGTGTTCAGTCTCGTCGCCGTGTCGGTAGGACGAGCCACGCGCGGTTAATATGGAGGAGGACGTGGTTTGAAGTATGGAGACAAACAACTTAAAGGGGGACAAAATGTCAGAAATGTAGCGTTGAAGAGGGAGAACTGAGAACGGCAAAACTCGTGAGGGGTTGCGTGACGTATAACATATACACCTTTATGGTGTTCATTCATTTGTCCTTGTCATGCCGTTATTAAGCCTCATCAAGCACACGACTGGCCATTAACTGGCTGCCCATTATTGACTACTTTATTAAACAGGAAATAGAACCATTTTGAAGATTAATTTATTTTATTTGCGTTGTATATCGTATTCTTTTATTTTTATTTAATTCAATTCAACTTTCAACAGAAATCAAAAACACTAGAATTGTAAGAAACAAAACATTACTAAGAACAAGGAACACCGTAACAGGACCACCGACAGCGGGGCAAAACACCAAGCAAGCACAAAGGGAACTCCTTGGAGTCTAAATACACAAGGGCTAACCAGGAACACCTAGGAAGGGATGGAGCTACAAACTAGGGACAGGTGAGGGAGAAAAGAAGAGGGCGGAGACAGGAGGAGCTATAAACCAAAACAAACAGGAGCACATGGCACAGGACAACAAAAGACAAATAGGGGCAGGATGTGACAGTCATACCAATATAGGGTGTACAGGATAATGAAACACAGTCAGACTACCTCTCCAATGCAGTGACTAATATGTCTATATAAATACACACACACACACATTCTTGCAGCAAGAAGGGCTGGGGTATCTGGGGTCCTTTCTGTTCCAACAAAAGCCTTAACAAAGTTCACTTAGTCCAAAACGCTGCGGTAGGAGTCCTTAAAAGAACTAGAAAGTTTGACCATATCAGCCCAGTCTTATCCAACTTACACTGGTTGCCAGTTAAATTCCACATTGAGGATAAAATTCTTCTTCTGACATATAAAGCTCTAAACGGCCCTAAATGCGGGCTCTCTATTAGTGCCTAGAATTAACAAAGTTACATCAGGGGGCAGAGCCTTTTCATACAAGGCCCCCCAGCTTTGGAATAACCTACCAGTCAGTGTTTGGGACTCAGACACAGCCTCAATCTTTAAGTCCAGGTTTAAAACCTACCTGTTCAGTGGAGCGTTTGGTAATTAGTATTTCTGTTAGATAAAAGGTGCAGGTCTAGGGGTCCACTGACAGAGCGTGTTTTGGGAAGCTGGGAATGTTGGTGCTGTCGTCCGACTGCTCTTCATCTTCACTCAGGTTTGTTGACGGTGGAGCAGAGGGTGCTGACTTCTCAGGGAGCCCTCATGTCTTTGTTACCTTCTGGCTCTCCCTTTTAGCTATGCTGTAATAGCCAGGCCTGCCGGAGTCACTGCTGCACTCTGTTAACGCCATATAGTGTGTTCAGATCTTCTGTCAGAGCTAACAGTCTGTATGTTCTCTTTGCCTGAGCTGACCTGCTGCCCATCCTGTGCGGTCTGATGCTGTTGCTACATCTGCTTTGACTGGGAGCCACTGCTCGGAGCCCCAGGCTGTCCTGCACTGTGGAAGCTTGGCCTGCATCCTGCTGACCCATCTGATGACCCAGCTATTTAATTACAGACTAATCAGAAGTTTATTCCTCTACCTTACAAAACACTGAACGCTCCTTCTTTTGCTTGTCCTGCTATCTGGTGTTGACCCGAGGAGGATGGGTTCCACTTTTGTGTCTTGGTTCCTCTCGAGGTTTCTTTCTTTAGAACTGAGGGAGTTTTTCCTTGCCTCTGTCGCCTTTGGCTTTCTCACTGGGGGCTCGGACACCAGAGTCTTTGTAAAGCTGCTTTGTGACATCATCTGTTGTAAAAGGCTCTATAGAAATAAATGTTGACTTGATTTGACTTTCTGTGTGGAGTGTGCATGTTCACCCGTGTCTGTGTGGGTTCCTCTGGGTGCACTGGTTTCCTCCCACACTCCAAGGACATGCAGTCAGGTGAAATGGAGATGCTAAATCACCCCCTAGGTGTGAATATGTGTAGGTGTGTCTGCCCTGTGATGGCTCCAGCACCCACCATGACCCAGAAGGATAAAGCTGTTTAGTAGATGAGTAAGTGAGTGTATGTGTGTGTGTGTGTGTGTGTGTGTGTGTGCGTGTGCGTGTTTCATAAAGGAGGTGTTTACCGGTATAAACTCCAACCTTTCAAGTCTCATGCACTGGCCATGTGACTCCCGCCCTGGGGCCACATCTCATGCATTCCAGAAAGTTTCCAACTGGAAATGTATTAAATGCATTAGAGCAGTGTTTCTCAACCCTGGTCCTGGAGGTTCCCTGCCCTGCACATTTTAGTGCTTACCCTGCTCCCAACACACCTGATTCAGCTTATCAGCTCATTAATAAGCCCTTTCAGAGCTGCAGGGGGTGTGTTAAAGCAGGGAGTCCAGTAAAGTGTCCAGCACTGGGTGCCTCCAGGGCCAGGGTTGAAGAACACTGACATGGTACGTGTAGTATAGAGGTGGACTGTCCAAACTGGCTGTTCAGACTGAATTACCTTGCTGCACGTTGGATACATATCAGGTTTCAGTGCCACATGTGAAAGTGTGCTCTTTGCTGTTTACACTGCACACAGATACACATCTGTGTCGCATATGAAGAGAAAGATGGGATTTGGGATTTGAATGTAGCTTTAGTGTCTCTTTGAAGGGGAACGTAATGTCAGTGAGACCAGCTTTTCATTGATTGGGTTTAAGATTGGAAAGATGGAAGAGTTAAAGTTGCACTGGGTGCACAAAAGCAAAGAGTGAACAAATGAACCACCGATAGGTTTAAGATTATCTGGGCTGTTGGAGGCGTTTGTGAGAAATACATGTTTCTTGCTTTTTTCCTGATGCTGAAAATCAATCAATCAATGACTCAACCTTCTTTTTTTAACCCTAAAATACATTGAGGGTTACCTTCATTTTCTGTGTTACTGAGCATTTACATCCTAAGGGTTTGAAAGACAAATGAAAATAGATTTTAATCTGGAAAACGAAATTAAAAGAAAGACTATGCAGAACAAACGTACAATAAACAAAACAAAACGATAAAAGAATTTATAATAATTTATATTCAATTAATAAAGGGCGATACATAATGAAGTCAATATAATAAACTAATTAATGAAAGCGAATTACTTGCACTTAATGGTCAATTTTGATTGGAAATAGTTTGGAAAAAATCTCAGACTGCATGACTGTATGATTTTACGGAATGCAAGCACTACATAACTTACTGGCTATTGGGTTACAATGCAATATATATATATATATATAGGCAGCTCAAAGCTTTACAGACAGTTGACATCAGTACTAACAGAAATGATACGTTTTAATAAGCCAAAGACACAAATCCACGATACTGTAGTATTAATTAAATGCTGAGTTAAAGAGATACGGGTTTACGTGTGTATTAAACGTGAGCTCTGAGCTCGACTGTCTAATAGAAGCTGGAATTGAGCTCCACAGTTTAGAAGCAGAGTGACTGAGTCTCTCCATGTTTGCAGAAGACCAGCACCTGTAGATCTATGATCACAAGCTGGAACATAAACAGTGACGTTCTGTTATGTGAGCTGGTGCTAGATTATTTATGAGCTCTGTGTTTAGTGTTTGTCAGGATCCGAGCTGCTGCATTTTACACAAGTTGTAGGGGATGGACGGTTTTCTTAGGAGCCCCAGTAAGAGGACCATTACAGTGGTCAACTCCTCTGAAACAACTTTAGCGACATTTCTTAAATTGTAAAAAGCTATTTTAGTGACTATGTTGACATGCTGGATAAAAACTGAGCTCAGAGTCTAAGATCACACCCAGGTTTCCTTTCTCTGCATCACTCTGAACTTTAGCAGTATTTCATAAATGATAAAAAGCTACTTTAGTGACTGCATTGACGTGCAGAATTACACAGAGCACAAGTCTAAGATCACACCTACATTTCATACTTCTGGTTTCTATTAGTACCTAAAGAACCGAGTCTGTCATAAAGTATTGTTCTCTGAGTTTTAGTACCGAGAATCAGCTTTTCGTTTTTTTCTTCATTTGGTTGTAGAAGATTCTGAGACATCCACTGAAAACTATGTGACACGCAGTTTCTAACTCTTTATACTGACTTAGCAGACTATCCAGAGGAGTAGAGAAGTACAATGGCACATCATCAGCATAGCTATGAAAGTTTACGTCATGTTTCCTAATGACCTCAACTGGAGGTAAGAAGTACAAAGAGAAAAGCAAAGGCCCTAAAACTGACCCCTGTGGTACTCCACAAGAAACAAGTGAGCTCCACAGTTTAGAAGCAGAATAACTGAAAGAAGTCTCTTCATGTTTTCGGTATTTTACAGAAGGTATCTGCAGAAGTTCAGCATCTGTAGCTGAGCTGGTGCTTGATTATTTATGAGCTCTCTTTTTAGTTTTTGTTAGGATCCAGGATCCTGGGTGTTGTACAAGTTGTAGGGGATGGATTGTTTTCTTAGGAGCCCCAGTAAGAAGACCATTACAGTGGTCAACTCTACTGTAACAGCTTTAGCGACATTTCTTAAATTATAAAAAGCTATTTTAGTGACTATGTCGACATGCTGGATAAAACTGAGCTCAGAGTCTAAGATCACACCCAGGTTTCCTACTTCAGGGTTGATATTAGTAGTTAAAGAACCGACTCTGTCATAAAGAATCATTCTCTAAGTTTTAGTACTGAGAATCTTCATTTAGTTGTAGAAGATTCTGTCACATCCACCGAGAAATGTGTTACACGCAGGTGCTAAGTCTTTCTACTGACTTAGAAGATTATACAAAGGAATGGAAATGCATAATTGCGTCTCATCAGCATAGCTATGAAAGTTTCCATCATGTTTCCTAATCACCTGGAGGTAGCATGAACAAAGAGAAAAGCAAAGGCCCTAAAACTGACCCCTGTGGTACTCCACAAGGAATACTACATTTTTAAAAAATAATTATTTCCCAGTGAAACCAGCAACAGTCGTCTGACCCAGTGTTTAAGACAGTGGGTTAAAAATCTTGTGATCAACAGTATCAAAAGCTGCACTAAGGTCCAATAAGACCGGAATAGGATAAGGATAAGGATATTCCAAGTTCCTGTTGCCTGTGAAAGGCTGCAAAAATAAAAAGCAAAATATCATGAGCTATATACACGTTTGATTGAAGTTGTTGATGTTCCAATAAACCACATTACTAAATTCAGTTCATGTGTAAAGGCTTTTCGTGTGAGCGTCTATCCAAGTGTTTGTGTTTCACTCCCAGCCTTCACAGGGAGAGCATGGGTGAAGGTGATGTGATCAAAGGTGCAGGAAGGAGTTTGATATGCAGACGACCAGAAACCTCAGCTGCATCCCTGACACCCCTGGCTTTTTTTTTTCCCCCCGTCCATCTAACCTCCCCCCACCGCCTTGTGCTCACGGAGGCATTGTGAGCAGATGAAGGAGCAGACCAGTGGGTGCCAGAGCCCAGAGGCTTAGCACAGGCCTGATGTGCTGAGAATCTCAATTGAAGATCATTGTACCAAAGAGCAGAGGGTGGGAAGGGGGATGAAAGGAGCAAGGAGAGAGAGAGGGAGAGAGAGAGAGAGAGAGAGAGATCTGGAGAGGTGGGGAGGGCGTGGAGAGTGGGGGGCTAGGGAGGGGGGTCGTAGTCCAGGGTTCTCTTAGTTTGAAAGAAAATGACAAGCTGGGCTGACCAGGGATTTAAGATCCAGTGCAGGAAGCTCAGAGTGATGTGAGAAACTCTCATATGGCTCATCAATAAGACCTCAACGTTGCTAGACTGTTGCACTCGAGCATAGTCAAATAATCTACACCAGTGAGTTTTTAAACAGGAGCTACAGCAGGACCCCTTAATATCGTAGGTGGTGTCATTGATTTTGGTGGAATTTGAAAAACCTGGGGCTACTTTGGTAATACTAAGTAATACTATTTAGTCTGCTAAGTAATAATTACCTTCTATAATTCACCAAACATGGAGTTCCCTCAATGATAGTATAGCAGGGTTCTTCAAGTGTTCTTACTTTGTTTTGCACTTATACTCACCATAACCTTTCTTCTCTCTAGGTATGAGCACTGGGTTGGGTTGCCAGGTAGTGCACTGATGCTATATACTGTATGTCTGTGTATTGTTCTCTCTAGGTAGCGGCACTGGCCCTTGTTCGGGCAGTGTCTGAGCTCAGGGTGAGTTTTAGACTCCTAACCTACTTACACTAGCTGGGAAACATTATCCGACGGAACACTAAGCACGGTTGTAAGTCGCTCTGGATAAGAGCGTCTGCTAAATGCCGTAAATGTAAATGTTCAGTAAAGGCAATAGTTCTACAGCTCTGGAAAAATTTAAGAGACCACCAAAACGACCAGTTTCTCTAGTTACAGTGTGGGTCAGTATGTCTGTGGATTAGAGTGAGTACATGCAGTTTGGTGACTGTAGGTTAAAGAACACCAACAGAAGTTTGAATGGGTATGAAAATGAATGGGACTCTATGGGAGGAACAAATGATGCGGGCAGAAAACGGTCAAACAGTCAAACAGCAAGTGCAGGTTTGACCAGCACAGTAGATGGGCATGTACTTTTCCACCCCATATGTTCTTAAAGGGAAAAAATAAATGAAGTTTTTAGGAAAGCCGTACAACTGTAAAAGCACACCATTCCCGAACATTTCAGTGTTGGAATGGTGTTGATATCTTGAAAACTGCGTCACTAGTTAGCCTAGCATCGCTCAATTACCAATTACAAGTATGTGCTTACAGTTACTGAAACACACAGCTAACTTTACCTTTAGTCATCAGCATTCACACCTCATACTCCCAAGGGCTTAATTACAGGTCGAGTTTACAAGCCAGCATAATAATAATAATTTAAATAAATAAATAAATAAATAAATAAATAAATAAATAATAATAATAATAATTGCCATTCAAACTCTGTTGTTTCAGACTCTAACCTTCCTGTACTAGCTTGGAAACATTCTCAGATGGAACTCTAAGCACGGTTTTAAGTCACTCTGGATAAGAGTGTCTGCTAAATGCTTTAAATGTAAAATGTAATAATAATAATAATAATAATAATGGTGATAATAATAATAATGATGATGATGATAATAATATAATAATAATAATAATTATTATTATTATTATTATTATTGTTGTTGTTAATTAAGAAGCTCTTCCTGAGTCAAAGTGGGCATGTTAGAGCATAGAAAGCACTAGTACATGTAGAGCAGTGCTACTCCAAACGAGGGTGGAGAACCTGTAAGGGTTCTGTAAGAGACTGGAGCCGAGGCTGATAATTACCCCCTCACAGCCACGTCTCTGACCTTCCTGACCGTGTGTTTATTCATGTGCTGTCAAGCATGCATGTGGCGTCTCCAGTACTGACCTGGATTAACTCTCCTAGGTCCCGTACACCTCGAAGGCCTCTCGTTACTTAGCTCACAGAAACAGGTGGACAAACCCAAATATCGTGAAGTCATTCAGAGGGGTTTGAAGTGAAGCGGCTCATTCGTAGATAAATTTTAAAAAAATGACATATACACATATAGATGAATGCAGGTCAATATATCTGTGGATTAGAGTTCTGCCCTGAGTGAGTACATGCAGTTTGGTGTCAGTAGGTTAAAGGAAACAATAGGATTTGAATGAGGGTGGAAATTAATGGGACTGTATGGGAGAAACGAGGGATGGACGAAAAAACAAGCAGACGAGTGCAGGTCAAACCTGAACATTGAATTCATGCTCAGGGGTCTGCTCTGAGATAGTGTATGTGGAAAAGTGTCTGTCAGTTGAGCAGAAGTACAGCAGACGGGCGTGTACTTTTCCATCCCATGCATTCCTAATGGAAAAAAATTCTGAATTTTACGGAATTTTTCCGAAAACCGTACGTCTGATCAAAAAGCTGTGTACACACATTCCATTCCCGATCAGACCACACATTTTAGGGTTAGAACGGTGTTGATATCTTGAAAATTGTGGGACTAGTCAGGGAAAAAAAAACATGTGTACGAAGAAGTGGAAGAAGACTACGAATTCGGACATACTAACCATTCTCGGATACAGCTTTTGAGTACTGTAGAGTATGGAACTATGCCATTCCGGATGCAGCCAGTGTCTCTGGCATCAGGGAATGTATCCATAACCCTTAAATGTAATACATATATGTATGTGTGGGAGCTTTTAGAGGTGGACTTCTGGTTCCTATCACCACTGTTGTGGACAATGCTGGCCTCTCTGAATGGCTTTGTTTACATCCTAATGGTCTGACTGTGCAGACTCGTCAGCGTAATTAAGCAGTTCTGAATGAATACACATGTAATGTAAGTTAAACGTATGACAAAACAAAGACCATAATAATAATAATAACAGCACGAGTTAATAATCAGCATTATTCAAATTGCAGTTACTGGCCGTGGCCTGCTTTCCCCGCACTTGAAAGGAGCGATCATGGTGGTTTAATCGTTGGCCATTTTAGCAGCAATGACACAAAGCTAATTAAGCATGAAATCAATGATAAAGCTAAACAAACAGAGGTAAGTACATTTTCCGGCCTGATATTATTGGCTTGCTTCATCCAGTATGTGTTTCAGAGTGACATGGTCTGCTGGGTACAGGCCGCATTGATGTAATGTCATTGGTCCATACCGCGCCGCGTTGTTCATGGCCGGCGATTAGATTAGATCTGAGCGGTGCTGAGATCGAACCTCGCTGGAAGTACTTTGGCTATGAAATGAAGAATCCTGGAAGTAAATCGCATGCAATTTACAATTTATTGTTCTGTTTAATAATAAAGCCTCAGAAACTGAAAAGTGACTCATTCTCCAGCCTGACAAGTGCAATTTCAGCTATTGCTTTATACCTAGGCTATATAATGGATTTTCTTAATAGGCTGTCTCTGAAGTTGACTGTAGGACGAGTGCATGCAATATGACGCTTTAAGTGATCTGAACAATATTAGCGCAGAGCGTATAGACGAGCCTAAGGCCTAGCACGAGGCAGGCTAAGTGCTCATCGCCAGCAAATTAGCTTCTTTGCTATCCTAGTCATTTTGCATCTGAATGGTCCCCTCTCTGGACTCCATTGATGGTGGGGTATTAGGGATGTATTGGTACCAGGCTTCCAAGAGCTCTTCACATTGATTGAATCCATGCCTTCTGATGTATCGAGTGGTGGTAAGCCATGGCTCTTGACATGTGTTTCTCTCCGTTTAGCTCCTTGCGGTGGCCAGTACACGGGTTCAGAGGGAGTCGTCCTGTCTCCAAACTATCCACACAACTACACCACAGGCCAGACCTGCGCTTACTACATCACAGTCTCTGAAGAGTTTGGTGAGTAAATAAAGCTCCTGAGCTAGCTGGGCTTATTTTGGTTTCAGCTCACCAGCAGTTTCTCTCTCTTCGAACACATTTCATTCCTTGTTAGCCACAATGAACTCTTATTTTTGCTACCTACACCTGAATAAGCCCTGAATGACAGCAGACACACCTACATAAACATTTATGAACACATTTCCCTCACCTGTAGGTTGGGTCACACCTTCTGGAGTGATGTGCTATAGACTTTGTAGCTGAGTGGATGTCACGGTGCTGCCATAATGCTAATAATATGACGTCTCCTGCCAATTCAGGCTGGTGGAACTGAAGCCGTCAGACGTTCCTGTGGCTCTTAAGTAGTCCAGTTTGTAAGATCTGAGCTACACTGTATTGTCAGAAGTAAGTGGACGCCCCTTTTAATTAGCCGCACCCTTTGCTAACAGGTGCATAGAACCAAGCATCATCTCCGTAGAGCTCTGTGAGATAGCACTGTCATAGGATGCCACAAGTCAGTTCATGTCTTGTAAGATCAGGTCAACTGTGAGTGCTATAATTGTGGATTGGTAGCATCTAGGAGCAACAACAACAACTCAGACATGAAGTGACAGGTCACACAAACTCACAGACTGCCGCGTGTTGAAGTGTGGAGTGTATCAAATCACCTGTCCTCTGTTGCATCAGTCAATTCTTCCAAAGTGTCTCTGGAAGCAACATCATATGGGTCTCCATGGCCGAGCAGGTCCACAACAAGCTTGAGGTCATTACGCACAATGCCAGTTGTTGGCGGGAGTGGTGTAAAGCACACTGCTACTGGACTCTGGAGTGATGAATCTCGCTGCACTGTCCGGCAGTCTGAGGGAGGAATCTGGATTTGCATTTGGATGAATCCAGGGGAACGCTACCTACCGGAATGCAGCAAAGTTTGGTGGAGGTGGGATAATGGTCTGGAACTGCTTTTTAAGGGTTCCTCTTAATTCCAGTGATGGGTGATGTTAATGCTACAGCACACAAAGACCCAATTCTAAACCTCCAATTTTGTGGAAGACCCTTTTTTCTGTTCCAGCAAAGAGCCAGCTCCATGAAGACATGGTGTGAGGAGTGACCTGCACAGAGTCATGAACTCATCCCCACTGAAAACCCCAACTGCAAAACATTGATTGTGAGCTAGGCCTTCTCATCAGTTCCTGCTCTCTTCCTATAGACGTTTCCACAGACACATTCCCAACTCCCTTCCCAGAATGGATGCTGTTATAGCTGCGAAAGGGGGAAACTCCATATTAACGCCCATGGTTTTGGAATGGGACGTTGAACAAGCTTATATAGGTGTGACGGACAGGTGTCTACATACTTTTGGCCATATACACTAGTGTATGTCACATCATCAGCGCTCTATTAATACACTAAGCTACAAGGTCAGTTATTATAACATGCCAAAACATGTAGAGACACAACCCAGCTCTTACAGAGGATACGGTTTTAAACGTGTTAATGGATGCTGAAATTAACTGTCCTGGCATGCTTATCTATGTATCCTGTAGCCTTATAAACACTGCCCTATGGTAATGTGTTATCAAATAATGCATTCTAGACTTTGACTTGCGTTCATTTTGCCTGGGGAGGTACTATGGTTTCCGTGATGCCCACCAGATCCCTGATTTAAATCCAGTACAAATCTGCCGTGTCTATAATTTGTACAGTCTGACAGTAATAATTGAGTGAATGACCTTCATCCGTAATCCACTGGACGTGGAGCTCTCTCAGTAAAAGTACTGTTCAGACTGTCCTCGGGGTAATGTAATAACAAAACCTGCTAACAGACTTCTGAAGTCGTATTTTGCAGTTGGCAACATGCTGAAATAGGGACTCTGGGTCTACGGAAAAACCGAATACAGTGTTAAATTAAACCTGTGCGCATTTTCCTTGATCATTACTACACTGTATACCAACACTAGCCACTCAAACTGTGTGCTACTATAGCCAAAGCCACTTAACCATCACATTATCAAGGCTTGTTGGTGCGTTGTGGCTGAGGTTGTCCATCGTGGGATGCTGATTCAACGTGTGTGAGCTTGTGTCTATCACGGTCGCAGCAAAATGTCTATTTCTAACCTATTGAACAACCCAAATCAGATGACAGAGTGATGGCTGGGGGGGAAGTCTACACAGTGCTAAATCTATAGGCTTTCATGTTGCCATAAGAAGCCAAACTGTAGACAAGCACAGGCCTATTCTGGAGGCTAATGTGGAACTGCATAATAAGTCCTTAAAAGTACACTGAAGTATATTTAATTTAATTACTTACAATACGTCCTAGCACTTACGATTAATGTACTGTGCTATTTTCATATACACTTAAACTCAGCACCGCCCCCCATTAACACCGAACTGGGACTTTTTCTAGAACTGGTATGCACTCATCACTTTAAAACAGCCTTAATGCTTTTCAATTTGCACTACTGTATTTACTGGCACTGTCATACCCACTTTAATCCTACATCTTAATTGTGCTAGTGCACACATCACTTTATCGCCCTTATTGTCTCATTTATGTCTATTTCAGGGCCCTTATTTTATCATATGTCTTGCGTTCGTTTTATGTTTAGTGTTTATTACATTCAATATACTCTTGTTTTAGTTGTAATCTATTTATCGATAAATGTTTATTTGCTGCACCTTGGGTTGGAGAGTAACGCTATTTCAATCCTCTGTATGTTTTGTACATATTGTAAGTATTGAAAATAAAACTACTTGACTTGACTAACTCTGTGCTTAGTATGCTAAATATAATCATTAGTGCTATTAAACATATACTTAAATAGAACTAACTGTACTTAACTGTACTATTCTGAGACAGTTTTACTTGTTTTAATTTTGGTGATGTTAGTAAGCTTAGTAAAACTTTCCCACTGTATTGCCAGATAATTTGACCAAGTTTCCAGCACGTTTCCTAAAATGAGTAAAATTGTCTTCCTATATAGTGAGAATATCTGGCTTACTAAAATCACTTAAAACAATTAAAATTGTCTGGAGTTAAATAATCCTATAACAAGCCACAAAAACAATCTTAAAATGAGAAATATAAGATATATCAACTAGATATTTAACTAGGTCATTTTACTTGCCAAGATATCATTTTTATAAGAGTCATGAATTCAACCCCACTGAGCACCTTTGGGATGCATTGGAACATCGAACACCTTGACCTCACAAATGGTCTGAACGGACTGAACGGGCATAAAATCCCACAGACACACTTCATACTCTTCCCAAAGCCTTCCCAGAAGACTGGAAGCTGTTATAGCCACAAAAAGTGGGCAACACATTTCTCTCCATTTTAAAGTCACCTAAAACAAGTAAAACTGTCTGGAAGTTAAATACTTCTATAATAAGTCTACACCAATCTTAAAATAAGAAATATAAGATATAAACTAGATATACCATCATTTTACTTGCCAGGATCTCATAATGTTTGCTTCAGAGTGCTAGTGGTTAAACGAACGCTAGTCTCGCGTGATAACAGAAATCCGTTTTTAAAACTTAAAGGCTGTGAGATAAAAGGCTCAAACAGCTCCTGTATTGTTGCGGAGCCTTACACGGAAAGTAAAGCACTGGCGGCACTGAACTTTGCAGATGGAGAGCGCCTGCGGGCCGCGAGGAAATCCTCTAGCTCTGATATTTACATAGAAGCAGGGCCAGCTCCCCTTTGGGCCGTTTCCCGTAGGGCCTGCGCTGGAGGCGAGGGCAAACATCTAATTAAAGAAGAGATAATAGAGTCATCTTCACCTGGGCTGCGGCACCCTGCCGCCCCGACACACAGCGCCCCAGGTTTGTAATTGTCTGCTGCCTCCTTCCCACCATGCTTGTGTGACCTCTCGCGTCCCCGAGAGCTTTACGTCACCTAAGTGTTGACCGGAGATCGGGGGGAGGCACAGCGTGCTTTGTATGCATGGGTAACACATAGATTACATATGTAATAGTACTGGTAGAACATGAAGAACATAGGTAGCATGTAGGAAACAGTGACATATGGTCATAACATCGTGAAGTATGCTAAGCACTGCCATCTGGAATTTCCCCAGTTGCAAAGACTGTTCTGCACAAAGCTGTAAACCAGTGTGCTAATCTGCATATAATGTTGCAAGCAATGTAAGACTCTGTTGATGTACTTTGTGATCTAATTAGATTTTAAAGCATAGTTTGACAAAGTAGCAAATTTGCAGCTCAACTAAATTGTAGTTGATTAGCACTGGAGCTACAAGGCTAACACAACTAGCAAGTGCACTCCTTAGCATCATGCCAACTGCCTTCGTAAACTCCTTACCTCAGTGCAAAATCAAATGTATACGACTGTCAACTTTCCCCACATGTAATCACTCAACTCCTGTTTGGTGTCCTAGTTTTCCAAGTGTTCTTTATGGCAGCATTAGAGCTACGATCGAGGTCCTCTGTTTCCATTGTCGTGTATTCCCAGGGCCAGGCATTCCCTCACTGAAAATTTCTAGGAACCTCCCTATGTCACCACCCCCCTATCTCAGACCTGTGTTGAAGATTGCTTGAAAAAAGAATCCTAACATCCATACCTCTGACATATTTACCAAAGTATGTATTCTGATATTCTGATCATTGACCAAGTTAATGAACTGCCATGCTCTGACTTCTCAAAAAATGGTTTGCATTAGAGAATTTGCTTAGTCAGCTAATTATCTCATCAAAGGTAGCCTAACTGAAGTGCATTCCTATTGAACAATCTGCTCCTTGTTGTCCTTTCTGTGTCATTTCATATAAAAATATAGGACACTGGAAATACAGGCCCCTGTGAACACAGATACCTGGGAACACAGAGTCCTGGATACATTGGACAGTAGGAACATAGAGTCCTGGAAACTAAGGATCGTTAGTACTTACAACAGTGGTAACATTGGTCATTGGAAACATAGGGTCCTGGGAACAAAAGGCCATTGGAACATATGACAATAGGAACA
This sequence comes from Semaprochilodus insignis, assembly GCA_034552555.1. Classification (NCBI taxonomy): domain Eukaryota; kingdom Metazoa; phylum Chordata; class Actinopteri; order Characiformes; family Prochilodontidae; genus Semaprochilodus; species Semaprochilodus insignis. The sequence goes on from CM067478.1 coordinate 750,189, forward strand.
TAGGGTCCTGGAAACAAAGGACTGTTGGGAAATAGGACTGTCAGAACATAGGGCCTTGGAAACATAGGGCCATGAAAACATAGTGACGTTGGACAATGGGAGCATATTGTCCTGGGAACACAGGGTCCTGGAAACACTGACAGTGGGATCACATAATCCTGTGAGTAGGCCCCTGGATACCAAGGACCGGAGGAGCATAAGACTATTGGAACTTCAGTCATGGAAGAAAGGCTATTAGGAACATAGGAACATAGAAAACTGGACTGTGGGAGCACAGGGCCTTGGAAACATAGGATCCTGAGAACAAAGTTGGGAACATTGGACAATGGGGGTCATTGAATACTGGGAAAATAGGCCCCAGGAAACCAAGGACCAATGGAGCATAAGACAGTTGGAACATGAGACCTAGGAAACATAGGGTCCTGGAAAGAAAGGCCCATTGGAACATAGGACCATTAGAAAACAGGACTGTGGGAAAACAGGGCCTTGAAAACATAATGTCCTGAGAACATAGGATAATTGGAACATAGAGCCATGGAAACATAGTGACTCTGGAAAATTGGACACTGGGAACATAAGGTCTTGGGAAAATAGGACAATGAAAACAGAGTCCTAGGAACATGGGGAGTCCCAGGAACAGAGTCCCAGGAACACAGGGCAAAGGGAGGATAAGGACCATTGGGGCATAGGACGGTGGGAACATGGGGCCTTGAAATCAAAAGACTGTTGGGACATAGGACAATGGGAATACAGGGCTTTGAAAACATAGGGCCCTGGGAATAGAAGACAATGGAAGCATAGGACCCTGGGAACATAGTATCCTGGGACGGTGTGCACCCCTATAAGGCTAATACAGATACTAGTAGTCAGTAGTCATCCAATTTCATAAATAAATGGCCAAAACCTTGGTCAACCTGCTGAGTTGTGTGAGTGAACCTGTGCTCAGAATGTCTGGTATAATATACGGTCAATGTAATATAATAATAAAATATGGTCAAAATATAGGCTTCAGAATACCCAATCCTCCTGTGGCTAATACTTTCAGCGCATTTTAGGATGAGGTTAAAATGAAGATTTTTAACTTGATAAAGTATCACTTTCTGTGAGTCACAGTATACGACCTTCCCTGACATGTGGTTTTTGATTCAAGCTAAGCACTTTCATTTTTTCATGTCTCCTCTGGAGATATATGATCTAAGGAAAGATTGCCCACAGAGATAATGCACACTTCAGAGTGGACGGATGATGGATGCAGAGCACTTTTTATTCACACATAAAGCCAGGGAGAGGGAAATGGGTCTGTGGTGAAATGCGTGAAATCTTTAGGGGCTTTATTTAACCGCAGGTTCTCTCACAACCTAGTATGTATGATGGTGACACGCTTAACCTGTTTTGCTTTGTCTCCTCAGTGGTCTTTGGGCAATTTGCCTATTTCCAGACAGCCATGAACGACTCGGTTGAGCTGTTTGATGGACCCAATCAGAACTCCAGGTTGCTGAGCTCCCTGGCTGGCTCTCATTCAGGTAAGTAATACCTTTACATCATCAACAAAACAGCTGCACCCAGAAGGAGGTGTGGGATTGCGGTGGTATTGGGAAGGAAGATAAAGGTTACCAGGAACAATAAATGATGATACATTTAGACTGATATGATCAATATTTACTGAGCTACACATACAGAAGTAGTGTCTCTCAGTATGGTGTCGGGCCGCCGTGTTTGCTAACCCAACATGCCAGACGTCTCGGCACGGAGCTGTAGAGGTTCCTAATGGTGTCCTGTGATAATCCATCCCATGCAGCTTGAATATTCTCACACAGTTCCTGCAGATGGTGCGGTAGGGGTGGAGGTGGAGTGACACCAGGCCTTCTGGACATGTGATGGGTGACAACAAACCGTTCATCTTGGTGCTGACCACGGTGCCTCCACACACGGATTAGTTGGTCGTCTCCACTAAGACCAAAGCGGGACTCGTCACTGAAGATGACCCGCTGCTGTTCTGAGTCACTCCATGACAGTCTGGCACGACACCATTGCAGTCTTTGGTGACGTTGACGTGGTGTTAAGGACAGTTGTCGTAACGGTCTGTGTGCCTATAGTTCTGCGTGGTGCAGCCGTCTGCCAATGGTGCTGGAAGGATGACTCGTGGAGGGCAACACTGCTCACTGAATGCCTGCGATCGTGGCAGTTGGGTCAGTCAGGTACAGCGATAAGACCCGTCCTTGCTTACGTCACATGAAACTTGAATCATTTGCGTGTTTTGCAATGTCAAACCTACCTATCAAGTTTCATTCCTGTCGGTTGATTCCTTCTGAGTGCAACTGTTTGTTCAACTGTTCTTTTGATGGTGATGAATATACGGCATATACGGTTTTGCGGCAAGCAGGAAAGACAATTAAGTGCATGCAGATTAGCTGCAGAGGAGGTCATGAACAAGGCTTAATGGCTTCATTCAGGGAGGAAAATATGGTCCCCGTGGGAGCGTTGCAGTAGCATTTCTTTGCTAATCATTTTAGCTCATTTTAAACTTGCAGAGCATTGGTCCATTTTCATGACGCGTTCTAGACCAGTCAGCAAGTTGATCAACCTCGACCCGGCGCGGTGGCGTTTTTTTCATAACGGCTTAGTTTGTTTGTTTATTCATTGCTCTGCGGCCCATTGTCATTTTTTTACACCCTTGCTTGCCACTTTGTTAATTCCTCTCCGTTTCCTATTAAAATAAATTTTTATTTCAGACACAGCTTCATGCGGATTTATCGTTGATATTACCATTAACAGCGAAAGGTAATAAACCGCCTAAAAGAGAATCGGCCCTTAATTCCGCGCTCCTCCCAGGATTGATGAAGGCCATTGGACATAAACTATTTGTATGGCACTTTGATACTTTCTGCTTTTTATGGTCTGTCGTGCAACAATATAATCCCCCAAAGATGTGCTGTAAATTCCCAGTGTTTCTGTCTGAGCCGTTGAGCCCAGCAGGCCAGAAATCCCGGCAGGCCCGTCTATTCACGCTAGAGCTTTTAACCCTGCGGGCTCAACCCAAGCGCACTGCTTATCGTCCGTATCACTGAAATGACTGTGCCTTCTGCCGTGGTGCTTGCTGGTTGTGTGGATTTGTAATTTTAGACTCTTCTTTTAGCCTTCGTTGATAGATGCTAACAGAAGCCCTCTGTCTTTGGCCCGGTTTAAGACCACATCCAGAATATAGTCTGTTAGTAGTTTGGTGATAAGTTGGTTGATGCACATGTGTATTTGGGATGCCCGCCTGGCCAGGTGTGCCCAAATATGCAGTTTCCAAGGACCCAGTCAAGGAAGCCATGGAAAGAGGCCTGGGCTTGTAGTGTAAACAGATCGGCCACTTCATTAGGTGCTCTGTGGCGGTCCTGTGGGGGTCCTGGCCATTAAAGAACACAGAAGTCTACCGTCTTTGGGCCGGGTTAGACCATCTGGAATCTACTCAGTAGTTTGATGTAGGTGTGCCAAAGCATGCCATTCTCAAGGAGCCAGTCAAGGACGCCATGGGATGAGGCTTTCTGAAGTTTTGACTGAACTATAAGCACCTTGTAGTTCTACAATTACAGACTGTCCATCTGATTGTGTGTCTAATAGAGTGGACAGTGAGTGGACACTGTGTTTAAACACTCCAGCAGCACTGCTTTGTCTGATCCACTCACACCAGCACAACACACACTAACACACCACCACCACGTCAGTGTCACTGCAGTGCTGAGAATGATCCACCACCCACATAATACCTGCTCCGTGGAGGTCCTGTGGGGGTCCTGGCCATTGAAGAACGCGGAAGCCTATCGTCTTTGGGCCGGGTTAGACCACATCTGGAACCTACTCAGTAGTTTGATGCAGGTGTGCCCAAGCATGCCTTTCCCGAGGACCCAGTCAAGGAGGCCATGGAAAGAGGCTTGGCAAGCCAATCTAGTCCAAGCCTGGAGGCCTGGGCTTTCCTGCTCAAGACACAGCCCTAGTTTTTCTTCAGCCATCAATCTGTAGATGTCCCAGTCCCGCTTCTCGTCTCTCCCCTGCCTTTCAGCATGTCCAGGAGGGACACTTTGGTTATTAAGCCATCCGTCTTATATAGTAGCTCAGCAATGCGTTTATTACAGTATATTTGCTGCCACATGCAACTCCAGGGATGGGGAAGGGTGATGGTGGGTGGGTGGAGGGGGTTGGTCAAGAGGTATTAAACGTGATTATTTGGCATATTTCTGTATTGCAGGAGAGACCTTGCCCTTGGCCACTTCAAACCAGATCATGCTGAGGTTCACCACCAAGAATGGGCCCTCCGCCAGGGGATTCCACTTTGTTTACCAAGGTACGTGTACGCTCACCTCTCCTGTAATAACAGGTCACCTTAAAGAAGGCGAAAAGCTCTGCTTTTAATCTTCAGCCTCTCGCACAGCAGCATGCCCCCACAGCGTCGGATCCCTCCACCAGCGTTTGAAATGCGTCTGCTGTATCTGTATTGTTTGGGCAGCTATACCACATTTCATTTTTTTATTTCCCTCCATTCTGACAGTACGGGAGCCAGGGCTTCAGGTCCTGTTTGTTTGTTGGGAATGAAATTACTGAGTGTGGTAATGTTCACTGTATGCTGCAGATTAGGCTAAATGAAATGATGTATTCCTTCAAAGGCTGAGTTATACCTATGTATAGATAAACATATTTGCCTAGAGATGCAGAGAAGGACTTCTGACGGCTGATTGTAGCTTGCAGTCAACGTGCAGATCTGCAATGCTGTACATTACCAGTCAAAAGTTTAGACACCTCAACTAAATGGATGTGGACTCCATGGGCTTACACTTACCAGCTCCAACTGATGAGAGTCTGAAACAGTACATACCCTGATATACCACATATCCTCTTGATGTACCACAGTATGATATTTCTCCATATCTCCACCTCTAATATATATTTAGTGGTGTAAAAACTTTGATCTCTTTTTCTGCACAGTGTAAAAGCTCTAGTTCTCCTTTCAGTTTAGTGAATATTCATGAGGGACCAACCAATAGAATTGCTCCAAAACTGCTTAGAAATAAACCTTGTTCTATCAGCTCCACTGCAGGTTAAGAAAGCTGGTTCATCCTCCTGTAAGGGTCCATTCTGGAGGTTTTTAAGGTGGACTGTATAATTCCATGAGTGCTATTGTATAGTTTGGTGTCTTCAGTAAAGCGTTAAGATAAACATACGGAGAGCCTTCTATGATTAGGCGTGTCTAAACCTTTGACTGGCAGTGTACACTGACCGGCCACTTCATTAGGTACATTCATTAGGTAACTCCTTCTTCCTGGACTCCATTTTACTGGCTCTACTTACCACTTAGGTGCACCTTGTAGTTCTACAATTACAGACCTTAGTCCATCTGATTCTGGGTCCAATACAGTGGACAGTGAGTGGACACGGTGTTTAAACACTCCAGCAGCCCTGCTGTGTCTGATCCACTCACACCCACCAGCACAACACACACAAACACACACTAACACGCCATCACTGGAGTGCTGAGAATGATCCACCACCCACATAATACCTGCTCTGTGGTGGTCCTGACAATTGAGGAACACAGAAGCATGCTGTCTTTGGGCCGGGTTAGACCACATCTGGAATCTGCTCAGTAGTTTGATGTTAAGCTTTTTGATGCACATGTGTATTTGGAATGCCCACCTGGGCAGGTGTGCCCAAGCATGCAGTTTCTGAGGACCCAGTCAAGGAGGCCATGGAAAGAGGCTTACCATTTAGGACCACCTTGTAGCTCTACAACTACAGACTGTAGTCCATCTGATTCTGTATCTAATAGAGTGGACAGTGACACCAGCACAACACACACTAACACACCACCAACATATCAGTGTCACTGCAGTGCTGAGAATGATCCACCACCCACATAATACCTGTGGTCCTGTGGGGGTCCTGACCATTGAAGAACAGGGTAATACAGTATGCAGACAAACAGATGGACTACAGTGTGGAACTGTAGAACTACAGAGTGTATCTATATGGTCAGTGGAGCTGCTAAAATGCACTGGTAAATGCAACGCTGCCCCCTAGCGCGCATCTTAACACCCCACGCAAATGTCACATTAGATGTGGCAGGCACAGAAGCCTAAAAGGGTCACTGGGCCACTGGAAGAGAGCTTGGCACATTGGCGGGAGTTTTAGGGGGTCTGGTGAGCTCATCAGTATGCTCGAGCCAAGCCTCCGGGGGAAACGACCCAAACGGTTCAGCCGGAGGAGCCGGCAGCTGCAATCACAATGTCATAACCAAGACACAATAGAGCCAAATGAACGAGGGGAGCCGGAATGTCATGTAATTTGTAATGCATTTGCCTCTAAATGAGGCCGAATAAGGGAATAATTTTTTGAGTGCCTCTCATGAGAGTGGAGAGGGTCGGATCCTTGCTGGTGATCCCCAAATGCAGGAGCTAGTTTAACGTGGCTCCTCCACCTCGGTCCCCTATGGCATATATGCCATGAAACAGGTCTACTGACATTGTTTGTAATGACTCCTCACCTGTAGATCACTTTGCCAAGCAAGTGCTGAGTCTGAACTGTAAGTTGACATATACACTCATCAAAAGAATATCTGCACCCAGAAGGAGGTGTGGGATTGCAGGGCTATTGGGAAGGAAGATAAAGGTCACCAGGAACAATAAATGATGATACATTTAGACTGATATGATCAATATTTATTGAGCTACACATACAGAAGTAGTGTCTCTCAGTATGGCGTTGGGCCGCCCTGTTTGCTAACCCAACATGCCAGACGTCTCGGCATGGAGCTGTAGAGGTTCCTAATGGTGTCCTGTGATAATCCATCCCATGCAGCTTGAATATCCTCGCACAGTTCCTGCAGATGGTGCGGTAGGGTTGGAGGTGGAGTGACAAGAGGCCATCTGGACATGTGATGCGTAACAACAAACCGTTCATCTTGGTGCTGACCACGACGGTGCCTCCACACACAGATTCGTTGGTCGCCTCCACCAAGACTAAAGCGGGACTCGTCACTGAAGATGACCCGCTGCCATTCTGAGTCCCTCCATGACAGTCTGGCACGACACCATTGCAGTCTTTGGTGACGTTGACGTGGTGTTAAGGGCCGTCGTGGTAACGGTCTGTGTGCATGTAGTCCTGGGTCGTGCAGCCATCTGCCAATGGTGCTGCCACTAACAGGATGACTCATGGAGGACATCACTGCTCGCTGAACGTCTGCATTCCTTGTTTACGCCACATGTGCAGCTACTCTTTTGATGATGAGAGTATAATTCAAATGGAAGTCATTATGGAATTAGTAATAACATATAATTATGTGCTTAATTGTACAGCACAATAACAGGAATCACTGTATGCAGTAGCACAGGTCGCGCTGATGCCCCTCCCTCTCTCCCAGGCCGTAAAAGAGACGTGTGAATTACATGCATGTTTAAAACTCTCTTTGTCAGCTGTCTCGTAAAAGCAGCTGATCTATTAGGGGTCTTTTCATGGGCAGATTTTGCCGCACGCGTATAGTGAGCCATAGCATGCACACTTCGTCTCTTTTTATCCCCCCTCGCCGCTTTATGGGCCATGGCATAGGATGAGGGGGAAGGGAGGTGAAGGGGGGCGCGGGAGGCATGAGAAATATTCCCTGACAGTTAGGACAGTTCATTTGGCACATGGAGGCAGCGGAGCAATGGTGCTGAGTCCTCCCGGCCTGCTTCTGCACATCCACAAGCATCAGATGAAAGTCAGACACATGCAGCCGCGGTATCAAAGATGCAGCAGAGAGCTCGGCGGGAAAAGAAAGTATCAGAATCCAGCTAAAATGTCCATACAGTACCGCAACTCCTCCGTGATGTAAAGTTCAGAGGCATCCCGCTCATTCCAGCTCGGGGTCGGCGGGGGGTAGGTGGGTGGATGTTAGGTCTATTAGGTTTTAGAGAGCAATTAAGAGTTATTAATGAAATTACACATTATTTGATTGCACTGTTGCACTATGTAATGAATTGCATTTGCATTCTGCGTTGGCAGGTTTGAGTTTTGGACTAGGGGGTGGAGCATCTCGGATTCTTAGCTGGCTCCCGTTAATTGGATTTTCCTTATTTTTGCCGGTTCTTATTAAACTTTGTTTTGGATGCATTATACTAGGCCCATCATAAATATTACATAATTGCTTGACTCCAGTCAATTGAGCTGATTGCAGTTGTTTCAGCTGACCACAGCCGTTTTCCATAGTGGTTAGCTTTCACAGTCATATGTTTATGTTGCAATAAACAGAATGTGAATTGGGTGTTTGTCACTAGCTGGGTTGAGGCAAAGTCATGCAAATAAAGCAGAAAGTGCATGTGACAAAGAACTTCTGGAAAGCTCGTTGAAATGAAGTTGGAATCAAGTTGGACACACAGAAACATTAGCAGGAACAGACCAGGTCAACATCATCAGATGACAGGTGACAGTGACATCTGGTGGTGTGGAGGGAAATTGACAGCGGTCATGAGAGCTCTAACATCTCACTGGTACTATAAGCCTTTAGAGGGCGGTGGTGAGTGGTGTATGTTTATTTGATGGTTGGTAATGACTCCTTTAGAGGGCGGTGGTGAGTGGTGTTTGTTTATTTGATGGTTGGTAATGACTCCTTTAGAGGGCGGTGGTGAGTG
>CM067478.1:767126-792801 GCA_034552555.1 Semaprochilodus insignis
CAATTACAGTTGTGCGAGGGTTTCATTTTTTTGTTGGTTATCGTTCAAAGATATTTTTATATAATTGCTTACCTCATTTGGACAGCCTGCTATGATACATTTAAGCCCTGTGAAACCTTATTTTAGGTCGTTCTGGCAGGTGGTGCTTTCCGTGCGACCTTTGATGAAAGGTAGGCATGTATTTAAATGATTGCACACAACAACAGTGATTTAATGGTTCCCTTAAAACGCAAGGACGTATTAAAAGGGGGCCAATCCACCCGAAATCCATTACGCGCTAATGTGACTGCTCGCCATGAGGACAGTTTGGAGGAATTCCTGCCAATTTCCTGGCTGCACAGAGCGCATTAGCATGTCGGGAGGTTTTATATTTGGCCGTCTAGTTTATTACAGATCTCCGAGCACTCATGGCATTACTATCATCTCATCGTTCCATTTTACACGGAGTGTCTTTTTTTTTGCCGCCAAGACTTTTATATGGAAATTGAGTCTGGTTTGTTGGCCTTTGGTGACATTCACGTCCCTATCTCAAACTGCTGAGTCGTCCGCCTGCCAATTCGTCGCCGTTTTATTTTCCGGCTACGGCAGATAATTAAGTTGGCTTGGAAAAAAAAAAAAAAGAAAGTCATCTTCCTGTTCTTCTGTTTCTTCTTCCTCTTATCATTCTTATCCTTGTTCTAGTCTTATTTTTAGAGGTCTTCTTCTTCTGTAGTTGTTTTGGCTTATCATCATCATGGTGCCGTTTTTACTGGCCGCTTCTGTTTTGACATCTTTCAAGCTAAAGCCACTAGACTTCCTGAAGCAAACTCTTCTACTTCTGCTTCATCCTTTGCTTTCTTCCCATAGACCTTATTGCTTCTGTATGCTGGTTGAACCTCCAAACGTTTGTAGACACCTGCTCAAGTGTATTAATTGGAGGCTTGTTCCACCTTTGCTGCAGTAATGGCCTCTATTCTTCTGGGGAGAGTTTATACGAGACCTGATGTGAAGGTTTAATGGCTGCCACAGGAGCATCAGTCAGGTGCTGATGTTGGATGATTAGTTCTGCATCACTCCAACTCATCCCAAAGGTATCGGATGGAGCTCCATCATTCCAGAGTACACAGTTGCACTGGTCCACAGCTCAGTGCTGGGGAGGTTTTATTAGCTTGGCACTGGGCATGGTGATGGCTTGTGTGGATGCTCTAGACCATCCCATTCTGTGTTTAGTGCTGTTCTATGTAGTTTATACAAGCTGCAAGCGTAACACCTTATACTAGGTGAACTCTCTAATTAGAATTAGTGTCTGGATACTTTTGGACACATAGCGTAGTTTGTAGCATGTTGTTGGCCATCCAAGAATAACACTATTATACAATCATACAATTACCTAATTATAAGAAATGACAAAATCAGTTGTAAAAGTTTCATTATCAGGTTTTTGCCACGATTGAGCCCGTCTCTAACAGTCATGTTGTGGTCCATACCTTGAATGACTTTTATTATGTAATTATACAGCAGTGGAATTATAATAAATGACAAAATCAATTGTAAAAGTTTAATTATCAGGTTTTAAACACTCTTTTAGCTCGGCACGCGTCGAAGGACGTTTGTTCTTGACGAGCCCATGTTTTTAAGGCTGCTGCTGACAAATGTATAGGAGGAGGGGCTAGGGGTTACGGAAGTCCAGAGCAGCCACGAGGTGCTCATAATTTTCTGGACCGTTATCTTGAGATCATGACTTAATTGTCTTGTAATCTCAAAAATAACACTTTGCTGATGTCACAACGTAATCACCCTGTGATCTCAACATGACAAAATTTGTTATCTCAAAGAAACAACTAAAAATTAAGATGTGATCTTGAGAAAACCACGTTTGCTATCCTGAGACCACAAGAAAATGAAGACAGTTAAGTCTCAAGATCTCAAGATAACAGTCCCAGAAATGATGACTACCTCATGGCCTCTCTGGACCCTCATAAGGTAGACTGCCATAGTGAGCAGCACTCATTCAGTGTTCATTTATTCCAGTTATTTCCAAGTCATTCTTTTATCACACGCCCACCACTCGTCTTCAAGCCTTTCTCATTCATCTCTTCATCCTCCCATCATAAAACCACCTTGAACGTTTAAGCTAGTGCTATAAAACCTGGTGTAAAACAGTTTTTAACCTTCAGGTTTTGGCCCAAAATACAAACTTGGATAAAAACTTATCTGTCTAATCCAGGCATTCATTGCTTCATCCCTCCATCTTCTTATAGAAGCAGTTTCATAGACCTCTCCTAGACTCCAGTTCTCCTTCACTTCTCATGTTCTACAGCTACCAAATACGATCAAACCATTCCACAGTTGAGCCAAAGGCAAGGCAAGTTTATTTGTATAGCACCTTTCATACACAAAGGCAATTCAAAGTGCTTTACCCTAAAAGGGAGAAAATACAAAGAAATAAAAGCAAAATAAAAGCAAAATAATTCATTTAAAAATCATTAAAATATAATCATTAAAATCATTAATAAAATGACATTTTAAAAGAAATAAAAGTAAGCATAAGAATAAGAAAGAGTGCCGTTACAGGAGACTAAACTGAGCTGAAAGCCTGATCAAACAGGAACGTTTTCAGCCTGGATTTAAAAGTATCCACTGTTGGGGCTTTTCTAATACTCTCTGTCAGCTGATTCCATTTAGCAGCAGCATAGTAGCTAAATGCTGCCCCTCCATGTTTAGTCTTTACCTTAGGCAGGACTAACTGACCGGTTCCTAATGATCTGAGAGCTCTGCTCGGCTCATACTGCTGCATCATATCAGATAAATATGCTGGTCCTGAGCCACTGTACTGTATGGCACTTTTCCACGCTGACTGTGATGCACTGGCACGTCTTTTAATTCTGACTCATCTAAACCCGCTTTCCTTTTCTTTCACGCGTTCATCCGCCTGTAGGAACGCAGTCATTTTCGGCTTTGAGCCGCAGCCGCCAGATTTTAGGGAAGAGAAAGATTTTAGAGAAGGCACGCGACTCCTTTCATATCGAGAGCACTCATTTATCTTAACCCTGCCCTAATTTCTGTCATCTCTCCATCATCGTGTAGAAACCCAGTGATTTTGAGCTACAACCAGTAAATCTGGTGGAGACAGTGTTTCCATCTACAGAACGTGCCTGCGTTTCATACTGGTAGTGTGATGATGATGGTCTAAACGACTTGGGGTTCTAGACTGTTGCCGTTTTCTTAGTTTCTGTGCTGTTCTAATGGGTTTCTAATGTACTTAGGCAAGCCAGAGTTCACAAACTATACTTCACCATTTTCTCTAAACTTCAGAGTGGAGAAACCCGAAACGAAATTGTGGCTATTGAATGAAATGCTAATTTTCTTTCCCTGCAGAAGTCTGCCAGTCAAGCATCCAGGTTGCTTCTATTTCTGTTCTCATGCCAAGCCATTTGGCCAGCCATGAGAAAGGAAGCATGCCAGTTGTGTGATTGACAAGCGCAACACAAAACTGCTATTTATTGCTCTTCTTTGCGGCCGCACGTGGGCACCCCCCCCCCCCCCTTTATAGAAATGAACACAGCAGAAATGTACCGTGAAGCCTCAGAGGACATGTTTACTTAAGTTCCCACAGGAAGAACACACTTCACCCTTCCCATGGAAGTACCACCCACTCTAAAGCTGTTGGTCGGCTAATAGAGGTATTTCCTTAGAGGTATTTCCTTGTCATAACAATTGCCGCTGGCATCTTCTGTAATGCGCTACTCTAAATGTATCATATTCAATCCGGCAAAATCTATTTAGGCTCATCCCGCGCTCATCTGACAGGCCTAAGAAAAGCGGCAGATTGCCGTCTAGCTAATGGAAATGAAGGAGTGCTGAATAGCCGGACACTGGACGAGCTCTATGGGGCTGTCAAACCTCATCCAGAAATTATTAGTCAAGTCATTCAAGTGCAAAGGAGCATTTTTCAGGCTTCAGTCATCAGCGTAATGCACTGGGACTAATACATGCCTACTACTGACTAGACCGGCATGAGTCACATCGGCACAAGTTCCGTACATAATGCATGTCATATAAGAATAGCCTAGCCATCGTCGGTCTCTGGTCTTTGAAATTGGGGATCGATCGCACGGACCCCTTTCTTAGGTATACCTGCTACTCTCGTTGTCCGGTTTAGCATATAAATGTGCACACGTCATTTATTTAATGAAGTTCCTGTCCATCCTTTGGTTCTGAAGAGACCACCACTGAGCAGATATAGTTGAGTGGTGGATCGTTCTCAGCACTACTACGTTGACATACCCAAAGCCATAGGATAGCAGTATGAGGCTGTCCACTATCATGCCTTGTTCAAACTCTGATGTTCACGTTGTCTTGCCATGAGCATGGTGGCCAGTTTTTAGCCTCACTCACATTTTATACCGGTATGCGCATTCCCAAACCAACCCCTGAGGTAACACCACGTGAACGTCAGTGTATAGTCAGTTTGCAGTATCTACTATATGGGTCCTAATATCGATGTAATGTCACATGGCATCCATGTATCGATACAATATTGCTGCTTAAGCTCACCGGACACAAAATGAGTCACCTGTGACTGAAACGTACCTAATAGCGTGTGATACCTCCACGAGCACCAATAACAGCTGGGATTGGATTGGTCATGGACTGGACAGGTTTCTGGATGTAGGCCACATCAATGTTCAGACACAGGAATTGGTCAGTTGGGCCAGATTTGGTGGATACCTTCCCTGCCACAGTTCCGAGGAGAGTTTCCTGTAGACTGGGATTTTAGCCACTGCTGGTACACCCGTATGACCGTACGCTTCCATACACCTGCAGATTCAGCTACTTCCTTCACACTATGGTCTTTGGCACGCCCAAATGCAGTCCCTCCTTTTAGCCAATCATTAACATCTGCTTTGGAGCCATTTTCCACACATGGCACGAGACATTCCCTGTACTGTAGCACCTCTTCCCAATCTATGGATCCCGTCACTCACACCCCGCACATATTTATAGCCCCATCATCGTGCCTTCTGCAGGAGCCAAGTTTTTGTCCGGTGAGTTTATCATATAATATGCTGTATAGGAATTAGTACTTCAGTGTAGTTCAAATACACATCTGTATGGTGAATAGAATAACAGCTGAATAGACAACAGACCACATGCTTTATCCTAAGCCATTATTGCCAGGAACGCACACATGACTAAATGATCTTATTTGTCCCCCAGGTTTACATGCTCCATTAGCAACAATGGTGGTCTGTTTCTGTGCTAGAAACAGAGTAATGAATTCCTTTAACATGGAAAGTGGAGGACCGTGTCTACGTGATGCATCTAGATTTCAACATACTAAGCGTGTGCCTTATTTTATTGTTCAATTTCCTTGACAAAATCCGCCTTATTTACATTAAATACACAGTGTTTGAAGTCTACCTGAATTCCCACCAGGACATCAGTAAAATAAACAGGAGGTGCAGGGTGGGGGGGTGCGAATAAAGAACGGGAGGCCTCCGGGAAGACTGATATGTTTGGTTCTGGTGAATGCTAATAATTACTCAGCTAATATAGGCCTGACGAAGTCTGAACTGCAGCTTTCTTTTGAGGAAAGGTTGCCAGGTAATAACGTCAACGACAGAATTCCGTGGCGCAGATGCTATGCCACGTTGTATGAAGCCACAGGCATGCAGATGCCTACATGTGAGCTTTACTAGGAGCAAAGCTCGACAGCCTTTCCCCGTATATGAAGAGGTTGATCACGGCACAGGCAAATATACAGTCACCTGCTATTTCAGTGCAATGCAATGTCTGCTGCATTTCAATCAGGTTCGAGCGCTGAAAGAACTGTCAATCAGTTCATTTCCAGCATGCGCACATCTGCCCAGCGTGCCATATAGCGGCTGGCCGTCTCGCGTGATGAGGAAAGCGCGGCCGCTCAAAGCAGAGATAACTCCCCTGTTTTCCTTCCCTTTTTGAGAAGGATAATGATTGACTCCCCCAGAGACACTAGAGATAAAAGTTCTTTCATGCTAGTTTGGAAGGCCAGTGACAAACTTCAATTACAAGAGCCTGTAAAAAAAAAAAAAAAAAAAAAATTTTTCCCCCACCCCTCAGTCTCTTTTTTTTTCCTTGTCTTTCGTTTGGTTTGGATGACCTCCAAACAGAACTCGCCTTTCATGAGCGAGAAGGATTCCTGCGGCATGATTAACAGCTGCTCACCTTCTCCCGAACCGCCCGTCCTTCCATAAGCGTTCGGCTAATTTGGCTGACCTCGGCCCGAAGGCCATTCAGAGTTCTGGTCCTCGCTCAGACGTCTCTCTCATATTGTATTCCAGGTACGACAGCGCCAGCCTTGTTGAACAGCACCTCCAATCAGCTCTACCTTCACTTCCACACCGACATCAGCGTGGTCGCCGCCGGGTTTCACCTCGAGTACAAAAGTGAGTACAGACGCCGGCAGAGCAAGCATGAGTTCACCTGGGGTGTGTTTATTTATGTGTTCAGTTCTTAAGCACACGTAAGCTGACAGGTTCGTCATATGCCCCTCCACGTACAGGTACTTAGCAGTACAACACATTATGCTACACCAAGGCATAATTTTACAGGACTGACTACATGTAGTGCAGTTTTGGCTGTTCAGTTTAGATTTACAAGGAGAGTGAAATAATATAATGAAATAATAATAAATAACATTAAATAAACATTACCATAAATCGTTTAGCCAGTTTGACTCATGATAAACTGTACTAGCAGGTACTTAAAACCAAAAACATGGACCATATTATCTGCTAATATCCCTACAGTCCCTACAAATGGTGGGTAAATTTATATATGGAAAGTCTGAATGAAAGAAGCCCCAGAATTGGTCCTTGAGGTACACCAACATCACAGGTAAAAGCCAGTGACAGTGGGCTCCCTAGAAGAAGGAGAACAGTATTATTAAACATAAAATGAAACATATGTGAGTGATAAATTATAGCCAACGTAGAAACACAATAGATATGCTGTGTAAAATCTGTTAATTATTATTACAGTAAAAATTCAAATCTCCCCATTTCTATTAGTTTTCTAGTCTTTCAGCTCTATATGATGATCTACAGCACATATCACAGAGTTGCCAAGTTCATGGTTTTCCAGGGCTAGTTTGAAAAATGTTCAAAAGAACTGAAGAGTCAGGGGTGAATTGAAAAGTCGGGGTGAATTAAAAAAAAATTAAGAATATACCACAACCACCAAAAGAAGTTTGATTATAGACTGTAGAAAATTTAATTAAAGAATGTTAATTTTAAATAGCTGGCAACCTATATATACACCTGCATATATCTGAGTCCCCACAAATTGTGGATAAATGTATATATAGAAAGACGGAATTAAAGAAGCCCTAGAATTGGTCCTTGAGGTACACCAGCAATGCAGCTAAAAGCCACTGACAGGGGGCTCCCTAGAAGAAGGAGGAAAAACATTATTAAACATAAAATAAAACATATGTGAGTGATAAATTGTAGCCAATGTAGAAAAATAATAGATATGCTGTATAAAATCTGTTGATTGTTATGACAGTAAAAATTCTATTTCTCTTGCAGTCTATTAGTGATCAACAGAACTTGCCACAGAGTTGCCACAAAGTTCATGGTTTTCCAGGACTAGTTTGAAAAAATGTTCAAATGGGTGAGAATTGAAAAGTCAGGGGTGAATAAAAAAAACTTGAAAATAATAAGTCTGACTGCAGACTGTAGAAAATGAAAAATATCTGTGTCCTTACAAATTGTGGATAAATGTGTATATGGAAAGACTGAATTAAGGAAGCCCCAGAATTGATCCTTGAGGTACACCAACCTCACAAGTAAAAGCCAGTGGCAGTGGGCCCCCCAGAATAAGGAAAACAAGTTTATTAAACCTAAAGTTAAACGTATGTGAGTGATAAATTGTAGCCAACATAGAAACATAATAGATACAGTGGGGCAAAAAAGTATTTAGTCAGCCACTGATTGTGCAAGTTCTCCTACTTAGAAAGATGAGAGAGGTCTGTAATTTTCATCATAGGTACACTTCAACTATGAGAGACAAAATGAGAAAAAAAATCACATTGTAGGATTTTTAAAGAATTTATTTGTAAATTATGGTGGAAAATAAGCATTTGGTGAATAACAAAAGTTCAACTCAGTACTTTGTAACATAACCTTTGTTGGCAATGACAAAGGTCAAACGTTTCCTGTAAGTCTTCACCAGGTTTGCACACACTGTAGCTGGTATTTTGGCCCATTCCTCCATGCAGATCTCGTCTAGAGCAATGATGTTTTGGGGCTGTCACTGGGCAACACGGACTTTCAACTCCCTCCACAAATGTTCTATGGAGTTGAGGTCTGGAGACTGGCAAGGCCACTCCAGGACCTTGAAATGCTTTTTACGGAGCCACTCCTTCGTTGTCCGAGCGGTGTGTTTGGGATCATTGTCATGCTGGAAGACCCAGCCACGTTCCATCTTCAATGATCTCACTGATGGAAGGAGGTTTAAAATCTCAGGATACACGGCCCTGTTCATTCTTCTCTTAACACGGATCAGTCGTCCTGTCCCCTTTGCAGAAAAACAGCCCCAGAGCATGATGTTTCCACCCCCATGTTTCACAGTAGGTATGGTGTTTTTGGGATGCAACTCAGCATTCTTCTTCCTCCAAACACGACGAGTTGAGTTTTTACCAAAAAGTTCTATTTTGGTTTCATCTGACCACATGATATTCTCCCAATCCTCTTCTGGATCATCCATATGCTCTCTGGCAAACTTCAGACGGGCCTGGACATGTACTGGCTTAAGCAGGGGGACACGCCTGGCACTGCAGGATTCGAGTCCCTCTCAGCGTAGTGTGCTACTGATGGTAGCCTTTGTTACTTTGGTCCCAGCTCTCTGCAGGTGACTCATCAGGTCCCTCTCGTGATCATTTTGACCCCACGGGATGAGATCTTGCGTGGGGCCCCAGATCAAGGGAGATTATCAATGGTCTTGTATGTCTTCCATTTTCTTACAATTGCTCCCACAGTTGATTTATTCACACCAACCTGCTTGCCTATTGTAGATTCGCTCTTCCCAGCCTGGTGCAGGTCTTCAATTCTCTTCCTGGTGCCTTCCGACAGCTCTTTGGTCTTGGCCATGGTTGAGTTTGGAGTCTGACTGTTTGAGGCTGTGGACAGGTGTCTTTTATACAGATAACGAGGTGCCATTTAGGACAGAAGAGCTTCTTAAAGAAGAAGTTACAGGTCTGTGAGAGCCAGAAATCTTGCTTGTTTGTTATCGAGCAAATACTTATTTTCCACCATAATTTACAAATAAATTCTTTAAAAATCCTACAATGTGATTTCCAGGATTTTTTTTTCTCATTTTGTCTCTCATAGTTAAAGCGTACCTATGATGAAAATTACAGACCTCTCTCATCTTTCTAAGTAGGAGAACTTGCACAATCAGTGGCTGACTAAATACTTTTTGCCCCACTGTATACTGTGTAAAACCTGTTGATTATTATGACAGTAAAAATTCAATTTCTCCCAGAGTCTCTTAGTTTTCTAGTCTTTTAGCTCTGTATGGTGATCTACAGCACTTATTGCAGACTTGCTAAGCTAACGGTTTTCCAGGGCTAGTTTGAAAAATGTTCAAATGGATGAAAGTTGTAAAGTCAGGAGTGAATAAAAAAACAGACTGTTGAAAATAAAAAAATTCTTTTAAGAATGTTAACTGAATTGAAATAGCTGCCAACCTAAAGAAAAAGGACAGACAAGCAGGTACATCAGGTTATAGTTAAGAAAGGTACGGAGAAGAGATGAACGGCGCGCTTGGTAGCACATCATTGGTTTTTATTTTACACGTCCTGGCGATTGTAAATTTGAAGGCGGGGAAAGTGTGAGCTTTATTTGTAGGGCATTTTTAATACCGGTGCAGTAACAGAAGAAAGTATGAGTATTAATTTCAACTCATATAAGCCAAGGACACGCATCAGATGTATATAAGATTAATACCAAAGACGGCAAGAAAATCAGATACGTTTTCAAGTGTTTCTTAACAGTGAGCTGGACTGTCTAAGAAGTCGGAGCATGAGACCGAAAAAAGAGAGAGTGAAGGCAAGAAGAAATGTGATGGCATGAGACAGAAGGAGTGAAGCTGTAATAAAGATAAACCACTGAAAAAAGACATTACCTTCAGCTGCCGAGGCTTCTGTGTTATTTTCAGTTACTGTAGAAGCTCACCCCACCAAAAATGATTGGTAGTTACTTAAGGCTCCTGCAGATGGCGCTGCACCAGGATGGTGGGGCTATAAACACCTGCAGGGTGTGAGTGACGGGATCCATAGATTGAGAAGAGGTGCTACAGTGCAGTGAATGTCTCGATCCATGTGTGGAAAATGGCTCCAAAGCAGATGTTAATGATTGGCTAAAAGGAGTGACTGCGTGCACACACACACGCATGCACACACACACACACACACACACACACACACATGCTGCACGCACACACACACACACACACACACATATATATATATATATGTTTTTTTTTTTTTTTTCCAGCTCCACTGACCATAAAGATGCATACCAGACTGTAGTCCATCTGTTTCTCTGTATACTTCATTACCCTGTTCTGCAGTGACACTGACGTGGTGGTGGTGTGTTAGTGTGTGTTGTGCTGGTGTGAGTGGATCAGACACAGCATAATACCTGCTCTGTGGTGGTCCTGTGGGGGTCCTGACCATTGAAGAACAGGGTAATACAGTATACAGAGAAACAGATGGACTACAGTCTGGAACTGTAGAACTACAGAGTGCTCCTATATGGTCAGTGGAGCTGATTAATGAAGAATGAGTGTAGATACAAGGAGGTAGTTTTAATGTTATGGCTGATCAGTGTATATATCACAAGTATATCTAAGTGAAAAATCAAAATAGTAGTTCTATTTAAGTATATTTTTAGTAGCACATAAGTACATAGTTAGTATATGAAAATAACACACTTTCAGTACATAAATCATGAGTGTAAGGAGGTATAGTAAGTACACTTAAAGTAAGTATTGTTCGGTGTACTTTTCCTCCTGGGTATGAATTTACATTTACATTTATGGCATTTAGCTGACGCTCTTATCCAGAGCGACTTACAAGGTTAATCATATTACAGGTAGGCCAGTGTAGTGTTAGGAGTCTTGCCCAAGGACTCTTATTGGTGTAGCACAGCACAGTCACCCAGACCGGGATTCGAACCCCAGTCTCCCACATGTGGTGGCTCCCTGGTGGGTAGTGGTGTTACCCGCTGAGCTACACCAACCACTATTTTTTGGAAAGTTGTTGGAATGCATCTGTGGAGTTCCACATTAACTTGGACATCGCTACACCACCAAGAAAAGGCAAGACCTGCGTGTTTGTGTATTTGCTGATGCAGTGTTTAATGTGTTCACAGCGCTGTGCCTTGTATTCCCCCTTTTAGGCTGTAATTGCTTGTATTTTGTAGATAAATGACAGCTCTGTAGCCTGCGGCCTTTTTACACTTGGCACATTGTGGTCCTGAAAGCCTCTTAAACGCGGGTGACATTTTTGGAGAGAACAGGGCGATGGAAGTCATTTTCCGGAGGGACGCCTTTAAAAGTCCGTAACGCGAGGCTCTGCGGTTTGAGGACTTGAATCCCTCCTTTGTGTTCTGAGATGGGGGGGCCCGGCCCGCGGCCTGAACCCTGATAGCATCAGGGTCCTCCGTCTCCTAAAGCCTGTGCGCGCGCATACGGCGTACGGCTTTTTTGCCCACTAGGCCCTGTCGTACGCCACCTCGCCTAATTCACTGCCCGCATCCCACACCCATTTGTCTATTTCTATCCTCGGCCCACTCAACTGGACAGCCCAATTTGTCTGCCTCTCTGCCTGCATCCATTTAGAGAGCTGGTCAGTGGCTAGTGGCTGAAACAGCGTGGCGCAGAGTGATGCCCGCACCCGAAAGAGCATTAAGCACTTCCCTTATCTTAATGCCTGCCATTGTGCCTATCAGGTAGCTCCGAAAATACCGCAGATATCTTTCCCTCCTCCGCCCTCTTCGCGCTAAATCACCATAAATAAGTGAACTCTAAAGGCGTCCCAGAGTTATGGCACACTCTGTCAAGGGAGAGTCCAATTAGGCTCTCCGAACCGGAGGTGTAATGGCCCATGGTGGTACAATAATAACAATCAGCTCGGCTGTGATAGCGGCTCGGTTGAGCATCCGAACACAGGATAAAATGTCAAGTCTGAATTACTGACCGCAGCGTCCATTATGATTCCCAAACAGAGCTGCTATTAGCGCAGAAATAGTTGTACTTTCATACGGACAGCTCCACACTTGCTCACCTTTTCCGCTGGCTGACCGGTCTGCGCTCTTGTGTGCCTGCTAAGTGTAATAGGGCGGTAAGCAGTGAGGCTTTGAAACGAAGTAGTATGCGCCATGTGTTCATTTTTATAGCCGCTTTTATTTATTTGTAGTTTTATTTTAAGCAACATATTAGCATTATTATATCTATCTACCCACCGCGAGAACTTTGCAGGCTAAATTATTACACTATTATAAAACACACAGTTCTGAAAGATTCGTGGATGTGCTCTTACAAAGCCTTCAGAGCAGTGTTGCCAGATTTAGTGGTCTCCCACCAAACTAGGAGGATTGTGTTTGGACCTGGCATGGGGGAAAAAGGTGACAAAATTTGGGCTGGTTTGATCAAGTATACACTACCGGTCAAAAGTTTAGACACGGCTCCTCATAGCAGGTTCTCCCTATGTTTATCTTAAGGCTTTACTGTAGAATAAAAGTGAAGACACCAAACTAAACTAATAGCACTCATGGAATTATACAGTCCACCTTAAAAACCTCCAAACATGTTATTGCACCTGTTATAGTTTTTTTTCTGCTGAGGTTGTTACGTCCCATAGCGTGCTGTATAGAACATTTTGGGTCTCCTTCTATTATTTAATGTTATATGTGGTGGCCTAATAACTGTGATAGCTGTGCTTGTGCTTGCTCAATTACCATTGGTTCCTCTGGGTACTAATTTTGTTGGTTCTAATGAGAGCAAAAGCCATAAAACTGGATCCTTTGATGCACAGTTCCACATTTGGGGTGCTGGTTTCAGTAATATGTGCACTGGAAAAACCTTTAGAGTAAATGACAGTGAACGATGAAGAGACACTACCAGTCAAAAGTTTAGAGACGGCTCCTCATAGAAGGTTCTCCGTATGTTTATCTTAATACTTTACTGTAGAATAAAAGTGAAGACACCAAACTATAAAATAGCACTCATGGAATTATACAGTCCACCTTAAACACCTCCAGAATGGACCTTTACAGGAGGATGAACCAGCTTTCTTAACCTGCAGTGGAGCTGATAGAACAAGGTTTATTTCTAAGCAGGTTTGGAGCAATTCTATTGGTCGGTCCATCATGAATATTCACTAAACTGAAAGGAGATCAAAGGAGAAAAAGAGATCAAAGTTTTTACACCACTAAATATATATTAGAGGTGGAGATATGGAGAAATATCATACTGTGGTACATCAAGAGGATATGTGGTATATCAGGGTATGTACTGGTTCAGACTCTCATCAGTTGGAGCTGTTAAGTGTAAGACTGTAGAGTCTTTAAGATCACCAACTACATCCATTTAGTTGGGTGTGTCCAAACTTCTGACTGGTAATGTATAATATTGTTAGACCTGAAGTGTGTTTATTTCATAAACTGCATTAAATAATAATGCAGCTGGAAATTGAATAGGATTTACTTCTCCCCCACATCCAGTCAAGACCTAAAACTTTGACTGGTATACATTTATCCAGTCTAGAGGAGGCCATTATCAGGTGTCTGAGCCACTCACACCAGCACAACACACACTAACACACCACCACCACCTCAGTGTCACTGCAGTGCTTCCCCTGCTCCCAACACACCTGATTCAACCCATCAGTTCATAACAAGCCCTTTCAGAGCTGCAGTTGGTGTGTTAAAGCAGGGAGTCTGCTGGGGTTCCTCCAGATCCAGGGTTGAGAACCACTGCTCAGGTGCTATAGTGTTATTTTATTGTGCTACTGTCATGTGCACCTGAACATGACACCCATTTCCTACGCTGTCAGTGCTGGCAGCACTTTCAAAGCATAATGTTGCAACAGGGCCACCAAATCTCTGAGCAGGGTGATCTAAACAAAGGGTGTCCATCTCCTGTTCCATTAAGGCCTGGTAGACCCACCAAAGCTGCCCCCTTCAGATCAACAGCACTTTCATCTTTGAGAGAGAAAGCGAGTAGAACATCAAGCTCCACTCTTGCTTCAGATCCGAAAGAAAGAAGCTGCTGATGTTCTTAGAACAATGACCTGACCACCCCAGAGTCCAGATTACTTGGGATTACTTGGGATTACGTGGATCGTGAGAAGCACAAAGTGCAACTAACTTTGTAGGTGTGGGGAAACATCCCTGCAGGTTTCTCTGGAAGGCTGAAAGTGAGTCTCCTGAAAAGCATGGAAGCTGTAATGAAGGCCAGGAGTGGACACACATTATACAGCTCTGGAAATAAATAAGAGACCGCTCCAGTTTCTTCTTAAATCAGCATCTCCACATGTACAGCAGGTTCTTAGTGAGGAACAGAAGGTTGGGTTCTAGCTTTACTGGCAGATACAGTGAGCGTCTGGTTCATAAGAACAAGGTCAAGCAGCAAACACACAGGACAACACAGCTACAGGCTGGCAGAGGGCCAAAACCACTCTCTACTGACCGTGATGAGCGCCACCTCATTCCAATACCACTTAACCACTGTAAGATGACCTCGAGTGACCTACAGAAAGACTGGCGAGCGGTGGCTGGGGTGAAATGCACAGCGAGCATGGTTCAATAAACAGGCTTCTGGAGGGTCATTAGTGATTTTCTAAATAAACAGATCTAATACAATATTTGATCTGGAATTTGGGAGACGTGTTTCCAGTAGTGTACAGAATAAAACAGAACTGCTCATTTTGGTCCAACACAAACCCAGAAACTGTACAACTAGAGAAACTGAACATTTGGAGGTGGTCTCTTCAATTTTTCCAGAGCTGTATGTTTAGTTGTTGAGCCCTCTATGTCATTTCTCCATTTAGGCACAGCTGGATAAACGTGAGCGGGTTTTGCAGTTGGTCAGTGTATTCAAATCTCACACCTCTTGCTTTCTGTGTTTTGTGTGTCCAGCTGTGGGTCTGACCACCTGCCCGGAGCCTGTAGTGCCTGCCAATGGAATAAAGAGCGGCGATCGGTATATGGTGAACGAGGTGGTGTCGTTCAGCTGTGAGCCGGGATACGTGCTGCAGGTAAACCACTGAGCACCCCTCTCCACATAAACACACACTCTTATAATACTACACAAAAGGAAGATACAAAATGAATACAGTGTGAATCGTGTTGCAGGATGGTTGGAAGGACACAAGTGTTATAATGGCAGCTGCCTGATATGTCTTAATGAGGTGTTGATGAACCCAGGCAGATATTGAATGGTACCCAGTGTAACAAAGTAGAGCAACATTACTTACTAATTACGGTACCACTTTAGAATAAAGCTATATAGAGTTCATAAATGGTTTAAAATAGATTATTATGGGTTATTAGTTAGGTCATAAACACTTCACAAAGTACTAATAAGCAGTTATAACACATTAATAAAAAGGGCACAAATGAGATCCTCCATACAATGTATATGAATATGTACTGAAGCTGACCAGGTTTATGCCGACTGATGGAATAAGAGTATGTGTGTTCACTGTTAGACTAACAGCAGGTCACTGTTGCCTGTGTTATTAATGTGTTGTAACTGCTTATTAATGATTTAAAGTGTGTATGACCTAATTCATTACATTAGTAAACTCTTTGTAAACCATTCATAATCTCTTTATAAAGGT
This sequence comes from Semaprochilodus insignis, assembly GCA_034552555.1. Classification (NCBI taxonomy): domain Eukaryota; kingdom Metazoa; phylum Chordata; class Actinopteri; order Characiformes; family Prochilodontidae; genus Semaprochilodus; species Semaprochilodus insignis. The sequence goes on from CM067478.1 coordinate 782,998, forward strand.
AGCCTTTTCTAAAGTGGTACCAAAATACTTAATAAGCAATTACAACACATTTTTATTAATGTGTTATAACTGCTTATTAATACTTTGTAAAGTGTTTATGACCTAACTAATAACCAATAATAGCCTATTTTTTAAGCATTTATAAACTCTTTATAAAGGTAGCCTTATTCTAAAGTGGTGCCCTAATTACTACCACCTGAAAGAAGCAAGGTGACTGTTTGTTCAGTGAGCTTATGATGCAATAACATGTACCAAACCTCAAGAAATGAGTGTGGCAGAGTTGGCTACTGTTGCGTGTCCTGCGTAGACAGACATTCCAGCACCATGGACAGCGTCTTCTGTTCTATGGTCCAGATTTACTGTAGTGTGCCTCGGGGGCTGAAACAGGCCTGAAACACTCAATGTAACGCCAGTGTGAGTGGGTGGGGCTAAACTGCTGTGGGCTAAATAGGTGGATACATGTAAACAAGAAGAGTACATGTGCAGAGAGATTGCACAGCTGAGTGAAGTTTGTTGCTGGCAGATTGCTAAGGTGTTGCTGAAAGTGAGCCTATGGCATGGAACGAGGGATGATTAAATAACACATAGAGGAGTGGGGGTCAGTATGGCTGTGGATTAGAGTTTGGGGATCTGCCCTGACTGAGTACATGCAGTTTGGTGGCTGTAGTTTAAAGGAAATAATAGAGTTTGAATGGGGGTGAAAATGAATGGGAGTCTATGGGAAGAGCCAGGGATGGATATATGACATATAGAGGAGTGCAGGTCAGTATGGCTGTGGTTAGAGTTAGTAGAGTTAACGAGTGATGTGGGGGGGAAAAAGACAACAAGGCGAGTGCGGGTCTGCCCTGAAATGAGTGTATGTGAAACAGTGTCTTAAGACCACCCTTATAATGCGTTTATGAATGGTCTTAATGAGTTTATTAATGGTTATTAATAAGATCATAAACACTATAAAATCATTAATAAGCGCTTACAACGCAAATAATAATGGCAACGTGACCTGCAGTTTGGTAAACGGTGAACCCACATACTGTTAAAGCTCGGATTTGGATGTTTGCTGATTTGACTTTGCCTTATTAGGTCCGATTTGTCACCCAATTTTTTACCAACCTGCCGTATTTACAACCGATATCGGCCAGATACCAGTATCGGATCAGTCCCATCTCTGACAGTACCTTTTCTTCCTTTTTCAGGGTCATTCCCACATAACCTGCATGCCGGGGACTGTAAGACGATGGAACTATCCTCCTCCTCTGTGTATCGGTATGACCCCTAATAATCAATGCCGCATTATTCTCATTACACCAGTACAGCTTGCTCATTACACTCAATGATGCCACATGCATGCTACACATAACAATAGGAAAGTGCATGACAGAGCACAATAGACACAGTAATGAAGTCCATTACAGTGCTAGACAGTTCACGCAGTGCAGATAGCTGACAGGACAATAAACCCACGCATGCTCCGCAGCACAGCATCATAACTCACCAGCGAAAACACACATATTATCTCATGCATGACGTCTCGCTTGCTCCCGGCGTTTAAAAATTCACGGCATGAAACTGACAATGTTTTTCTATGAATCAGCCAAGTGCGGAGGGACCCTTCACGACATGAGTAATGTGATCCTGAGCCCGGGCTTTCCCGGCAACTACCCCGGCAACCTGGACTGCACCTGGAGGATCCTCCTGCCCATCGGATACGGTGAGCCTGCTGAGAGCAAATGAGCCACCGCCGCGAGTCGATTGGCTTCAGCTGCGGGGCCACAAACACTCTCTCCTTGGGGATACTGACTTATCTTTCACACATCGCTTCACCAGAACCGGATTAGTCCCGGCCGAGGTTGAGGCCTAGTCACGTTTCAGTTCGCGGGGTTCCATTTAGCCGGCTGACAATCGATTCGCTTGACATTCAGCAAGCAGATTTTTTCCTAATATTTAATGATCGTGAACGTCAGCAGACAGAAACTGATGGAATCGACTCTGTCTGAGCACATACGGTTTTCTGGGCTTTATCTGTTACTAAGTTGAGTCACCTTGTGTGTTTAAGGTGGTAGTAACTTCAGGCTCCTGCAGATGGCGCTGCACGAGGATGATGGGGCTATAAATACCTGCGGGGTGTGAGTGACGGGATCCATAGATTGGGAAGAGGTGTTATAGTGCAGGGAATGTCTCGTATCATGTGTGGAAAATGGCTCCAAAGCAGATGTTAATGATTGGCTAAAAGGAGTGACTGCATTTGGGCGTGCCAAAGACCATAGTGTGAAGGAAGTAGCTGAATCTGCAGGTGTATGGAATCACGCAGGTCAACCAGCAGTGGCTAAAATCCCAGTCTACAGGAAATTCTCCTCGGAATTGTGCCAGTGAAGGCATCCACCAAATCTGGCCCAACTGTGGAATTCTTTGAATCCAAATCCAGTCACAGCTGTTGTTGTTGCTCGTGGAGATATTACATGCTATTAGGTTTGTTTCACTCACAGGTGAGCTTATCAAATGTGTTGAAGTGCCCCCCTCGATATGTGCTGCCGAGATTCTGCAGTATACTGAATTCTTATCCTGGTGCTTTTGCTCTTTGCTCTGTTACATAAAGCACCAGACTGTCAAGGACAGCACTATAAAGCACAGTGATCTGCATTCATTAGTTAGTCGTATACATTTCCAATGCATGAAGTACACTTCTTTGCTGCCAGAGGGAAAAAAAAAACACACGTCTGTGAGACGGCTTCACCGTTTAATAGAAGCAGGCTGAAGGCAAGCTGTGAGACGAATGGCCATGGCATCCGACATCACCCTGCACCATTGAACTTAACACCACTGATAGCCAAGCGCTCAGCTGGGATCAGAGATGGGTGGAATAGCCTTAAACCACACTCAAGTAGAATTATAGTTTTGTTTTTTCTGTAAGATAATGACTCAAGTACAACACGCCAACTCAAGTAAGAGGTCAGGAAACTTCGAGAGCACTGTAGTAAGTTGGCACAGTAGAACTGCTATTGGGTCCCTGAAGAACTTTACACTGGACTGTTCTTTATAAAAGGAATGAATGAATGAATGAATGAATGAGTGAGTGACGTAGCATTAGAGTCTTCGTGGCAGAACTTGTGCCAAAGCTGAATATGTGACTTTCATTCAAATGCTTTTCACCCTTTGTGTCAGAAACAAAGAACTCGGACCGACGTGCACTGAGCTAAACAGCAAGCTGGTTTATTAAACAATCCGGACAGTCAGTACAAACAGCAAAACTCTGAGCAACAAAACAGGGAAAGGACAAGAGCGAAGTCAGAGTCAGGCAGGGGTCAGAACCGGAAGGGACAGGCAGCGGAGTAAACAAAGCCAGAGGGGGCGAGCTAGAGGCGGAAACGAGATTCAGGCAAAAGGGTCGAAACCAAAAGGAACACAGCGAACAAGGACCAAAGGGGAAAATCGAAGAGAGAAAGCCAAAAGGCAAAAAAGGGTCGAGATCAGAAAGAAGATAACCGGGAAGAACGCTCAGTAATGCTCAAACAGAGTCACGTCACCTCGCGATGAGATGACGGTGGGGAAGGGTTTATAAAGGGAGTGAAATCACGGACAGCTGGGAAATCCTAAAACTCAGGTGACGTCAAACGTACATGACTGGGCGATTGGGGACATGTGTGTATGACGTCATCGAGCGAAGCCCCCTGGGAGGTTGAGTCGAGGAGAGCCGGGGAGCCGGGAGAGCCCGGAGGCGTGACACTTTGTGGATAAACCAACTTTTCCAGCCAACCCAGGCGTAATATCCCTTTTGTGATGCAACATTAAGGCATGTTTGTATGTGCATTTCAACACAGTAGGTGGATGGAAACCTTCAACCAACATACTGGAGTTGAGTGAACAGTATGTGCCAATGCACCCTGCTTCCTTATCTGACATGTTACAGCTACTAATAGAAGTGAACGTATCATCGGGAACGAGCTCCGAGCCTTGCGGTAGCCGACGCCTACTTTAGGACAGGTTCTAAGTCTCAGGCCTGTGGGAGTAGTGATGTATCATTCATCATGGCTGTAAATGAAAAACATTCCAACCGTTTTCCAGTCTGGAGGAAACAAAACATCCCCTGATTGGCCTTTTCCTCATTACCGCCATCGAGTTAACAGAGCGGGCTCCATCAGTAGCTTACCCGGATAGATCTGTTTGAAAAACGCTGTTCTTTAAGGAAAGATTGTCCTTGTCGTGGTCTTGGCCGTGGCTTTGAAAGACGCAGAACTGCTTCCTTTTCTGCTCCATTACGCTCCACGGTCCGCCCTGTCGGCACTGGCTTGTTACACTGTTTTATTTATCTCAGCTTTGGAGATTACAGGCGGTCGATTCAGCTCTCTCCAGCCTCGCCGAGCCAGAGACGTTTCGTTGCACTTGCTTTCTGTGGCCTTGAGAGCTGAACAAAAGAGTCTTCCCAGATGTTAACGAGGCGATTGCTTCTGATTAAACGAGGGGGAAAAAAAAGAGTTCCGAATTGCCCACACACTTCTTCTCGCTCTCCAGTCTGACTAAGGAGAAATAATGCAAGGCAGCGAGCTGTGGGTCTGCGATGATGAACCAGGAAGAAGACTCAACATAACAGGCGATAGTGAGGCCTCATTCGAACGTCAGGTCCTTCTCAACGAGTGAATTAAAGTGTCCTGAATGGATCACATCAGGCTCTACAGCGTTTTTACGTCGGTGTCACAGCTAAAACGATCAATTCACTGTTTAAACCACGTCGCAGGCCTGATAGTCGATCCCAGAAAGAATCGATTTCTCAATTCCAGGCGTTCAGAAATCGAGACCTGACTCCAAAGCTTTGGACTCAATTCCACACAGTGGGAATGTTCAACTCTGCACGTGGAGTGCGCTGCTGTCGCTGTCTGTCTGAAAAATGCTTCCTTCCACAACACATACATCACCAGTCCAGCTGTATTCACTGGATTCCTGTATTCATCTATCATTCCTGATGGTTGTCCCCACTTTCCCTGTTTCCATTTGCCACATTATTCTCTAACACGGTTTCTATTCAAACGTTTAGCTTAGTTTCCAGCAGTTACTGTTTTGCACAAACTCCTGAAAGTGTTTGTTTGTTTTTATAAACCGCCTCTTTTCAGTACATTTATAATGGATCAAATCGGGCACTACACAGTCCCTGAAGGGGGATGCAAGACAAGTGTCTTGCTCACAATGCATGGCATATACAGTTGAGGGATGCAAATCTTTATTAGCTCTTAGCAGGTCAACCCTCTGGCAGTATGGTAAACATAGTAAAATGCAAAACTTGTAAACACCCGTGACTGAACCGTACCTCATAGTGCGTAATACCTCCACCAGCACCAATAACAGCTGTGACTGGATTTGGCATGGACTGGACACGTTTCTGGATGTAGACCACATCAATGTTCACACACTCTTGCATCAAAGAATTGCTCAGTGAGGGTCAGATTTGGTGGATGCCTTCCCTGGCACAATTCCGAGGAGAATTCCGAGGATTTTAACCACTGCTGGTCCTTCACACTATGGTCTTTGGCACGCCCAAACGCAGTCACTCCTTTTAGCCAATCATTAACATCTGCTTTGGAGCCATTTTCCACACATGGAACGAGACATTCCCTGCACTGTACCACCTCTTCTCCATCTATGGATCCCGTCACTCACACCCCGCAGGTATTTATAGCCCCATCATCCTCGTGCAGCGCCATCTGCAGGAGCCTGAAGTTACTACCACCTTAAACACACAAGGTGACTAATTTGTTCAGTGAGCTCATCTTTATCAGTTTAATGTTTATTTTGCACTTCAGACCTATTCTTTTTTGAGCCTAGGTGTGTGATGTTCATCCATGTTCATCCATAAAGATGCATGATGTGGATCAATTCAGACTTTTAAAAGACCATTTCAGGCTTTAATTTTTTTCTTCTACTAACTCATTAATGCTATTACTTCCTATTTTAATAAAACCATAAATGTTACATAATTCAGGTTTAGCAAAAATTTCTTGTGTTTTTAACGTTATAGATATGTTGTTTAGAATAATGCAGTGAGCAGAACACAGGTTCGGTACCTGAATTTGGACTTGGTGTTTGCCATCAGCACAATATAATATAATGAAATAAGACTGTAATATATTTGTAACATAATAATGTAATTGACTATAATTTAATCGTTAAATAAAGTAGATATTGCATGATGGTAAATGTGAGGCCTCCTTGGGAAGAGTTTCTGAAACGGTCAACACGTAAAATCAGAATGGATGGTATATTTGCATATTTGTATTTATTTTGCTAATATTTGTTTTTCTTCAACAAATAAACACTTTCTGCCCAGATTAACAGCTGTATGTATCGCTTTTTTTACATGGCCAAAGTCTTTTGCACGGCATCCTACCTCAAACCTGCATCACACTACAAAAAAAATGAGATCTTGGCAGGTCAAATGATCTTATATCTAGTTGATATATCTTAAAATTCATATTTTGAGATTGTTGTAAGCTCGTTTTAAGATTACTTACCTTGTTTTTGTATTATTTCCAGATCCTTTTACTTGGTGGTTTTAGTAAACCAAATTCTCTCACTATATTAGCAGATAATTTGGCTTATTTTTAGAAATTAGCTTGAAACAAGTCAAATTATCTGCTAGTATAGTGAAAAAGTTTGGCATAAAAACAAAACAAGTAAAAAATCTCTAGAAATTAGCTGAATAATCCTAAAATTAGCTTGCAATAAAGTGCAAATGGGAATATTAAGTTGACATCAAATCATTTTACCTGCCAAGATATTATTATTTTTTTGCAGTGTACAAGCTCTAATAGCCACAACTCAATTCAACTCAGCTTTATAGTAATTATACCAATACAGGGTTATACAGTATTCTGCACTGTAGTGATTAAATATATATATAAAACTGATTTTGTAAAGTATAGTTATGATTCTAAATGCATGTGGAGCAAACATGCTAAAGCTAAAAGCCGGAATGCTTTTTTTCGGGCTGGAATCGAGCCTGGCCAAGGAAGCATGACGTGGCTAAAAACACTGAGGGCAGCCGGTGTGGTGAACTGCTGTTAATGGGCAAAGCTCCAACCACTTCTCACTCACATTAACACCTGCGGGGAAAATTCGCACAGCCTCTTTTGCTCATTAATTGCCTCCTTATGAACTGTGAAGCTGTGTGGAAACTGGAGGACAGGAAACATTTGCAACAGAATTTGCTTCCTAAGTGTTATTATAAAGCCATTTTAACATCTACTCTGGTTTCAAACATGATGAACACCACTTTGAACAAAAGACTGACCAATATGGGCCTTATCTCACTCTTTTGAATTATATTATCATCTAAACCCATCAGGGCAACGCGCATCAGCACAGTGGTGATACAGGTATTATATACTCATCACTGAAAAAACAGCTGCACCGAGATGGAATCAACTGACAGGAATGAGACTGGGTGATATGTTTGACATTGTGAGACCTGCGAATGATTCAAGTTTCAAGCTCAGCTGCGCATCTATCTGTACCTGACTGACCCAAAAGCCATGATTGCAGACATTCAGCGAGCAGTGATGTCCTCCATGAGTCATCCTGTTAGTGCAGCACCATTGGCAGACGGCTGCACCACACAGGACTACATGCACACAGACCGTTACGACGACTGCCCTTAACACCACGGCAGCGCCACCAAAGGTGTCGTTGCAATGGTGTCGTGACAGACTGTCATGGAGTGACTCAGAATGGCAGCGGGTCATCTTCAGTGACGAGTCCCGCTTTTGTCTTGGTGGAGACCAACGAATCCGTGTGTGGAGGCACCGTGGTCAGCACCAAGATGAACGGTTAGTTGTCACGCGTCACACGTCCAGAAGGCCTGGTGTCACTCCACCTCCACCCCTACCGCACCATCTGCAGGAACTGTGTGAGGATGTTCAAGCTGCATGGGATGGATTATCACAGGACACCATAAGGAACCTCTACAACTCCATGCTGAGACGTCTGGCATGTTGCGTTAGCAAACGTGGCGGCCCGACGACATACTGAGAGACACTACTTCTGTATGTGCAGCTCAATAAATATTGATCATATCAGTCTAAATGTATCATCATTTATTGATCCTGGTACCCTTGATCTTCCTTCCCAATACCACTGCGATCCCACACCTCCTTCTGGGTGCAGCTGTTCTTTTGATGATGAGTGTAGTTAACAGGACCCTGTTTCTTAGTAACTAGTGTCTGGATAATTGCTGATTCTATTTATGGGCCTATTTATCATAATGCAACCGGGAACATCAGCCAAAGAGAGTAAGCTAAGCAATCCCTACGAAATGCCACTCCATGGACAAACGCCATTATCATTATTCACAGTTACGGGTGTCTTCAAAACTCATTTATGGACCACTAGGGTTCCTGAAGACAAAGCATCTTTCCACATACCAGATGTGACGTCATCTTTGACACATTTGGGCCAAAGCAATTTTGGAGAGGCCATTAGTCATTCAGGATTCTGTTGTACAATGAAAGAAAACACTTTCTTGAGCTCTTCCTTCCCTGGTTTGTTCAGCCGCCGCCCCCCCGACGCTGTTGACAGCACAACAATTCGACAATTAATTCAACGGGACAATAAGAAAAGCCATGCTCCAGCCCATCCAGTAACAAAAGCAACACAAAAGCCTGGACTTTAGTGAAGTGCAGTCTTTAGCGAAGCCTTGGACAGGTGTTCAAACATTGGTATCATTGTAGTGGCATCTGAGTTACTCACCTACGACAGCATCAGGCTCTACCCAGACATGGGCTGAAACAAGCTTTGTGAAAGATGGAGACATATGAAGTTGAGTGCTGGAAAAAATAGATTGGATCTTCTGCATCTGTAGCGAAGCAGTTTATGTCCAGACGTGTCCAGACATGCTCTTCTAATTACTGATTTAGCTACTATACGGTGCATCCTTTGCTTCTACATAGAGAAGAGTGGGGCTCTAGAGCAGCTGCACGTAAGCCTTAGGTCATCATAGTCAATGACAAGCGTCAGCTAACCCAGCATTGGGCTTTGGAGCACTCCAGATCCAGATCATCCAACAGTAGTACCTGACCGTGCTAATGCTCTTGTGGTGGTATGCATTCAAATCCTCAGGGCAATGTTCCATCATCTATCTGTAAAGCCCCTTTATAGGGCAGTAAAGAGGTTACAAGAAGTGAAGGAGTGCAAACACCCTATTAATGCCATTCATTTCAGAAGAAATGCTGGATGGGCTGATGATAGCATTGTAATAATAATAATAATAATAATAATAATAATAATAATAATAATAATAATAGGTATTCTACCAAAATAGTAATGAATATATATATAGATGTGCCGCCAGGCGAGAAACTTGAATCATTCGCAGGTCTTACAATGTCAAACATATCCACCAAGTTTCATTCCTGTCAGCTGATTCCATCTCGGTGCAGCTGTTTTTTCAGTGATGAGTATATAATACCTGTATCACCACTGTGCTGATGCGTGCTGCCCTGATGGGTTTAGATGATAATATAATTCAAAAGAGTGAGATAAGGCCCCAGTTGGTCAGTCTTTTGCTCAAAGTGGTGTTCAACATTTTTAAAACCAGAGCAGATGTTAAAATGGCTTTATAATAACACTTAAGAAGCAAATTCTGTTGCAAATGTTTCCTGTCCTCCAGTACATATATATTCTCTATGGACAGAAAAAAGAGTCACCTTGTGTGTTTAAGGTGGTAGTAACTTCAGGCTCCTGCAGATGGCGCTGCATGAGGATGATGGGGCTATAAATACCTGTGGGGTGTGAGTGACAGGATCCATAGATTGGGAAGAGGTG
>CM067478.1:837621-870094 GCA_034552555.1 Semaprochilodus insignis
TTTATAGAGCATCTTTCATACCGTTGGCAGCTCAAAGTGCTTTACAGACAGTTGACATCAGTAACGGGAGAGAAATACTGCTACTCCTACTACTACTACTACTACTAATAATAATAATAATAATAAGTATATATGATTATGATTATAATTAAGTTTATATATATATATATATATATATACATAAACATTAAAAAATTCAGAGCAACTTATGAGGTTAATTGTTTTACAGCTAGGCCAATGTAGTGTTAGGAGTCTTGCCCAAGGACTCTGATTGGTGTAGCACAGCTAGTCACCCAGACCAGGAATCGAACCCCAGTCTTCCACATGGAGTGGTAGCGCACGGGTAGGTAGTGGTGTTATCTGTTGCGCCACGCCAAGTACAGTCATCAGGTATAATAATTTATTGTTTTCAAACAGGTAGTTGATCTCTTGGGAGCTTGTTACAAGAAAAGAGATTCCAGATTTCTTCCGGATGCCTTCAGCCATCGTATGACTTTGCACAAATCCTTCACCAGCATTCCTGTTTAAACTGAATGAGGGATTGATCAGACAAAACCAGGCATTAAGTGATAACAACAAACTAGTAAAGGGCATTTCCTGAAGAAAGTGCAGAGTGATTGCGCAGCTTAAGCTTGTTGCTGGCCAGTTGCTAGATGTTGCTAAAATGAATGGGAGTCTATGGGAGGAAAGAGGGATGATTAAACGACAAGTGCGGGTGAGTATGGCTGTGGATTACAGTTTGGGGATCTGCCCTGACTGAGTACATGCAATTTGCTGGCTGTCGGTTAAAGGAAAAAGTAGGGTTTAAATGGGGTTGAAAATGAATGGGACTCTATGGGAGGAACGAGGGATGGGGAAAAGAAAAGACAATCAGATGAGTGCGGGTCAGGACAATGCTGAATTCATGTTTGGGGGGTCTGCCCTGAGATAGTGTATGTGAAGTGGTGTCTGTCAGTCGAGCAGAAGTACAGTAGATGGGCATGTACTTTTCCACCCTATTCATTCTTAATGGGAGAAAAATTCAACCAAGACGGATCAAAAGCTGTTTGGAGCACACCATTCCCGATCAGACTGAACATTCCGGAGTTGGAATGGTGTTAATGTCTCGATACTGTGGGACTATTTAGTGGACATAAAATGTGTGCCAAGAAGAAGAAGAAGAAGAAGAAACACATACTGTCGGATAACAATAGTGTTACACATTGTGGGAGGAACGAGGGATTATTAAACAACACATAGAGGAGTGCAGGTCAGTATGGCTGTGGGTTAGAGTTTGGGGATCTGCCCTGAGTGAGTACATGCAGTTTGCTGGCTGTAGGTTAACCGGAACAATAGGGTTTGGGTGGGTGAAAATTAATGGGACTCTATAGGGGAAGAGGGATGAGGACATAAAAGACAAACAGACGAGTGCGGGTCGAGCCAACAGTGAATTAGTGTTGGGTGGGGGGTCTGCGCTGAGATGGTGCATCAGAAAATGGGTCTCTCGGTTGAGCAGAAGTACAGTAGATGAGCATGTACTTTTTCCACCCCATTCATTCTTAATGGGGAAAAATTCCAGAACAATCTGTCGTTATGTGGAAACGGTGCATCTGATCAACAAGCTGTATATAAGCACACCATTCCCGATCGGACTGAACATTTTTGAGTTGAAACGGTGTTGATATCTCGAAAACTATGATAAAGCAACTGTACAAAGCTACGTGCAACCATAATGCCCTACTGTGCAAAAGTCAGAGACCACCCTTAATTTATTTCAGTTCTACTGAAAACAGCCGTCAAAGCATCAACTGGGAGCGTTTTGTTGCTATCACGAGTTAATGCTGCTTTTCTCCGGTTTTCCTACAAAGTTAGACACATGCGCTTTCCATACTCCGGGAAATCCATTTGAAAGCCAGACACAAAAAGAAAATAGCACATTGTTCAGCTAATTTGCCAGTAATGCAAGACTACATTTCTAATTACCGAGTGGCGTCCATTGTGTGTTTATGAATCTGATTCATTAGAATAGTTAATATGTTGGAAATCCAGCCCCTCTCTATACCATGCCCGCTTTATTTCCGCACTGATCCAAGCCTAATCCCCCGGATTTGGTTTGCGGGCGTAAGATGTGGGGCCTGCGGCGCCCGAGCTGGCTCTTTGTGACCACGTTCCTGTTTCGTCCTCTCAGGCAGGCTGAGTAAACAGCACTGCGATGATTAAGCCGTCAGCTGGAATGTGCTTTATCTAATTAGGGGTCAGGGAGCGAATGTAAATATTCCAATCAGAGAAAGCTCGAGTTTTGTAACGTGTTTACCCACTCTGATGAAACTCTGACAGGAAATCTGGGTCTGTTCCACGTTACTGAGCTTCCCCCCCTTTAATGTTTGAGGAAAATAAGAGTGAGTGTTTCATTGTTTGGATTGGGAGCGCTGTGGTGTGGAGAGCTGCTAACCACTGCAGAGTTCAGCTGGAGTTCACATGAACAGTAGCTGCTGATTCACCTGGTCCCCAACGTGATCCGACTGCAGAGCGTGTGCTTACAGAGTTGGCTCTTCTTTCCTGATAAAGAAACTTGGGACAGTATTTCCTTCGTAGCCATTTTAAAGGAGTCATTACCAACCATCAAAAAAATAAACACCACTCACCTCCGCCCTCTAAAGGAGTCATTACCGACCATCAAATAAACACCACTCACCACTGCCCTCTAAAGGAGTCATTACCAACCATCAAATAAACACCACTCACCACCGCCCTCTAAAGGAGTCATTACCAACCATCAAATAAACAAACACCACTCACCACCACCCTCTAAAGGAGTCATTACCAACCATCAAATAAACACACACCACTCACCACCGCCCTCTAAAGGAGTCATTACCAACCATCAAATAAACAAACACCACTCGCCACCACCCTCTAAAGACGTTATTAACAAGTATCATAATTGTGATCAGCTCAAATAATTGCGTTCGGGCACAACCAGACTTTGTGCTGTTATCTTTAATGGCAGGGCACAGGATCAGAAATAATGGTGGATTTGTCTCCTTCAACACGTAAAAATGCTCTAACCCTAGCCTTCCCTCACACCCCCTCTCTTCTCCATGTAGGCAGTAGTCATGATGTGCCAGAATAGCATTTAGGGTCAAGTCTAATTATTGAGAATGGTCCTGCCTTTTTCTAACATGTTGGATTTCCTGTGTGGTTTGCAGTTATCTCCTGTGGGGAGCTGCCCTCACCTCCAAATGGCAAGAAGATGGGCACCCTGACCACCTTTGGAGCCACGGCCATCTTCATGTGCAACACGGGCTACACGCTAGTAGGTTCTCACGTGAGGGAGTGTCAGGCTAACGGCCTCTGGAGTGGAGTGGACACTAAATGTCTGGGTAAGAGAACTCCAAACGCCTGTAATGTTTCTGGGCTGTCAAAGGCACACTCGGAATTCAGCACCAGGAATGATATGTAAAGGCACTATAGTCCTCTGTTACCTGCTCTAGGGCAACATAAATACAGTAAAAAGTTATTTTGAAGAGCAGAGTTTGTTTCCATATCTTCTGGATGCCACAGCTATCATACAAACTTGGTGTGTAGGTTTGACAATGAGACACGCTCAGAGTGTTCCGATGACTGCCCTCCATGAGTCATCCTGTTAGTGCCAGCACCAGTGGCAGTTGTTACTCCTGTTACTCCTTATTGTCATGTGACACAAAATCATTTTAAACTAGAAATGAGTATTTCCTGAAGAAAATGCAGAGTTAATGCACAGCTTTAGCTGATTGTTAGCCAGTTGCTAATGTGTCACTAAAAATGAATGGGTCTTTGTGGGAGGAACAAGGGATGAATAAATGACACATAGAGGAGTGCGGGTCAGTATGACTGTAGATTAGAGTTTGGGGATCTGCCCTGAGTGAGTTCAAATAGTTTGGTGTCTGGAGACAGTAGGGTTTGAGTGGGGCTGAAAATGAATGAGACCCTATGGGGGTAGAAAGAGGGATGGAAAAAAAAGACAAACAGATGAATTCGGGTTGAACCAACAATGGATTTGAGCTTGGGGGTCTGCCCTGAGAGGGTGTATCAGAGATGGTGTCTCTCGGTTCAGGCAGAAGTACAGTAGAGAGGTATGCACGTTTCCATCCTTTATTCATTCTTAAACTTTGGAAAAATTTGTTGGTACATGGGAACCATGCGTCCGATTAAAAAGCTGTATACAAGCACACCATTCCCAATCAGACTGAACAATTTGGAGTTATCAGTATCCTGAAAATGGAGGACTAGAATATCTGTACCAAGAAGGATATGCTGTCGATAAATCGGATAACAGTAGTGGTGCACAGTGTCTAGCATTAACAATAAATCATAATAATAAATCCTGTTTTTGGATGTGCTCCTCTGCATGCTGCTAAATGGCATAGTGGAAGGTGGAAATATAAAAACTGGCAAAAGCCACCAAGTCTGAATGTCTAAACCCAAAACACCCAATTACAGACCAGCAGTCAGGATTTAGACAAATGATACCTAAAAGTGAAGCAGACCATGAAGTCCAATAACAGCTGCAGTCTCTTCCCTTACTCCACGTCCAGAATGCTTGTACTTTAATGCAAGTCAGATTTAAATCAAATACATTTTATTATAATGACTAAATAAATAAAGTAATTAAGCCCTATAGGCGGTGTCATACAGTATTTACATCTTGCTGATGACCATAGATGGCCCCACTATGTCAGCCATCATCTCCTGGGCACAACAGGGTCTTATCTTCACAACAGCAGCCTTCAGCACGAGCAAAACATCTCGCCCCTGGAAAAGCACAAAATACAAAAACATGAGCCTACAAAACAACAGCCTTCAAGGCCTGGCAAGCGGTCACACACCACAGAAACAACATAAAGGAAAATCGGATGTCCTCAGCCTTAATATGAGCAAGCCGAAAGGCAGGAAGAGCTCCCCAAATTAAAGGAAGAAGCCTTGAGAGGGCTCGAGTCTGTCCTCTTTAGGGGTCAAGAACCTTTTTAGTAAACAGAAACTTTTATTGAATGTTAAAACACATTTTATTCCAAAGAGAGAGAATTCTGTTCCAGCGAAACCCAAATACACTCATCATCAAAGAACAGCTGCACCCAGAAGGAGGTGTGGGACTGCAGTGCTATTGGGAAGGAAGATAAAGGTTACCATTTAGACTGATATGATCAATATTTATTGAGCTACACATACAGAAGTAGTGTCTCTCAGTATGGCGTCGGGCTAACGCAATATGCAACACGTCTCGGCATGGAGCTGTAGAGGATCCTACTGGTGTCCTGTGATAATCCATCCCATGCAGCTTGAATATCCTCACACAGTTCCTGCAGATGGTGCGGTAGGGGTGTAGGTGGAGTGACACCAGGCCTTCTGGACGTGTGACATGTGGCAACAAACCATTCATCTTGTTGCTGACCACGGTGCCTCCACACACGGATTCGTTGGTCGCCTCCACCAAGACAAAAGCGGGACTCGTCACTGAAGATGACCCGCTGCCATTCTGAGTCACTCCATGACAGTCTGGCACGACACCATTGCAGTCTTTGGTGACAGTGACGTGGTGTTAAGGGCAGTCGTCGTAATGGTCTGTGTACATGTAGTCCTGCGTCGTGCAGACGTCTGCCAATGGTGCTGGCACTAACAGGATGACTCATGGAGGACATCACTGCTTGATGAATATCCGCAATCGTGGCTATGGGATCAGTCAGGTACAGTGATAAGACCTTGTCCTTGCTTACGTCACATGTGTGGCCGAGGGTGAAACTGGAATCATTCGCACGTCTCACAATGCCAAACCTACCCACCAAGTTTCATTCCTGTAGTAATATTTGAGGTTATGTTGAGGTTAAACTCTGTGTAAGCAGACTCCACTACGTGACTGAATGGAAATGTGTGGTTTAGCTGAATTAGCCACAACCAACAAAACAATTCGTTAGGCCTACTTGAACATTTCTGAAGGAAGGGAGGTGTCCCCAAACTTTCGAACTTGGACAGCGTACCTTAACACCAGAATCAGCAGCTAAATATGCAGAGAGTTCAGTGCAAACAACAGGCTTCCCAACAGCAGACTGTGGCTTTGTGCGGTTTATTATTAGACCGTGCCGTAAGACAAAGCAGCCGTCTAATGCACCTTCTGCAGTGCATAATCCGTCGCCCTCTTCTCCTGCTTCCCCGTGCCGCGGGGGCTATAAACACCCCGGAATCCTTAAGCAAGCAGCAGAGGCAGATGAACCGAAACACGCCGCTGTTAGAAGAGCGCACTCCCTGACCCTTAGTCGCATCGCCCGCTGCTTGACCAAACAGTACCGAGGGCGTTTTCATCAAAATGTCAGCCGCTGACTGCTGCAGAACAGAAAGCAGAGCCACTGTCTCTCTCGCTCAGCCGCTGTTTGACATGGCTTTCGCTTGCCGCCTCCATTTATATGAGTTTGTCACGCATACTTTAGTCTCCTTCGGAAGGGCCTTATTGACGCAGCCTTGTAACTAACTGTATGTTTTCTGTCTCACTTCTTTCTCATAGCCGGCCACTGTGACTCGCCCGATCCCATTACTAACGGCCACATCAGCGGCGACGGCTCCAGCTACAGAGACACGGTGGTGTATCAGTGCAACCTGGGATTTCGCCTCATTGGAACCTCGGTGCGCATCTGTCAGCAGGACCACAGGTGGTCGGGGCAAGCACCTGTCTGTGTTCGTAAGTGTCTGCTAGGTTTAAAAATAACTCCTGGTTTCTTTTCCTTTCTTGAAATTTCGGGGCTTTAGCCGAACTGTGTGAGAGCGGCAGGATGGAGCTGACTCCTGGGCTCTACCTCGAGTTTCAGTGTTGCTGGTTTGTTCATCTCATAGTGGGAATGATTTGGGACTGGGGTTTGGGCCTAATGCACATTCATTTGACTTAACTTCGGAAAACCCAGGAGATGTGAGTGGGCTTCCAGGTGGTGCAATTGGTTAAGAAGGTCTATTAAACTGAGGAACTGCAGGAATTAGCTACCCGGAGTCTATAAGCCCTTGTTGACCATAAAGAACCTTGGTTTCCGAACTGTTCAGGCTTCCTAGAACCTTGCTGCAGTTCAGGGAACCAGCCCGCATTTGCATCGTTTTTTGGTTCATGTTGAAGAACCTACTATACCTCGTTTCCAGTGGGGAGCGCAGTTTTCAGATTCCGAACCTTTTTTTTTTTTTTAAATGCACAGAAGGGTTCAAATTTAGGTGTGTGTGTTCCACACTGGTGGAAAAGTGCTGAGAGAGGGCTCCTTTGACTGTGATCTCATTGGATGGTCAAAGAAGTCTTAGTTCCTATCTCACTGTCAGTGCTAAGCAGGGTCTGAACCACAGGGTAGGTGGGTAGGAGGGTCCGATAATTCTTCACCTCCTCCCAGGCTAAGTAAAGCCCTCGGTCTAGGTTAGGGGGTCTTTCAGTGGCACTTTATTTGAAACTGTTCCGTAATGACATCACCATGTCTTGGGGTATCAAAGGACACATCTAAAGACACACCGACGTTGATGATCATGCCAGCTTGACCAAACGTGTGGCTGGTTCCAGACGTCACAGCATGAAAACACAAGTCACATTGAGCATTGCAGTCAACTTCCACTCAAAGTGCTGGCTTGAAGCACTAATGCTAGGTTTTGTTGTTTGTTGTTGATAGACCAAGTAAGAATGGAGATAAGATAATAGAAGATCATATGTACACGTGTCCAAGTATGCAAAATGGGATGAATTTATCTTAATGTTACTTTATATCATATAAAGAAATGGGGGGAAAAACAAAACTGAATATACTAGAGAGGTGGTGAGGGTGGAACTGAGCAGAGGCGGGGAACAGATGAGGAGATAGCCTATCACTGATGAAGGACTAACCGGGGTTCCCGCTGCAGACAGATTTTTCTGCTATTGCTACCTGCATCGGACTATTATTTCACAATTAGTTCTTACGGTGGCCGAGAAAGCCCAACGCACTGCAAGTTAAAAAAGCGCTGCAAAGTCTCAAAACACAAGCATCAAAATGACACGACTTGCACAACATTAGCCAAACGCGCTGCAAGATCTGAAAACACAAGCATCAAAATGAGACCGCTTGCAAACCATTAACCGAACGCGCTGCAAATTCTCAAACGCGCAGCAAACACTAAAAACACATGCAACTTCTAAAACACATGCAGAAAGCCTCAAAACACAACGGAAGTGTTTCCGAGGGACACTGAAAGTGGACGGACCCACTTTTCTTTCAGTCACTCGGTGTGCATTGTTTAAGGTGGAACGAAATATAAACACAAGAACCTGGCCAATAACCCGACTGAATATTCATTAATAAACAGATAAAACTTACTTTTGCTGGAACTGGGGCTTTCTCGGCTCTACGTCCAGGTCCACGCAGCCCGCTCTTGAATGGGTCCGTCCACTTTCAGTGTCCCTCAGAAACACTTCCGTTGTGTTTTGAGACTTTGCAGCGCGTTTTTAACTTGCAGTGCATTGGGCTTTCTCGGCCACCGTAAGTTCTTCATTAACTTCATTGTCACCACTACAGTTAGATCAGCATAATTAGATACTCCGTTACTTTGAACAATTTCAAACTGTAGTTTGGACCAGAGGAGGACGGGTCCCCCTGTGTGAGTCTGGTTCCTCCCAAGGTTTCTTCCTCCAATTTGAGGGAGTTTTTCCTTGCTACCGTCACCTTCGGCTTGCTCACCAGGGGCTTCTTTCTTTTCTCTCCTTAATGAACTATTATTACTGAATTTCTGTAAAGCTGCTTTGAGACAGCATCAGTTGTAAAAAGCGCTATGTAAATAAATTTGAAATTTGATTTGATGCATCATGCTTGCTTTATAAGTTCCTATTGTTTAATGTGGTAGGGGTTGTGAAAAATGGCCAAACTAGCCCAAAACTCACGAGGGTTAAGAAATAATGACATGTCTGCAGCATACATAGAGAATTACGTTACATATTCATTCATTGTGTCAAGCAGACAAGTATTCATAACAAAACACATTTCTGTTATTTAGCTAGATGTCATATGTAGTGGTTTACCCCACTCCCCGTGAAAGTCACTGTATAATTTAAGCTGGGAGTTGTGTGTAATCGACTGTTCATACCGAGGTTCATGTTGGAAGTTCATCTTTCCTTCTCACTCCCAGGTTGGTTGATGACTATTGTTACTGGATGGCAAGTGAGAACTCCCAGCAGGGAACAATTTGGGGGTAAAATAAGACATAAAAGACATCCAGGAATGTCCTCCCCCCAGCTATTCACTGATTTCAGGGTGAGACTCGTCTCCAAAAGGAGAAGGAAATAACATTCTTAACTTTCAGTGCAAGTTTTAGTGCAAACAGAGTTTTATTTGATGCGCCTGCCGTTTTCAAAGTATGACAGAAACGTCAACAAAGAAAAGAACATAAGCACAGATGCTCATTTTGTTCAACAACATGAATGAAAAAAGGGATGTAAAACCATCCCTTCTAGTTTGCACTATTGGTTTGGAACCATATGACTCCTCGCCGCATGCTAGGATATCTCATTATCCTGTCTTCCTTCACAGCCATCACCTGCGGGCATCCTGGAAATCCAGCCAACGGACGGACGAACGGCAGCGAATTCAACCTGAATGACGTGGTGAACTTCACCTGCAACACGGGCTATGTCCTGCACGGCACGTCCCGGGCCCAGTGCCGCATGAACGGCCAGTGGAGCAACCCTCTGCCTGTTTGCAAGGGTAAGAAGCTTCTGCACTCACAACTTCTTCCAAACCCTGGAGCATTCTTCGGAAACTCCAAGCAGACACAAGCTGGAACATCATCTCATTAACCACGGTAACTTCTAAGGAGGCTGTTTGACAGACGCAGCGCATGTGCTGGGTGTTAACCGGGTCAAAGTGACGTCTGCGATCGGGTCCAAACTGCAGTCGAATGACAATAAGCAACCTTGGGTAATTTCCATGATCGCAAAAACATGTTGGTTGGAAATTCGAGCAGTCGTTCTGGGCTGATGTAGAGGGCTAATCACAGGCATCTTGCCTCACCAGTTAATCACAGCAGAAAGGTGCTTAAGAAATTAAAGATGGCTGTCTGTTGTATTTACGGCATCACAAGGAACGGGGACATATCTGTGTACCTGGTGTGGTGAGATATGCCTCGCTGTGCTTTACAGCCCTGTGGAACCAATGCAGTGTACCCAGGTACCCTTCACAGCATCAGAGCATCAACCAGGAATCGCTAAACTGAAACCTAGCCCGTAGGTCTGCACTGTGAAGTGCGTCTTACTTGCTAGATGAAAGCAGCCAGGTTTGCATTTGGCACCAAGTGCGACTCTTTGGCACTGGCGCGCAGGTGCTCCACCCAGCGCCGAACACCCTGTTCCTGGATTCAGTCCAGAGGAACGTGTGAATTTGAATGAAGTAACTCCATTTGTCATCGTCGATCCCATCCAAAACTCGACTCTCTTTGGAACTCTTTGTTATGCTGAGAGTCACATTGAGTGCTGAGACAGTCAAAGTGCCTATTATAGCCAAAATATTCCACTCTTGTGTTTGTAATATTATCATTCTGCTCTCCTAGAATTACATATTTGGTCTCACATAATATTAAGACTTTATATTTACACTCATCATCAAAAGAACAGCTGCACCCAGAAGGAGGTGTGGGATTGCAGTGCTATTGGGAAGGAAGATAAAGGTTACCAGGAACAATAAACGATGATAAATTTAGACTGATATGGACGATATTTATTAAGCTATTTGTCATGCATGTTGGACATTTTGTCGGTTCTCTCTCTCTGTGGTTCATGTAGGTCTCCCAGATCCTTTATGTCACTGGTGCGTGCCTTCTCCTATCGACTGCTGCCAACAAGGTTCTACGGTAGTATCCGCACGACCGGTATGGCACACAATGCATCAATAAGACCACCCCACTTCCTGGAGCCCCACGATGCGACCCCTCTCCAATTCCTCCAACTGCTAAAATTGCCTTCGGACTCTCCTCTTAGGTGTACTTCGCTAGCAAAGGATGCTACCAACACTACTGCACAAGTCAGAATGGAAAGCACACGCAACAGGACGACCTTATATAGTCAGTCAGGTACAGCGATAAGGCCCGTCCTCGCTTACGTCACATGTGCGCCCGAGCATGAAACTTGAACCATTGGCATGTCTCGGGATGTCAAACCTACCCCCCAAGTTTCATTCCTGTAGGTTGTTTCCTTCTGAGTGCAGCTAGGATTTTTTTTGATTATGAGTGTATAAGCTTACCGGACAATAAATGAGTCACCTGTGACTAAACGCACCTAATGTACCCAATAACAGCTGTGATTGGATTGGGCATGGACTGGACAAGTTTCTGGATGTAGACCCCATCAATGTTCAGACACTCCGTCACCAAAGAATTGGTCAGCTGGTCCAGATTTGATGGATGCCTTCCCTGGCGTTTTACTGGTTGTTCCAGGTTGGTGCCGCAGATGTTCAAGAGAATTCAAATCTGGGGATTTTGTGAGCCAGTCCAGATGTGTGAATGCTCCTGAATGGTCATCATGCCAATCAGTCACGTTTGCAGCCCTGTGAACACCAGAACTGTCATCTTGGAATACAGGGATAGGGATGCTATGCACCTCGGTAAAAAGATGATGAGCAAAAGGCCAAACCTGGTTGTTCCAGCAGTTCAAACTTACTGTCACCTCAACCAAAGAACCCAGTTCCACATAATCAAAACAGCCCCAGAACATCACAGAGGGGACTCATTTTGTGTCTGGGGAGCCGATTTTGCCTTTTAACTGGAATGGATGAGGATATTACATATTAATATTAATCTGTCAACAACAATGAAAAGTTTTTTACTTCTTAGTTCTACAGTAGCTCTAAAATGCTGCTCAGGACACCAATTATGTGGCATTGTAAAAGGTGCAGACGTCTACCAGAAAAAAGCTGCACTACTGATTCCCAGTCCTTTTCCGCTCTTCACTCGTTTAGCCACTCCCAGCAGGCTTTTATTTTCTAAAGGGTCCCTGGGAGCACGCAATCTCACTTCTGCAAAAACATGGTCAGCACTGCGTATCCCATGAGAATTGACTAGGCGTCAACATGCAGTATGTAAGATGGACATGCTCCCTCCTGGCTGTGGAGTACAGCGGGGCTAAAAGCTGATGACCTTCAACACCACAACGTGAGCTCGTAAGTGGTGATAACTGTGTGTTCTGTTCTGCTCTTTTCACCCCAAATGGATCGATCGACCCTTTAAGAGTTATTATTATTTATTATTTATTATTCTAATGTAGTTCTGTATTTATTTACAAGGGTGGCGAACCGTGACTGTTAGAGCTAGGCCTTCAGTTTGTGCTATAAGTGTGAAAAAATGGAAATTATAATAAAGATATTGATCATTTTTGATAGCCCCTTATGGGATACACTCATCATCGAAAAAAATAGCTGCACCCAGAAGGAATCAACCGACAGGAATGAAACTTAATGGTTTGACATCATGAGACATGCAAAGTTTCATGCTCGGCCGCGCATGTGACGCAAGCAAGGACGGGCCTTATCACTGTACCTGACTGACTATATGAGGTCTTACTTATGCTGTTGTGCTGGTAGCATCATTTGCAAGCGAAGTATGCCTCAGGGAAGAGTTCAAAAGCAATTCAGCCCTCATCGTAGGGTTCTGGGAAGCGGGATGGTCCTATCAACGTAATGCGGGGCATACCGATCATGCAGATACTACCATAGACACGCACCAGTGACATGAAGGATCTGGGAGACCTGCATGAACCACAGAGAGAGAGAACCGACAAATTGTCTGACATGGGCAGAGTGACCCGACAGCCACGATTGTGGACATTCAGCAGGCTCTAATGCCCTCCATAAGTCATCCTGTTAGTGCCAGCACCATTGGCAGACGGTTGTATGACACACATTACGATGACTGCCCTTAACACCACGTCAACGTCAATAAAGACTGCAATGGTGTCGTGCCAGACTGTCTTGGAGTGACTCAGAATGGCAGCGGGTCATCTTCAGTGGCGAGTCCCGCTTTTGTCTTGGTGGAGACGACCAACGAATCTGTGACATGAACGGTTAGTAGTCACGCATCAGAGGTCCAGAAGGCCTGGTGTCACTCCACCTCCACCCCTACCGCACAGTCTGCAGGAACTGTGTGAGAATATTCAAGCTGGATGGGATGGAATATCACAGGACATCGTTAGGATC
This sequence comes from Semaprochilodus insignis, assembly GCA_034552555.1. NCBI lineage: Eukaryota > Metazoa > Chordata > Actinopteri > Characiformes > Prochilodontidae > Semaprochilodus > Semaprochilodus insignis. The sequence goes on from CM067478.1 coordinate 850,803, forward strand.
CTCTACAACTCAATAGCACTGCAATCCCACACTTCCTTCTGGGTGCAGATATTCTTTTGATGATGAGTGTATGTTAAGCTGCTTTACCACTGCATGGTACCACCCTGACTGGCTTGACGGTACTTGGCCTTTTGGTTTACCAGTAGGGTGGTGCCAGGTACTATTATTGATAGCGCCTCTGTCGAGGTTCCAAGTGAACTGAGCTGATACCAGAACACTGCAGACTGCTAATTGGTCGGAGAGAGTCATCACTATCACCCTAAACACATATGCCACAGCCAGCTACCAGATAGCATACCCTCTTGTGTTGCCTCTTGAGCAACCAGAACCATCTTGTGGTCAGTTTTTCCCAAACCAAGAAACATATCCGATCTGCCTGCAGTCTGAACACAGCACACTGCCTCACACTCTCTAATTGCTAATCTCTATTATACAGTACCAGGTGTCCGTTTATACACTTTTAGTACCCCCACCCCTCCGTTCTCCTTTCCAAAGGGCCTTAATTGATCACCAGGACCCTGGCAGCTGTCAGCAAGGCAGTTGCAATCTGTTTTGTTTCTGCTTGGGCATGGCTTCAGTCCTCTGCTTGTGTTTTTTCTCCTGGTGAAAGGACAGTGACTGAGGACTGGATTGAGCCAACTTGGCATGGCAGGAACAACAACTTCCTAGTCTCCTCGATTCATTGTCAAGACAAGTTAGAAGTACAGATTGTCACTTGATTTCTGGGGAGTATTATGTAGGGCTCCGGAGTGATGAAGCTGGTGAAGAGGGCTCCGTCCTGTTCACATACTGGACTATGTGCTAAATGTGTGTGTAGCGGCCAGGACACATCATGCAGATGTGGGTAATCATTGATTCGGTCACACAGACTTTGATGGTACGGAGTTCCTGCACTGCCCCTAGCGTATTTGTGTGTACTGCACCTTTCCGAGGATGTGCACAACCAGCGCTGCAAATAGATGGAGGATACACAAGGCAGCCGTCATGCGGACGCGAACACATATTCAACAGCAAGCACATTTCTAGCCTTACAGCCACATCATAAAGAGATTGAAGTAAAATGGGGGCGAATTCTGTGACTTATACACAAAACTCACACTGTTCTGATGCAAAAAACAGTAATGCCTTACTGAAGGTTTCTTAAGGCTACATGACACCTACAAAGACCCCTCATGACAACCTATATTGACGCTTATAAAGGCTTATTCCAACAACTGCCAAATGCCATACGGATGATATCAGAATTGGCAAAACCAGCACTTGTTGGAAGCCTTAATGCATGTTCATGTAGGTTTATGTCAGTTTTCATTAAAGTCTTATGAGTCTGCAGCTTTGGTTGTTCGTGAGTCACCTGTGACTGAAACGTACCTAATAGCATGTAATACCTCACCACGAGCACCAACAACAGCTGTGACTGGATTTGGCATGTACTGGACAAGTTTCTGGATGTAGACCACATCAATGTTCAGACACTCTTAGATCAAAGAATTGGTCAGTTGGTACAGATTTGGTGGATGCCTTCCCTGGCACATTCTTGAGGAGATTCCTGTAGACTGGGATTTTAGCCACTGCTGGTAGACCCATATGACCGTACGCTTCCATACACCTGCAGATTCAGCTACTTCCTTCACACTATAGTCTTTGGCATGCCCAAATACAGTCACTCCTTTTAGCCAATCATTAACATCTGCTTTGGAGCCATTTTGTCCATCCTTCCATGCCACTTCACATGTCCATGTTGTTACCTGTCCCTCTGTATCCCTAGTTCCACCTTAAGGGGGATCATAACAGTAGGCGTCACATAGCCTTATGAATACTGCCCTACAGTACGGTGCCACACAGCTTCTGGGTGAATCTGTATAAATGTCTATCAAGCAGCTGTCAAATTTCCATGATGACTTTGCTGTGGGCATATGCTACATTTTACCGTGTGGTATCACCAGAAAGCAGAGACCTTTTCTCAAAATACGCTTTGCTGTTAAACATGACGTAAAGGTGCCACAGAATGCCTTTCATCAGCATTTTTAATTGTTCTCTGATGTCTACATATGTTGGGGTGAAAAACTGCCAGATGCTGTTTTACATGCCCATTTACACCCTATGATTTCACCCTATGAATGAAACAAGCTGTTTTCCCTCTTTTGGTGAGCTCATGAATAATTAGATCATCTAATTTGCTGGTTTACAGTGAGACCATGTCGCAATAAACTCAACTAACAGGGAAATAAAATGAACCTGGACATCAACACACAGTAGATTAAAGTTGTCCCTCACTATGAAACTCTCAGTTTAAGATGATCTGCTTCAACTGGCAAACACGGATACAATCACACAGCATGGCTGCTACTTACAGGCTGCTGTTGGGGCTGTGATGCTAATAAAGGTGGAGCGGCTCCTCTCTTCAGTCTCATCAGGGTCAAACACTGAGCGGAGCTGCTTCATATTGTCTAAGAGTTTGAGAAACTGTCCGGAGTGAAATGTGCAGACTGCAGGATTAAAGCTGTCCAGGATCCTGTTTACCAGCTTGTTTTGTGAATGATCCATTCCACCTTAAATGGTACTGCAGCTATATTCTGGTGCCTGTATAAGCTGTAGGATTTAAGGTGGAACGGAACATTGGAATAAGAAGCTGGTGAATAGGAATCGACCTGGAAATGCAGGGTTTGTATTTGAAGGAGGAGCAACAGTGTTTGAGGTTCACAGTATGTCAGTTGTATGTACTGAACTCTCCTTATTCTACTATCTAATATATTCTAATAGTATCACAATACAGTACATACAGTGTTCCATTCTCCGGCCCCTTTGGGTGCAGCAGATCAGTAGAGCCAGTACTCAGTGTCTCCTAGCTCACAACTGAGCAAACAGCGCTAACCTCCAAACAACTGCAGGGCGTTTTCTTCTTTCACACTGACGTGTATCTAAAGTAGAGAAAGAGAGAGAGCGAGAGAGAGAGAGAGAGAGAGCGCTAGGACCAGGTCCAGTCCAGTCTCTCCAAAGGCTTGTGCCACTCTCTCTGTTGTGGATAGGTCTGCCCACTTCACAAGAGTGTGGGTGTGTCACTGCACAGATAGATTAAAGGCGGAGGTTGAATTCCTCTGTGTCTAATTCTAATTCTGTCCCTTCAACCTCTGACTGAACTTCCTTCTCTGTTTACCACGAGCGCAACTAACCTCAAAATGAGTCACCTCTGACTGAAACGTGCCTAGTAGTATGAAATATAACCAACAGTGATTGGATTTGGCATGGACTGGACAGGTTTCTGGATGTAGGCCCCATCAGTGTTCAGACACTCTTGCATCACCGAATTGCACAGTTGGGCCAGATTTGTTGGATGCCTTGGCTTTATTCCAAGGAGAATTTCCTGTAGACTGGGATTTTAGCCACTGCTGGTAGACCCGTATGACCGTACGCTTCCATACACCTGCAGATTCAGCTACTTCCTTCACACTATGGTCTTTGGCACGCCCAAATGCAGTCACTCCTTTTAGCCAATCATTAACATCTGCTCTGGAGCCATTTTCCACACATGGAGCGAGCTGTAGCACCTCTTCTCAATCTATGGATCTTGTACTCACATCCTGCAGGTATTTATAGCCCCATCCTCCAGGAGCCTGAAGGAGCCTGAAGTTACTACCACGTCCGGTGAGCATTGTTTAAAACCAATCCAACCAATCAGGAGTGACCATTTGTGGAAAAAGTGGTCCAACCTGAAAGAGTGCTGATAAGAGCAGGGGGTGGGGTGGAGGGGTTGTACAACTCCTCGAAAAGTCATAGCAGAAACTTTTTCAGCCCTACAAGACTCAGCTGGCCCACGTGAGCTGACCACTTCACGTGACTTAGAAGAAGCATGTGCAGCCAGATTTGTGCCGTCTGATAGGGGAGATTGCATTCAGGGAGATAATTGGATAAGAGTTTAAAAAAAGAAGCTAAACAGAAAGAAAGTGTTCTCCTCTGCGTTGCCTTAATTCTGCTATGTTTTGCAGTTGTCAGCAAAATTGCTCGCAGGGCCAGCTGTGCGTGTTTAACTTTTAGTTAGTTCTGACAGTCTGGCCAGCTGTACATGCTTTACTTTTAGTCAGTTCTGACACTGCGTTGATAGCGTTTGTATTTATATGCCTTTAAGCCTTTATGCTCCCAGGGTCCCGCTGGCCTTCGTGGTTTTCCACGCTAAAGCGTTATATAAAATCAAATAAATAAAATAACACACAGGAACTGAGAACACATACCAGTATCAAAGGCAGAGATGGCACGGAAACTGTTGCTGTATCAACTGAAACGTGTTGCTGTAAGGTTTGTCAAGGTAAACAGAAGGTCAGGGTTAGGTTAAGGAACCTTGTGACCCCTGGTTCAGTTCCCTGAACCGACAGGACACGACTGAAGTGCCCTTGAGCGAGTGCCATGGATAAGGGCAGTGTGCTGACTGCCGCCTAGTGTGTGTGTTCACTAGTGTGTGTGTGTGGGTGCTTCACTTCGTGGATGGGTTAAATGTGGTATACTGCATACTGTAGAAGTAGGGTCTCTCAGTATGGCGTCAGGCCACCATGTAGCGCAATATCCCAGACATCTCAGCATGGAGTTGTAGAGGTTCCTAATGGTGTCCTGTGATAATCCATCCCATGCAGCTTGAATATTCTCACACAGTTCCTACAGATGTTGTCGTAGGGGTGGAGGTGGAGGGACGCCAGGCCTTCTGGACATCTGACCACAAAGTGTTTATCTTGGAGCTGACCACAGTGCCTCCACACACAGATTTGTTTATCGTCTTCGTGCATGTAGTCCTGCGTGGTGCAGCCGTCTGCCAATGGTGGTGGCACTAACAGGATGACTCATGGAGGACATCACTGCTCGCTGAATGTCCACATTCGTGGCTGTTGGGTCAGTCAGGTACAGCGATAACGTCACATGTGCAGCTGAGCGTGAAACTTGAATCATTCACATGTCTCACAACATCAAACCTACCCACCAAGTTTCAGTCCCTCTAGGTGTAAGTGTGTGTGTGTATGTCTGTATGTCTGCAATGGACTGGAGGCCTGTCCAGGGTGTTTCCTGTCTTCCGCTCAGTGAGACCTGGGATAGGCTCCAGCACTCCCTGCAACCCAGAAAAATAAGATGAACAAATGAATGAATGAATGAACAAATGTTTTCTACCTTTTACCCAATGCACAAAATGAACTTACTTACCTACTTAACCGCTTTGACTGGAAATGAACTAAATGACCTCCATGACTGTATTTGTGTTTGCTGAAGAAGCTCTGAACTGTGTTGTGAGCAGGTACTGTGAGTGATACAGAGAGAAGTTACAGATGGAGTGAATCACTTTCCGATACTCAATCTTCCCCCCCAAAAACCCCAACAAGTCTAGAATGGGGTTGATTGAGATTGCTCTGGAGTTTTTCCTGCTGTTTGGTGTCTTCTACTTTCTCTCTTCCACACATTAAACATCTCCTTTGTTTGTGCCCCCCCACATCCCCCCACCCCGCTCTTTTCTCTTCACCCTGTAGTGGTAAACTGCACCGATCCAGGCTTCGTGGAGAACGCCGTTCGTCATTCTCCGCAGCGCTATCCCGAGAGCTTCAGCTACACACACAGCGTGATGTATCACTGCAAGAGAGGCTTCTATCTGCTCGGCTCGTCTGTGCTCACCTGTCAGTCAAACGGCTTGTGGGACAGATCGCTTCCTAAGTGCCTTTGTGAGTAACATCTCCGCCTCCGTCTCCCCTCCGCCCTTCTCTCTCTCCTCTGGGTGGATGCAGGCACCGAAACGGAGCACAGATCAGGACTGATGGGAAATTACTTGACTTTATGTGACAGAGTGAAGGTTGTGTTTAAAATGCTGCCATGGTAATTGTGAAATCTGAGTCAGGGATTGGGTTTGTGTGGCCGAGAAAGAAGCCACTTGCAAGGAATCTGTATTGGAAGTAGCTTACAAGCAAGTTAGATAGAGGAATAATAATAATAATAATACAAATAATAATAATAATACAAATAATAATAATAATAATAATAATAATAATAATAAGTAGGGAAGGTACATGGCAAAATTCCAGAAATATGGAATATGTTGAATTAAATAAGTGCAGTGTTTACATGCAGGGGTCAAAAACAAGACGAACTGATAACCAGGCAATCTGAACAAGGAGAAGAGGTGGTTGGTGTGGCTCAGCGGTTAACACCACTACCCACCAGGGAGCTACCACCCCATGTGGGAGACGGGGGTTTGAATCCCAGTCTAGGTAGCAAATGCTGAGCTACACCAATAAGAGTCCTTGGGCAAGACTCCTAACACTGCACTGGCCTACCTGTAATATGAATAACCTCGCTCTGGATAAGAGTGTCAGCTAAATGCCTAAATGTAAATGTAAGACCAAAACCAAAGGATGAACGAGGGTCATACACAGGAATACATAAACAGAGAACAACACTAGAGTTGGCAGTGCTTCACAAAGCGATACTGAGTAGGGACAGGTATTTACACAACACAGTAAATGGGAAGCAGAGCGGGGAAGCTGTTCCTGATTGGAAGAGGTAGGAAGAGGTAGGAGTCGTGGTGTTGGTGTCATGGAGTGGGGGATCTTGGGAATTGTAGTCCCCAGATTCTCAGGAAGGAGGCACATGACAAAAGAGAAAGATCTCTATAATTCAGATGTGAAATGGTTAATTAGCAGAGAAGCTTACAGACTCAAACGTCTTAACAGTGTTGGTGAATGGAACCAGGGGTCATCATGTCTACAACACACATATAGCCAGTTCATTTACTATCTAAACCACCAGTGAGTTTCCACTTCACCACTTCTGAGTTTTATATGGAATGCTGATGATGGTAAAATAGACCCTTCATGTGTCCCTCCTTCAGGAATAGATTCAAATACATTTATTGAAATACATTTCAGACCAAAACTTTAGCAAAAACTAAGCTCAAAAATGAGTCCCCTGTAGCCTGTAACTGTTTAAGTTTCTGGATGTAGGCCACATCAATGTTCAGCCACTCTAGCATCAAAAAATTGGTTAGTTGGTCCAGATTTGGCGGATGCCTTCCTTGGTGTTCAGATGTGTGAATGCTCCTGAAAGTTCGTCATGCCAGTCACTTTTGCAGCCTTATGAACGTGAGAACTGTCATCTCGGAATACAAGGATAGGAATGTTCTGTTCCTCGGTAAGATGATGATGAGTAAAAGGCAAAATCTGGTTGTTCTGGCAGCTCAGCGTAGACACTGTGTTTCAAACTAACTGTCACCTCAGCCAAAGAACCCATTTCCACATGATTAGAACCCCCCCAGAACATCACAGAGGAGACTCTGTTTTGTCCGGGGGGGTTTTTATTAAGCATCGTCTCAGACATCAGGCAGCGTATTCATGACTACTTCATGTAATAACTGTAACTCTCTGTGAGGGAGCTTTCAGAGGTGGATGTCTGGTTCCATTCACCACCACTGTGAACAGTTCTGATTCAGCAAGTTTCTCTAGAATGGAGAACTTCACTTGCAACCACGCTGAGTCTGTTTAACCATACAATTACGCAGGAATGAAAACAAGTCGATGGAGTTTCCTCCTTAAGTTATGATCAAATTAGTGTATGAATCAGTCATATTACAAGTGGAGCTCAAGGGGCAGGTTTGCTAAAAGACGCGCCAGCAGCCTGTCAGCACTTTGCGATGGTGAGGGCCAGTTTAGCAGGTCGTCTACTTCCAAATTCCATGCAAATGAGCACAGGTGCAACTGCATCATTACCATATGAGCAGCGCAGTGTAAACTCCTGTTTTGTCCAGGTAGGAGGAAAAAAGAACCTGCTTGGTTTGAGGCTCAGACAGAGACTCATTAGGTTGAGATAATGACTCACTTTCTCGCGACTGTAAATGAAAATAATGATCGAAGTCGAAATTACAGTTTTTACTTGTTGCGAAAGTATGTGATTGTTTCAACACTGAGGAAACAAGTATAATAAGTCCGGCATAATAAGTAAATTAGAGAAAACGAGTTATTATTTTGACTTCCTGTGTGGAAAGGTTGTTTGGGACCTGTGTGCTTTTAAAGCAATGGACAGGGCATTGGAGTCTTTGGAACTTCTGCACCAGGAGGCACATTACTAAAGCCTAGGAGCAGCTTCAGTAATGCAGGGATTGCACAGACGACAGGGTTTCAATATCAGCTCTCTGTTACACTGTTACATCTTCATTTAAGCAAAACCTGTAAAATGTATCCAGCATAAGCTCACCCAACAAACAACGAGTCCCCTGTGACTGAAACGTACCTAACAGCGCGTAACGCCTCCACCAGCACCAATAACAGCTGTGATTGGATTTGGCATGGACTGAACAAGTTTCTGGATGTAGGCCACATCAATGTTCAGACACTCTTACATCAAAGAATTGCACAGTCGGGCCAGATTTGGTGGATGCCTTCCCTGGCACAATTCCGAGGAGAATTCCCTGCAGACTGGGATTTTAGCCACTGCTGGTAGACCTGTATGACCGTACACTTCCATACACCTGCAGATTCAGCTACTTCCTTCACACTATGGTCTTTGGCACACCCAAATGCAGTCACTCCTTTTAGCCAATCATTAACATCTTGGAGCTTGGATTTTACTTAATTTGTTTATTTTAAATCTATATCAAATTAATGGGAGGCATTGGATATATCGGAGGCATTCACAAATTCATATTTAAAAAAATATATAAATAAATAAATACATAACAAAATTTTTTTTTCCTCTCTGATCCCAAACAATTGCAGCCTGTATGGCAGCATGTATGGCAATCGCAGCATGTATGGCACTAAAAACACAGGTTTTTCACAGGCGCTAAATAATGCACAGTCAGTAATCAGTCTTGGTGGATCTGAGCGGGAGGTTCATTATAATAATCTCCAGTATTTTGCATTTTTTGTTTTTTTTAAGAAACTCCTATAAATGCATCCGCTATGATGCAAAAGCACGCAAGAGCGGCATCGCCCCTTTGATCATACTGTGGGCGCTAAAGAGCCGTCACACCTACATAGCAAATAGCAACAGGCACATTATAACACTAGCGCAAGAATGTTAGATATGGCCGATATCCTGCTAAAATATTTATAAGAAAAAAATTATTACAGTGTATAATCAGTTAATAACTTCTAGTTCTTTAAATTCTACCCATGTGAAAATATATTTTGGTGAATAGTTTGTCTTATGAAAAGCCATACTGTACAAGCTATTGTATATAATAGAATGTTAATAATCTTTTTGTGACTAATTTCTTTTTTTTCATAGAAATTAGCATACATATTATTAGATAAGTAAATAATGATAACAACAATACTAATAATCTCCATTCCACCCCCCAGGGTGTGTCGGTAGGCTACGAAGTTTACATTTAGGGCAGCACACACAAAAAATTACCAGAATACCAAAAACCAAGAAATAAATGAGGAGAGAATATGAAAATACACAAATATACATTATGAACTGGTGAGTAGGAATATCCTCTTCCAGGCCTCAATGGTTTTGGAGAGTGCACCATGCATACGGGTAACCGAGAGCTCCAAAGAAGTAATATCGAGTGTAGATAAAGTCCGTTGCCCTCTCGCGATGAATATCAATAATCTTGGTAATACTTCACTTGAAGGGCGTCCACATAACACATCCATAACATCCTACATAAACACTATAAATCAACATTTTTATTTTGCCTGTTCAGAAATGAGACTGAAAATAATATAGCTCTTCACAATAATATTTTGAAAGGACTTTTATTTTGAAAAATGTCTCTCACTAAAATGGCATAGTACTGCATATTAACATCATCTAAAACATATATACTTTATGGATGTCAATTCCCCGAACTGAAGGACATAACTGAAGTGCACTTGAGCAAGGCACCTAACCCCTGACTGCTGTGCGGGTGCTGTGGATAGGGCTGCCCACTGCTCTGGGTACATGTGCTCACTGCCCCCTAGTGTGTGGGTGGGTGAAATGCAGAGGTTGAATTCCTCGGTGTGTAAGCACAATAGGCCAAAATTGGTTCTAATTCTAATAGCAGTATACTTATTCTAGTCTTTTGAACACTGTGCTCCTTCACCACCATAAGATTCAGCTGTGCTTCTTCCAGTATGCATAAAACACTGTACCTACGTCTTGAACAGTATGCACAGAGAGCAGCAGCGCAGCAACTATAATCCTGCTAGGCGATTCCGATAAAATGGCCAGCGAGTGTAAATGGGCTTACCTAATAAACCCAAATCTCAGTATATACAGACTGCAGTGTAGTAAAGATCTAACTGAGCTTCACTTTTAGTGACAGGAGCTGTGTAGATCCGCACTTCCCTGTGCACAGTGCTGCAGCCAGGAAACACAATTCAATTAGATGTTTGGCAAAGTGTTCAGTGTAGTGATGTTACGCGGTAAGACCTGTAAACTTTTCTCTAAACTTTTCTGTTTTCCTCCTTCTCCCCCTCTCTTTTTCTCATTCTCTTCCTTCTTCCACATCTCCTGCAGCCATATCCTGCGGTGATCCGGGCACGCCGCCCTTCGCCGTCCTGTCGGGCAGGAAGTTCACCAATGGGGCGCTGGTGCACTACTCCTGCAGCCAGGGTCGTACGCTGGTGGGCAATGGGACACGCCAGTGCCAGGAGGACGGCCGCTGGAGTGGCTCACCGCCCTACTGCTCCGGTAGGTGAACTCACAAAGCAGGATTTCTCACCCAGCCGGAGAATTTAAAGGGGCCATTTTGCGGATAAACACATTCCCTCTTCTTTCATTTTTGGATAGAATTGAGTTCACGCATTAGTCAATACACCGATCAGCTATAACATTCGAACCACCTCCTTATTTCTACACCCATTGTCCATGTTATCAGCTCCACTGACCATATAGGAGCACTCTGTAGTTGTACAGTTCCAGACTGTAGTCCATCTGTTTCTCTGTATACTGTATTACCCTGTTCTTCAATGGTCAGGACCCCCACAGGACCACCACAGAGCAGGTACTATGTGGGTGGTGAATCATTCTCAGCACTGCAGTGACACTGACGTGGTGGTGGTGTGTTAGTGTGTGTCGTGCTGGTGTGAGTGGATCAGACACAGCAGTGCTGCTGGACACCTCAGTGTCACTGCTGGACTGAGAATCGTCCACCAACCAAAACTATCCAGCCAACAGAGTGCTGTGAACAGCGTCCTGTGGGCAGCATCCTGTGACCACTGATGAAGGACTAGAGGATGACCAACACTGCACTGTGCAGCAGCAGATGAGCTATCGTCTCTGACTGTACATCTACAAGGTGGACCAGCAAGGTAGGAGTGTCTAATAGAGTGGACAGTGAGCGGACACAGTGTTTAAACACTCCAGCAGCACTGCTGTGTCTGATCCACTCACACCAGCACGACACACACTAACACACCACCACCACAGTGTCAGTGTCACTGCAGTGCTGAGAATGATCCACCACCCACATAATATCTGCTCTGTGGTGGTCCTGTGGGGGTCCTGACCCGTGAAAAACAGGGTAATGAAGTATACAGAGAAACAGATGGACTACAGTCTGTAACTGTAGAACTACAGGGTTCTCCTACATGGTCAGTGGAGCTGATAACATGGACACTGAGTGTAGATACAAGGAGGTGGTTTCATTGGCATTGCTGATCGGCGTATATGGAGAAGCAGCCTGGTTGTGATGTCATAACCATGAACCTCTTTACATCGGACTGTCCATTCAGTCTACAGCTGTTTTGCCCAGCCCATTCATGTTGTAGTGATATAGGCTGTTTTAGCCAAAACTAAAAGTTGCATAATACAAAGCAGCCAATCAGAACTGAGATCTTTTATGTAGATTAGTCTTAAAGGCACAGTAACAAATATAGCCTGTTTAAGCGAATAAGGGGTCAGAAAATGGTCAAGCAAATATGAATTATAACTGCTTTTGGTACAGAAGACAGAAAATATATAATTCCTGCTTGGTGAAACACTCTTGATGATTGATTGGGAATCTTGAGTTCAGTCCCAAATGTGCCACTCATGTGGCTTTGAGTAGTGCAGCACCAGACTATAGAGCTATCGTTGAAACCTGAGCAGTCAGCAGTATGTCAGGTGCTGATGATCTACAGAGAAGGTGCTCAGCCCTGCTCCTGGTGATCCACTCTAATGCAGATTGTAGGTTCAACCCAAATCTGTCACACCTCATCCAGTTCATCAGGCCCTTCAGCTTCTAAAACAGCCTCTGAATGTTAGAGCCAGGTGAGTAAGATGAAGGTTACAGCTAAACCATGCTGTGGGCAAATCTCCAGCGGGCACTTTGGGCATCCCCGACCTAAATGTATTGAAACCGAGAAGCATAAATGCTTCTTTTAGATTGTGCTGCTGCATGTGTATTCATAGTTTCAGTATCCAAAACATGGCAAAAATGTGATGGATGTTTTTAGTCTTCTGACAATTTACACAACAATTCATTTCCATCAGAATCAAATTATAAAGTAAGCTCACCGGACAAAAAGCGAGTCCCCTGTGACTGAGACGTACCTAATAGTGTGTAATACCTCCACAAGGAGAATTTCCTTGGAACTGTGTGATGGCAAAGTGTTAAGTAGTTATAAGAAGGCAAGGCGTCCCCAAACTTTTGCATGCGACTCAGCATCTTTCCTGTAGCTCTCTTCGTTGAACTGTTTTCCAGGTGGTAGTCCAGGCTTTTGCGGAGACCCTGGCGTCCCCCCTCATGGCTCTCGTCTGGGTGAAGTGTTCCGGGGGAGGAGCCTCCTGCGCTTCACCTGCGAGGCGGGATACATGCTGGTCGGCTCGTCGGAGCGCACCTGCCTGCAGAACGGCTCGTGGAGCGGCACCCAGCCCTTGTGCGAGGGTAAGGTGTCACCGATTACTGGCTGGGAGAGAGTGCGTACGCACGTACATGCACAAGCACAGAGTGCTCGTACACCAGCAGAGTAGCGCTGCGTTTATTCCACGGAATTCATTCAGAAGGCAAATGCTGCTGCCTTCCAGCAAAGAGCAGGGTGCAGGGTGCAGAGTCGGGAACGAGGTAAAATCCTTAGGACACGCCATCTATTATTATGGGCTCTCTTTGCTTTTCGGTCAGATCTGCAGCTGACATTCGCTATAAAGGCTTCTTTTGCCAGTGTTGATCAAAGTTAGCTAAAGTTGGCTTTATGGCAGATGACGTCTATTGGAATTAGCATGCATTAACATTTATGTAGGGTTACGTCAGTAGTCATGTAAGTGTCATGCAGCCAGTATCCTACAGTAAAGTGGTATTGAACTAACCAAGCCTTTGTGGTTTTAATCCTTACAGTGGAGTTAATCCCTACAGAAGGTACGGCATGTCAGAATCATATGATAAAACAGATCTGAAGTCATGTTTGTCACTTTGTAGTCGGCCTCATGCCCACACTAGAGACTCTGAAAAGCTGGGGTTTATTTTGTATGATGAAAATAAATTATTTTTCTGAAAATTGCCACTGTCGGTCCAATGGTAGACAAACACGTCTGAACCTGATGTCCACATATTCCTCCTTGGAGCCTTGCTGGATCCTCTATATCTGTGTTGTAGACTATATATAGTATAGTATAAAGCATAGACATTGTATATTTTCTTAACTTATATATATTACTGGACAAAAAACAAAGTAGCAGTAACTTCAGGCTCCTGCAGATGGCGCTGCACGAGGATGATGCCACTATAAATACCTGCAGCGTGCAAGTGATGGGATCCATAGATGGAGAAGAGGTGCTACAGTGCAGTGAATGTCTCGTTCCATGTGTGGTAAATGGCTCCAAAGCAGATGTTAATGGTTGGCTAAAAGGAGTGACTGCGTTTGGGCGTGCCAAAGACCATAGTGTGAAGGAAGTAGCTGAATCTGCAGGTGTATGGAAGTGTACGGTCATACAGGTCTACCAGCAGTGGCTGAAATCCCAGTCTACAGGAATCTCCTCAAGATTGTGCCAGGGAAGGCATCCACCAAATCTGGACCAGCTGTGCAATGCTTTGATGCAAGAGTGTCTACATTTGTTTACATTTAAACAAAGCTAAACAAGCTCGTAACTGAGAGACTCAAATGACACTCAGGGTAGGAAAACATCTTTATGCATTACACCAACTTCAGAAAGAGCAAAGCCTTCAGAGGTCATTAGCAGCAGTAGTAGATGTAGGTGTTGTAGTAGTAGTAGTAGTAGAAGTAGTCGCAGTAGTAGTAGTAGTAGTAGGTGTAGTAGTAGATGTAGTAGGTGTTGTAGTAGTAGTAGTAGTAGTAGATGTAGTAGCAGTAGTAGTAGTAGTAGTAGGTGTAGTAGTAGTAGTAGTAGTAGTAGATGTACTAGCAGTAGTAGTAGGTGTAGTAGTAGTAGTAGATGTAGTAGTACATGTTGTAGCAGCAGTAGTTGTAGTAGATGTAGTAGTAGGTGTACTAGTAGTAGTAGTAGTAGTTGTAGTAGAAGTAGTAGTAGGTGTAGTGGTAGATGTAGTAGTAGTGGTAGATGTAGTAGTAGATGTAGTAGATGTAGTAGCAGTAGTAGTAGTAGTAGTAGGTGTAGTAGATGTAGTAGTATGAAAACTTGCTTACTCCTGAACAAAAAGTGTCTGGTGTAAACCTGAGTGGGCATTCACCAGACGTTCACCAGACGTTCACCAGACGTTCACCAAGTGGGCTACAATGTTATGTTCAGCACATAATGCAGGGGTATATATCCTGTACCGTAGGCACATAAGCCATGCAGCCTTCAGCAGTCCAGCAACACTAGGCTTGTTTTTATGCCGACGGGCCTCAAATCAGTAATTGGCTGTTAATTCAATGACACTAGTTGATGAGGATACACAAAAGCCCCCCATAATTATGGCAGAGTGTAATGATACATTAAACTAATGAGGGTTTGTGAAAAGATTGCTCTAACCCACGTGTGTTAGCACACAAACACCAATTATTTAGCAACTGGACAGTTGGCAGTATTTAAAAAATGAATGCCAGGGACTGTGCCGCAGTGTTCCGGGCAATGCCAACATTTCTAGCAAATAAGCAAACCAGTATACATTGTGTTTATCATTTTCGGTGCACACTTGCCATAATTTCATGCCTAATATATATATATATATCGGCGCACACCATTTTTGTGGGTCTGTACAAACAAACTGCAATAATTACGCCACAGTATATGATGGAAGTCATGTTTTCTGGCAGATATGCTACAAATAAGCTTCATACGCTGCACTTCATCACCGCTTGCAATCATTTCCTAGTCAAAATATGCAAACAGGCCTAAAGAGTGGATGAGAAAAACCTCCCATGATAAACGTTAACGGTCTTTTGTCAAATATGAAACGTTGTGGCAGTGGATTCTAGTATGCGGCGCGATGGTGGTGTTTATTAAAAACAAATCTGTCCGGCAACACCTCCTCTCGTCTCGCCGCTGATTTATTCCTTTGTTTGTTTTCGCTGCCAGACCGAGTACAATAAGCCCATGGATTGTGTACACGAGATCAATAAGATGCATTATTTAGAGGCCATTCATAATTGAGTAAAGGGCTTTAACGGCTGTTTTAAGGCAGTCGAGATGGATAAGCGCGGGAGGGGGGGCGCAGGTGGGGGCTGCCGCGCCGTCCCGGGGGATACAAATAACACCGGCCAGGTACTAAATGTAAATTCTAGGGCACGAGGGAACACTAACCTGCTGCCACTTGGAGGAAAAGAAATGGCTTCAAGTTGGGAAATAGATCTGCCTGTAGCAGCGCCTCCACTACGTCTTCCGCTGAGACCTCATTAACTCTTTATTGAACCCCTTCTTTCTCTATTTATTAAAGCAGCCGCGTTTGTAGCGACTGGTTATGCGAGTTAAGCCTGCTTTCAGAAAGGCCTGTGAAGTGAAATGATACGCTTGCACTGATTACAGTAACGATTACGCTGATTAAGATGAACAGTCTTGAGGGGTTATGGCTTAAGACGTGCACCCTGTGGAGGATTGTTATGAGTCGGGCTGTGCGGTATGTTAATGGGGGCCTCCTCAATGACGAGCGTGTGATTTGAGTGTGAAGCCTATCATTTGTCGGCCTCTGGAAGTCACAGATGAGTAATATTAACCCTTTGTGCATTTAGCCAGCCCCTGTGTGATGAGCAAAGAGGGTTAATTAGGGCAATGTAGGCTGAAAAGAAGAGAGAGAATAGGACACTTAAATCAACATCATGTAGGCCACTGACTTTACAATAGTAGCTTCAGAGTCGTTTCGATGGTACACAGACCCGGAAGACCTGCTATGGCGCTAGGAGAGGGCGCGAGACCTCTCGGGAGAACTGCATTAGGCTTTAAAGCACTACATCACACACCAACAAATATGGGTCTCCAGCTAGCTGTAAGAAGGAGCCCGCTCTGTATTCCCAGCATGGACATCATGGCAGAGACTGCAAAGGGATCATAGGTGTGCTATTTTCAGTATACTATGCACTTAGCATTCCAAATATACACTCGTTGCACCCAGAAGGAATCAACCGACAGGAATGAAACTTGGTGGGTAGGTTTGACATCAAGAGACATGCCAATGACGCAAGTTTCATGCTCGGCCATGCATGTGACGTCAGCAAGGACAAGACTTGTGCTGTTGCGTTGGTAGCATCCTTTGCAAGTGAAGTATGTAACAGTTGGAGAGGGCTCTGGGAAGTGGGATGGTCTTATCAACGTATTGCGCATCATATCGGTCGTGCAGATATAACCATAGCACACTGTTGGCGTCAGTGGATAGAAGAAGGAACACCAGTGTCATGAAGGATCTGTGAAACCTACATGAACCACGGAGAGGGAGAACCGTCGGAATGTCTGATATGTGCGGAGTGACTCAATAGCAACGACTGCAGACATTCAGCGAGCGGTGATGCCTTCCATGAGTCATCCTGTTAGTGCCAGCACCATTGGCATATGGCTGCACCATGCAGGACTACATGCATGCAGACCGTTACGACGACTGTCCTTAACACCACGTCACCGTCACCAAAGACTGCAATGGTGTCGTGCCAGTCATGGAGTGACTCAGAATGTCAGTGGGTCATCTTCAGTGACGAGTCCTGCTTTTGTCTTGGTGGAGACGACCAACGAATCCATGTGTGGAGGCACCGTGGTCAGCACCAAGATGAACGGTTTGTTGTCACACATCCAGAAGGCCTGGTGTCACTCCACCTCCACCCCTACCGCACCATCTGCAGGAACTGTGTGAGGATATTCAAGCTGCATGGGATGGATTATCACAGGACACCATTAGGAACCTCTACAGCTCCATGCCGAGACGTCTGGCATGTTGGGTTAGCCATACTGAGAGACACTACTTCTGTATGTGTAGCTCAATAAATATTGATCATATCAGTCTAAATGTATCGTCATTTATTGATCCTGGTAACCTTTATGTTCCTTCCCAACAGCACTGCAATCCCACACCTCCATCTGGGTGCAGCTGTTCTTTTGATGACGAGTGTATATACAGTGTATATTTATGTTTCTGAATTTAGTGTTGAGAATTTCGGTGTTAATGTGTGTATTCTGATTCGCTTAAAACCCTCTGGGAAAGCAACAAGGAAACGCACTTCCGAGATGGTGAAGTAAGGCCTCCGTTTAAAGGATAGGCTCTAATAAGCTTGCAGATCTAATGTGGTTAATTACACATACAGCCCTTATCCTAAAATGCCACTCCAAATTACTCTCCAGAAGTCTCTAATTAGAGGAAATCTTAATGTATTTGATTTTAATGGCCTTCTTTTATCAGATACTTGACCTGCCCTACTCTCTTAAAAAACGTGTATGTAATGGGCTTTTGATGGGGTTATGAGGTTCATGATGTGACCATTTAAAGAGGATTTTTCTTCAAGGTCTCAGGGACTGTAGCAACATGGGAAGATTGAAAGAATATCGTAGGCAGCTGAGCGAACTGTGGCAGTGGTGCACGTCCCACAAGGTCATTGGCTGGCACCGCTTTATGGTACGCCGAAAGAAATAGGATTAAAATATCAGAGACTCGGCTCCTAATATCCACGCTACTGTGTTACAGCACCCTTGAATAAGGAGCGTCCGCAAGTCGTTCCGAAGGCAGTGATTTAAGCGCTTAGTTAACCCTTTAATGCTCTGGCTGTTGCTATATAGGGACGAGCAGGAAGCCCCCCGCCCCCTGCTCCCTAACAGGTGCAGTGCTGCTGGTTGAGGAAATATGACAGTGTTTTGAGGGTAATTCCAGGCGCTTTGCATAATCGTCCTTAGTAGGAGGGTGTTATGCTCTTGTGCTGACGGTCATATGAAGCATGCTCTTCTCACATCCTGCTTTCATTGCTTTCCCCAGCTGTATCCTGCGGAAACCCCGGAACTCCAGCTTTCTCCAGGATTGTCTTCAGTGACGGCATGCTCTTCTCCAGCTCGGTAACGTACGCCTGCTGGGAGGGCTACAAAACGTCCGGCCTCACCACCCGCCACTGCACCACCAATGGCACCTGGACTGGCTCAGCCCCAGAATGTACAGGTCAGAGTCGAGGCCTTCCCTTTAAGGGGCGGGTTGTTTGGACACTCTAAAATAGACCCTAATGCCCGGTGTCAGGGACCACGCTTGCACGGGGGCCGGTTGCACCAACTGTTTGCAAGTTCACACATAGGCCAGTTATTACATACTGTAATTGTACTAAATTCAGATTTAAGGATCAGTATATATTTGTACGGGCTCCACCACACAAGCTAGTTTTTCCTCAGTTGTATATTTACCACAGAAGACCAAACGCATGATGTACGGTGCTGTGTGCTGTGATTACACTCATATTTACAGCTCCAGCTCGGTGAAACTCTGGCCAGACGTCTGAAAATCATGTCCATGTTGTGTCAAATGGCCAGAAACCATTATCTGAAACATGCACGTTGGGTTGTCATAAGAATAGTAAGGATGTTTAGTTGCCTTCAGTTTGACGTGTGCACATCCATCTTTTCTATGCTGGACATATTTGACCCAAAAATTAAAAGAATAGCTCAAGCTTCTGTCATGTTTCACCACGTGCATGTGTACACTGGTATCATGCTAAAACGAGGTTGTTGCAAGCCTAAATGGGACATGGTCTAAATACTTATTATAGTGAATAATAATAATAATAATAATAAAAGTAATAATAATAATAATAATAATAAAAGTAATAATAATAATAATAATAATAATAATAGTTCAGCCCAACTGTGTACACCGGTATGTTCTGCTTTGTTTGCTTGTTTGTTGAATGTGTGGGTCTAACACACGGATTTACGTCCTTGACCAGTGGCACTGACTGTGATGACCTCTGAAGTGAAGAGGCTTCGGACAGCAGAACTGAATACTAGCC
>CM067478.1:880007-902507 GCA_034552555.1 Semaprochilodus insignis
CATACTGAGAGACACTACTTCTGTATGTGTAGCTCAATAAATATTGATCATATCAGTCTAAATGTATCATCATTTATTGTTCCTGGTAATCTTTATCTTCCTTCCCAACAGCACTGCAATCCCACACCTCCTTCTGGGTGGCGCTATTCTTTTGAAGATGAGTGTATATAGCATATTGCGGGCACACTTATCAACATAGTCTTCTGAAGGCAGCCTAAAATATCAGCATTACTGCCTGAGCAGGGATTTAAACTCTTGCCACTTACAAACAAGGGTCTACAAATCTGGACCCTGAATCCAATTTCCAGTCCTGGACTTTGTAATCCTTGGTAGGTAATTGACTGTACATGGACAGTCAGTTATATTAACTGCTCCCTTAACTTCCAGCAAGAAGACTGGAAACTGCCTCAAGGTCCAGATTTGAAGACCTGGGCCCTACACCGTCTAATTACTACATAGATTGGTCTCACGTTATTAGTGATTAGTCTGCAGAAGTTCCAGTGCTTTTAGGGAGCTGCACCAGTGGGGGGCGTCCAAGAGCGACGAAGCTTGCAGAAAGTCAAACCACTCCACAAGCTCCACTCCCAGGTCCACTATGCTATGTGATTACTATGTACCGGAAAACATAATCATTGACAGATATGAAGCAAGGCAGAGAGAAAGATGGAGAATTACACTGAGAATGAACTTCATTTTTGGGTTCAAGACACACTGACCCGCCTAAACCCATGTAATCACTTCTCTTCATAGAAGCCTGTGAAAAGACAGCCTGGATGGCAGTAGCCGGGGCAGTGGCTGATGCAGCTTCTTGGTTTATTCGAATCCTTTGTTTATGAATGTTCTCGGAAGGGGTGTTATGCACTCGAGGTCAAACCCCTTAACGTCTTTCTAAATGACTGTGTCCTAAAGCTCTACATATGGACTTAACCACAGAAGAAGAAGAAGCACAGAAACAGAAACAGCGAGGGCCCCGTTTCAGATGAGGGAATGATCACTCACAGGGGCTGATTTCCTGAAAGGACAAAAGTGAGGATTGCTGGCCTCAGCAGAAAGAATTAAAGTTAGCCGAGTTTAAGCCGCTTGTACTTTGGTTGTAAATCTGTGGGTGAGTTTGACAGCCCACTCCGTGAAATCCTCGGGGCTCCTCACTCATATAAAGCTCCTTCACTGTCTGAGCCCAAGAGCGTGAAGACCCGTGAAGAGGTGCAAAGACCCGGTTCATATATTATGTAAGGTAGCGGCACTTAAGGCATGTTCCAGAACTTTTCCCTCCAATGGCGCGGCTTCGTTCGTGGCCCGTGAAGTAATACTTTGTGTGGGAGTCGGCCGGCTGCGCGCTGATTGGAAAGCCTCAGTGACATGCTCTTCCTCTGCTTATTCCTTAAATATTCTTTTCTTCTTCCCCCTCCCGCATAGCGCACGCTTGCCGTCAGCCCGAGACGCCATCGCATGTGGACGTGAGGGCCATTGACCTGCCGACGCTGGGCTACACCCTCATGTACACGTGCCAGGATGGCTTCTTTCTGGCCGGTGGATCCGAGCACAGGACATGCAGGCCAGATGGCAGGTGGTCAGGCAAGCCTCCCGTCTGCAAAGGTACTGACCTT
The DNA here is from genome assembly GCA_034552555.1 of Semaprochilodus insignis. Lineage (NCBI taxonomy): Eukaryota > Metazoa > Chordata > Actinopteri > Characiformes > Prochilodontidae > Semaprochilodus > Semaprochilodus insignis. The sequence goes on from CM067478.1 coordinate 881,615, forward strand.
TACCTGTGCTGTGAGAATCGGCTGAGTGTTCAGCGTAATAGAAACGTTAACCCATGAACTACGGCTGGAAAGAGTATCCAGTGATTTACTGGGTACTCAAGTGGCTTTCTGACAGTCTGCTTTAGTTTCATTGCCTACTTAACCTTTACAGGCCTATTGGTATTATCATTGTTTGCCATACTATTTAAATGTAATTGCACATTTACATAATTAATTACCTGGTTAGTTATGCATTGACAATATTGACCAAGAAGTGTATTTAGTGTATTTCTCCAAATATTGTCTTTGCATCTGAGAAGAATGACAAAATTTTCTTACATTGCTGTTTGATACTTGATAATTTTGAGATACTGAGGTTGAAAATGAGTAATTCTGTTCAGATACTATGGAAACAAAATCTGATCATTTTAAGAGACTAAGAAAACATATAATAAACAGAAGTCTTTATCTGGAGATACTAAGTCTTAAGAAAACAGAAAACAAAGATACAAAGATACAAAGTCGATATTTTAAGAAAACACAGCGTATTGTAATAGTGTACTATAATATACTATTACAATATTTTGACAAAATAACTAATTGGTTTAAGATTGTTAAGAAAAGGTTGTTTCTTTTGCAGAACATGACACACAATAATGTTTTGTTAAATTCACATAAACAATACTACTACAATTCTACAATACCGATAAATACTACAACCATACTTCTACTAAATGTTACTACTACACTACTGCTAAATACTACTTTTACAATACTACTAAATACTACTACTACTACTACTACTACTACAATACCACTAGCTACTGCTAATTACTGCTACTACAACACTACTAAATACTGCTACAGTACTACTGTGTACTACTACTACAACACCAAATACTATTACTACTACAATGCTACTAAATAGTACTGTTACAACACTACTAAATACTACTACTACAATACTACAAGGGCTATTACTACAACACCAAATAATACTAATACAGCATTACTAAATACTACTACTACAACAACAACTACTATACTACTTACTACAGTACTACTAATCCACTACTAAATAGTACTACAAAACTACTAAATACTACAACTACATAATATTACTACTACACTGCTACTAAATATTACTATTACAATACTATTAAATACTATTACAATACCACTATACACTATACTATACTATAACACTACTAAATACTACCTACACTGTGATACTAAGTGATGTCTGGACTGGAATAGAAGTCTCCTTAAACTGGTCCAGACTTTGCTTTTAAGCATTGCTAGCTTTAGGAATGTGTTATATACAAGCTTCATCCAACAGACTCATCAAAGCCTATACAGCCTCGACAGCTGTGGTGGCATATGATATGACACGTTCAGGAATTCAGGTGAATCATTCCATGAGGAAAAAAATAAGAATTTAACGAGGAAGCTTTAAATAATAGTCATTATCCCTCTGCATGCATGTGAGGTGTGTCAGAGCGCACCTGCAAAATGTCAGCTTATCAATTATCTGTCCTGTCTCCTAGTTGGACCCAAAATAAACAGCAAGTCAAAGGGAGACTCAGACGTACAGAAAAACAAGATTCGGGGTACGTAACCTTTTCTGAGCTGTTGCTGTGGCCGCGGAGCCCTGCTTTTTTGCAATTTGCCAAGAAGCAGCCATTTAGAGGTCACCTGACACTTTAGCACTGTAGTGCTAAGTAAGGCTGAATAACAGCATAGAGTAAATAATAATGCTTGTAGCTTATGACTGTTAAAACCTATAAACCTTACGAAGGCTCTTTATGAGTGTAATATTGCTGGGTGAATTTTACTGGACTATCAACAACGTACTGTATCGGGGTACGAAAACCACAATACACAAGCTTTTAGCCCAGTACATGTTCATTAGTGGATCAGTAGCATTTGGCAGTTTGCTCATATACAGTACAGTGTTGATTTACTGCACACCAGTTCCCACATTATGCATGCTAAGGCACCGTGTCATGTATTTCTTCTAAACTTCATTTACATCTATCCAGTTCCAGCAGACGTGTTCTCTTTAAACTCCGGCTGGGCGGGCTTCTACGAGTACCTCGGCAAGAGGCAGGCTGCCACAATAACAGTCAACGCCTTCAATGCCACAACAAGCCGAGTCAATGTCACTCTCCTGGAGCAAAGTGGAGTGCAGATCAAGCTCTCGGGTAAGTTATTAAACATTAAACAGAGGCCCTCATATTGAATGCAGTATCGAATGCATAAGCAATGAACATGACAAATAAGCTGTGATGGCGGAGGATAGAGACGTGTAAATGCGGCCATGTAAGCTACACCACGTTTTTAGGGCCTATAATGGATTTCAAGGAACCAGCAGAGCAATTTTTGGGATCATGGAAACATTATTTTTGTTATCTGCCAGAAGATGAAGCATTGTTTTGGATACTGTCTCTTATTACAAAAAAAAAAATGGAAGGAAAGTGACAATAATGATTATGTCATTCATCAGCAGTCTCTAATGTGATCTTCGACTTATTCTGAACTCATTAATTTTACAGCAAAATGATTCCGGTTGAGCGCGCCTCCTGCCAAACAAGTTCCTTTACATTCTTCTTGTCTTGTTTACCGAGTCGGGCTTCATTTGAATTTAGACAGTTTTAATTTGAGAGTGGAGATAAGTGTTAAGATTGCATTTAGTAGTGGAAATTGAGAGTCTTGTTGTTCATTTTTGCACAGGGACGTACAAGAAAGAGGAAAACCATCTATTACTGAAGGTCTACCAGATAAGAGGCCCGACGGAGCAGTACTTCAGTAAATTCAAAAACGACAACTGGGCAATGGATGGATATGTGAGTACCGCACAGTTACACTACCTTTATGTATGGGGCCTCGCAACACCAGCAGCGGAAAACATAACTGATGGGGAAAAAAGTCCTGTGAACCGGACCTGAGTCTTTAAACAGGACAGTCACGCATCCATAGACCTGCATAAATAAAGGTTGTTGCATTTGATTACTGTTTTCTGTCTTGTTCTCTCTCTCCTTTTTTCAAATCCAGGTGACAGCAGAGTCTGAGAAGAAAATGTTTGTTTACCAAGGTCATATCCACAGCAAAGATTTTGGGAAGTTTCAGCTGACAAGACAAGGTAAAATGATCCCTGCATGAAATTGTTGATTTGCATTCTTCTTTCTTCATTAAAATGGCCCATATCTATCCACCTACGTGTCTCGAGAGTCAAGACGCATGATCTATGTGAGCTATAAGGGCTCGTCCCCAATTTTTACTGAATTATCTATTCGTATGGTCAATATAAAGGTACTTAAACGACACATACACTCATCATCAAAAGAATAGCTAGTCCCAGAAGGAAGTGTGGAAGTAGCGTCTCTCGGTATGGCGTCGGGCCGCCATGTTTGCTAACCCAACATGCCAGACGTCTTGGCATGGAGCTGTAGAGGTTCCTAATGGTGTCCTGTGATAATTCATCCCATGCTGCTTGAATATATTGCAGATTTTGCAATAAGGCCCGTACTTGCTTAAATCACGTGCATGGCCGAGCGTAAACTTGAATCATTAGCATGATGTCACACCTACCCACCAAGTTTCATTCCTGTCGGTTGAGTTCCTCTGGGTGCAGCTATTTTCTTGATAATGAGTGAATTATGGAAAACGGGATTTTCCTACTTTAAAAAAAGTGTTACATAGTCTGTGAACACGAAAACACCTCCAAACCAAACTGTTCCCTCTACATATATAGAAGCCATTTTAAAGTTGTGGTTTTTGTGATGTAACAAAAGCCTGTACGTTTACATATTTCCACCCACAGCCCTGTGAGTAGCCCTGCCCACTCACATTGCAATTAGTAGGTATGATGAAAGTTTCAGACTGGACTGTGTTTGGATGCGGTGCATGCAGGGAAACCACTAAGACGAGAGCTCATTTACATATATCAGCCTTAAAGGCACAGTAACATAAACAGCCTGCGTAAATGTAAGGGATAAAGAGAGGTTGGAAAATGGAGCTGTGTGTTCTATATACTGAACATCTGTACTGTAAGCTGTGTGGCTGTTTTAGCTGTTTACCTGAACACTGAGCTGTTATGCTCACTACCTGCACTGTACACTATTATATGTAACACTGGAAATAAATAAAAGCCCACTCCAGCTTCTTCTTAAATCAGCATCTCCACATGTACAGCAGGTTCTTAGTGAGGAACAGAAGGTTGGGTTCTAGCTTTACTGGCAGATACAGTGAGCGTCCGGTTCATGAGAACAAGCTCAAGCAGCAAACACACAGGACAACACAGCTACAGACTGGCAGAGGGCCAAAACCACTCTCTACTGACCATGATGAGCGCCACCTCATTCCAATGTCACTTAACCACCGTAAGATGACCTCAAGTGACCTACAGAAAGACTGGCGAGCGGTGGCTGGGGTGAAATGCACAGCGAGCATGGTTCTAAAAGACTTCTGGAGGGTCATTAGTGATTTTCTAAATAAACAGATCTAAATACAATATTTGATCTGGAATTTTGGAGACGTGTTTCCAGTAGAGTATAGAATAAAACAGAACTGCTCATTTTGGTCCAACACAAACCCAGAAACTGTACAACTAGAGGAACTGATCATTTTCAGGTCTCTTCAATTTTTCCAGAGCTGTACACACATCTACTGTTCACACCTGGCTACCTCCACATACTGTACTTTCCAATATGTGCACTTAACACTAAGCTGTGTTTCACTCTAACTGCTGGTTTGTGCACTTCAGTCCTAGTAACATTCTGACGTACAGTTACTGCTCTTGCACATCGATGTATTTACTGTCTGGGCACATATTGTATTCTGTATTGTGTCTTTTTGTTTGTGTACATGTTGTATTGTGTGTATGTATTTTAGTTTTTGCACTGTTGCTTAATGTATCTGTTTTTGTACAACCCTGTATTGAATTGAATTGAAACCATGAAATTGCAGGATCTAGGTCTTTCCCTTAGAGCCTTGACTTTAGCCGGTATGCTACGGATAGTAGTTCTATTAGTTTCATGCTAATTGCTCACGCATTTGTTTTTCGCCTTTACACTTACAGGTCTCATCACCACAGATATGGATTCCTCCAACCCTTACTATGGCACAAACAGCAGCTCAGTGGCGGCTGCTATACTGGTGCCGTTCTTTGCTCTCATTCTGTCAGGATTCGCTTTTTACCTCTACAAACACAGGTAAGCCCATCCGAGAGCGAGCGCCCCCCGCTTTAGCCATTACGTTCTGTCCATTGTTGGATGTTGATTTGCATTTGTCTCACTGCGGTTACGGGGAAACTCCTGTGCCTTGTCGTCAGTAAACGTGGCTGATTAGCAGCACGATTGATTAGCGGTGAAATTGAAACACTTCCTCTCTTAATCCGTGGCATTGTTTGTTTGAAACAATCAAATAAAGATAAGCATAAAGAGCATTGGAGTTTTCCTACGTTTACCAAAGCAAACAACACTGACCAATATGACATACACACAACTGTCATGACGGGTGACAATTGCCCAATATTAAAACAAATAAAAAAATTGGCAGGGTACTATCACAAGAGACAGATGAGAATGAGAGACCCAAAGACGTAATCAGGGCCGGCTCCAGGTAAGACCCCAGAAGCTAAATCACTAGGCAACGAGCCCTCTGCTGCCACATTACCATCGTCTCCTTTTCTTTTCACTCATCTTGTCAGAGGGAGAGGAGGATGCACGGTGTGTGTGGGGATGGAGGGAGGAGGGGTTGGGTGGTGTTAGGTCTGTCACGATTAAATAGCATTTGTTACAACACTGTAATGGTAGAAACATTGCCTTTACTAAGGAACCCTTGAAGAACCATCATGTAGCGTACACCACAGCGGCATAATGCTGGTGATGTTCAATCTCACAGCCCAGTTTCCCAACAAATTGTTCTCCTCAGTTCCCAAATGCTTACAGAGGGTGTGGTAAAACAACAGGTGATTAACACAGTGATTCCAACTTCAGTTGTTCCAGCTTATGTGGAAATGTGTTGCTGGCATCAATTTTTTTGTGCTCACCGGACAAAAAAACACGTCCCCTGTCACTGAAACGTACCTAATAGTGTGTAACACCTCCACGAGTACCAATAACAGCTGTGATTGGATTTGGCGTGGACTGGACAAGGTTCTGGATGTAGGCCACATCAGTGTTCAGACACAAGAATTGGAGAATTGGTCAGTTGATCCAGATTTGGTGGATGCCTTCCCTGGCACAATTCCGAGGAAAATTCCCTGTATACTGGGATTTTAGCCACTGCTGGTAGATCTGTATGACCACACCTGCAGATTCACACTATGGCCTTCGGCACGCCCAAATGCAGTCACTCCTTTTAGCCAATCATTAACATCTGCTTTGGAGCCATTTTCCACACATGGAACGAGACATTCCCTGCACTGTACCACCTCCCACCAGGTACTTATAGCCCTATCAGCCTTGTGCAGCTCCACCTGCACAAGCCTAAAGTTACTACCACCTGAAACACGCAAGGTGACTCAGTTTTTGTCCGGTGAGCTTATCTTCCAAGCAACAATATAATTCCTCAGTTTTAACATTTGATAGGGGGCCTTTGCCTAACCCCACCATGTTTCAGAATTGGGGTTATATACATGGTCAGATGAAACTTGTATTACCTAAAGGTCACAGAAAATGCCCAATCGGCCTGACCTGGCAAGCAGTGTGATATCAGCATTATGTCCCTGTGCCACTGTGCTACAACAGGTCTCTCAGTTTGGCATCAAAGTTAGTGAATGCAACCTAAATAACAAACTGCGTCACAATAAGAGGTTCTATGCAGGTTTGTGCCATCAGATGTCTTTAAAAGCTTATGTACGTGTCATTAGCCTTATGAACACTGTCCTACAGTAAAACTCTTCTAACTTCCTTCAGAGGACAGCAGCAAGTAATGCCTGTTTATTGGAGCTCCAGCAGTGTCGGCCCTCAGCTGGAGGTTCTACTCTAAACCTGTTGAACTACAACGGTGACAGTACATGTCACCATATTCACTGTATCCCATGAGTGCCCAGACCCATTTAGCCTTATAGGTAAAGTATGAGGGATTGCTAACATCAATAGAACAGGTGATTAGCATGGTTCTTATTGTGAGGTCATCTGTAACTACTTTAAGGTTAAAATCTAGACGTAGCATATATGTCCCAACAACCATTTCATCATTTTTGTTCTGGACATTGGGTCAAAATGGGTTCTATGTAATACAGAACATGTTATCAGAGCATTAGAACTGTTAAATGGGTTTATAACAGACCTTATAGATGCAAAACACAAGCTTTTAAAATGGGCTGGTTTTGTTTAATGTACTAACCAATCACATCGCCATTCTGTAAATGTGTCAATTAACTTTTTACAAAAAAATGATTAATGATTTAAAATTAAACCTGTTAAAAATTAGACTTGGATATTAAACATCAGGGCTGTTAGTGTTTAGGTGTTGTAGGTTTGCACTGCAATAGTTGCATAAAAATTGACCAAATAAAGACAATAAGAATAACTAATTGCACATATTTATGATAACATTAACGCTTCTGATCGTGACAGGCCTAGATGGGGGGGTACAGTCTGGGTGAATGGGATACGGTTGGGGTGGGGCTAGGGAGCCATGCTACGTTTGTGGTCTTCTTCATCTCTGTCTCTCTAATTCGAGCAACTAAAAGCCATCCCTGTTTGTTTTCCGTTTGTGTAAATGTGCCACCGAAATGTCATGAGTCCTTTTCTTTTTCTCTCTCTGTTTTCTCTTTTCTTTCTTTTTTTTTTATTTGGAGTTGAGGTTCTTTGAAGTGTGACTCGGCCCTGGCGCTCCCGAGGATAGGGATTGCGAATTTAGGTTCGAGATGCAGGTCATTTATTTAGATTATCGTACAATTTGTGTGTGACCATAAATCACGGCAGTGGCGGAGGAGGAGGCGGCGGTGGCGGAAAAAAAAAAAAAAAAAAAAAGGGGCTATCAGTTCCGGTTCTCTAACTTCTGCGGATTGGTGGAAAGCAGTGACCTTTCGAGAGCGGGATTATTTTAGGCCTTAATTATTAGAGCCGAGAAGAAGAAATTTCTCCCCATCAGGCGTTGCGGAGAGATGCATTATGTCTGTAGTTTGTTTCCGAGTTTTGGCTGGTCATGATGGGCGTGATGTTTTTGTTTGTTTGTTTGTTTGTTTGTTTTTACTGCATGTAGTACATAATACATGTGCAGTTTTTGGCCAGCAGGCCTAATAGCCTCCCACTCGCTTTGATTCATGCTCCAAAGCAGGTTGGCAGGAGTTTAAAAACGGGTTTGGAGATACAGCATATAGGGGATTTGTACGTGCCAATGGTGTCCTGCTCAAACACGGGGGCTTTTTGCAGTCGCTCAGTTTTACACCAGCTCCTTTACAGTAGGGTCCAGCCTCCCAGTCATCCTGAACACTTAACCTTGCCTCTCTGCGGCGGTTAGGCTCGGCTGGGCAGCATCGTGTAGTAAATATCTACTTCAAATGAATGCATGCGCGGTCAGCCGGGGTCAAATCTGAAAAGTGAGAAAGAAACCGAGATTATGAGGGTTTTTTTTTATTTATTTGTTTCTTTTTTTCTTTTCTTTTTTTTGGATAGCACACATCTGTCTCTCCCCATCTCTGGACGAGGGCATCATGTCCTTTTATTTCTTGTTTTTTGTAAAGCTCGATCTAACATTTCTAATGTCTATGTTACTTTTTAACTCATACAAATAAGCTCACCAGACAGAAACTGAGTCCCCTTGTGTATCTAAGGTGGTAGTAACTTCAGGCTCCTGCAGATGGCGCTGCACGAGGATGATGGGGCTATAAATACCTGCGGGGTGTGAGTGACGGGATCCATAGATTGAGAAAAGGTTCTACAGTGCAGTGAATGTCTCGTTCCATGTGTGGAAAATGGCTCCAAAGCAGATGTTAATGATTGGCTAAAAGGAGTGACTGCATTTGGGCGTGCCGAAGACCATAGTGTGAAGGAAGTAGCTGAATCTGCAGGTGTATGGAAGCGTACAGTCATATGGGTCTACCAGCTGTGGCTAAAATCCCAGTCTACAGGGAATTCTTCTTGGAATTGTGCCAGGGAAGGCATCCACCAAATCTGGACCCAACTGAGTAATTCTTTGATGTAAGAGTGTCTGAACATTGATGTGGTCTACATCCAGAAACTTGTCCAGTCCATACCAAATCTGATCACAGCTGTTATTAGGGCTGGTTGAGGTGTTACATGCTATTAGGTATGTTTCAGTCACAGGTGACTCAAATTTGGTTTGGTGAGCTTATATATACATACATATATATATACATATATATATACTTTGGAATGCACTGCTGTTCTTGTGAATGTCTGGAAAAGCTGAACTGTTACAGTGTAAATGTGAGCCTCTGGCTTTTGGCTGGTCTCCAGCGCTGACGTGATCGATCTCTTCCTTTGGCAGAACAAGACCAAAAGTACAGTACAACGGCTACGCGGGGCACGAGAACACGAACGGTCAAGCATCGTTCGAAAACCCCATGTACGACACCAACATGAAGCCGACGGAGGCCAAAGCCGTGAGGTTTGACACCACGCTCAACACGGTCTGCACAGTAGTATAGCCTCCGTTAGCAGCTCCGGACTGCACCTGCGTTCTCGGTTTCTTTTTCACCGAGCGCATTTTGGGAAGCGGGCTTGAACTTCACTCCGATCGTTTTCCGAACATGGACGTCTGTTTCTCTTTTTTACCACAATCACAAAAGACGAGGAAAAAAAAAAACAAAAACAGTCAAAGATACAAAACTGAGCGTCCTCTTTTTTAACTGAAGCAGCTCGCGTTGCTGTCTGTGGTCAGAACAAGTGACCGGAGCAAGGAACAACACCACTAACAGCACACGTAGGATGAAAAGGATTTTTTTCTATCCTCTCTTTTTTCATGTCATTCTCTCTCCCCCTCTTCCCCACCCCATGCCGCCGCCCTTCCAAAAACAACAACAACAACAAAAAGAAAACAAAGGATCGGGAAGATGTTGGAGAAGCTGCAAAGTTGCTCTGGCCCAGTGTATTCTCTTCAGTGAAGACAAAAGGACAGCGAACAGAGCAACGGGACTGTTGCGGCTCCACCACGCATCTCCGACAGAACTCGAGACGTTAGGACAAGCGCAAGACTCTGATCCTCAGGCTGCGGACGAAACGGTCAGCAGCCGCCGTGCTGGGTGGGGGGAGGAAAAAAAAAATAAAGAGGGAAAAAAAAACTTTGTCGCACAAATTTTGCACTAGTATGAGAAGGACATGGACTCTGTTGAACACACACGGGAAAAAAAGAATAATATACAGGGTTACCGACCATATGTATATAAACATAGAATTCCATATCCATAAAGAGCATGATGTCATGCTATGTCTATCGAGAGAGAGAGAGAGAGAGAGAGAGAGTCCGATTATATTTTGGGAATTAGCTCTGAAAATAAAGTTCTGTTTACGTTTACATGAGACCTGGAAGGTTATAAGGACACACTTTAAAGCTTTGAAACTGTTCTTTTGAGCCTGACATTCCATGTTTATTTCCTTCCATTCCCATTCCCCTCCGGAAGCATCTCTGACGTGGACGATCTGATGGAGATGTCTGGTCAGAAAGTCTAGACGTTTTTTCCGTTTTTCTTTTTTCCGTTCTTTTTCTTGTTTTCCACCGAGTACTCAGACGCTCGTCGCTCAGCTTCCGCCTTATCTTTTCTCCTCCGGCTTGATCCCATCCGACTTTGCTTACAGTATGTTTCAAATACCTCTCGTGCGGACGGATAGGAATTTATTTTGAGGAATGCTGCACTCAATCACTCTTTCGTCGTTCTGCTGACGTGTCGGTAATCACACCTTCTAGGCCATCGTCTGATGCCTTTATGAGATTTCCGTCATCTTTCCCTCCTTTTGAACCGCGTCCTGTATCTCCCCACGCCGTTCTCTGAGATGCAGAGGCACTGAGATGGAAGGTGGAACGTCCTCTCGAAGAAACACTGCCTTATTAGAGATTCGTAAGCATGACGGGGCCGTTACGATTCCCAATGACCTGTATCATCACCTAGTTAGAGAGAGTCCAGGGCTTCTTGGGTGCATATTCACTGTGATTTTATTCATCCGTTTGCTGGCGTTTTTCCGACCATGCTGGTTAACAGTGCATGCGCTCGTTGGAAATTCTCCCGTTTTTTTTTTTATTTTATTGTTGTTGTTTTTGGGGTTTGTGAAATTCCATGAACTTCCGGATCCTGGTTTCTGTTGTGTTTCTTTAAAGAAAGGAATATGGCGTCATATGCACTCGCGCTTCAACGCGTCTGATGTACAATCCAACGTACACGATGCCACTGTCATGCGTTTTGGCTTTGGGAATATCACAGATGGCCAGGAATCTTGAAATGTAAAAACCCCAGACATTCGTTGTATTCCAGACAGATTCATGTTTATGCACAAGTTCCGCACTAACCATGCTGTGTTGGACTAGACAGGTCAAAGCGAGCAACTTCTAACGGTCCTTGGGTTCCGTCCCTCTCTCAACACGAGCGTCATCTTACGACAACCTAGATAATCCACATCTTGCCTTTCTCCAGGCTTGCTGCAATAATGCCGCCTTTTCTTTCCCCCTTTCCCGTGTTTTCCACCACTGTAAAATAGTTTACCACCTCGGCAAGCTGTAAAACAACCGCGTTCGGAAACCACCAGTCACGCTCTTTACTCACCCGCATCATTCTATCATGTGCTGCTGACTTGAAGTAGGTGCAAAAGAGAAATTGTTTTTGTACAGAAATATATTTTTTATGAGGAATTTGTAAAATGATGAAATATGCTGTACTTTTTTGATTAAATGTAGGTAAAATTGTTAAAAAATAAATGTTTTTACTGTATAAAATGTAAATTAATGGTTTATCTACCTATAAATATATATATCTATGGTTGAAACATTTTCCAGCCAATGTCAGTATGTACGAGCTTTTATGGCATATCCCGCTCGTATGTGTTCTTTGACGTGAGAGAAAATGATGAACCTTAGAGAACTGTACTACAGATTGTTAAAAGACACATATTTTGAGAACCATTATTTCAGATAAATATTAAAAGTATTTTAAAATATAGAAGCACTTTTCTTTCCATTCCACCACATGCTGTTCCAGGGAAGAACGCTGCAGGTAGGTAATGGGCAGGCGCTGGTAGCAAAGCCTCTGAATAAGGTTCGGTAGAAGACGACTCTCTGACCTGGTACAAACTTGAAATAAATTGAGCTGAAATAAAGCAAATAAATAAATAAATAAATACAGAAAATATAATTTTAGCACATATGTTATCATATCCAGTGTAGCCTGGAAGTGATTGGAGTGATAGTGATGGATGGTGATTGATTATGTTTTTTTGGGTTATTTTGATATCCAGCACATAAGAAACTGTGAAGCTGAAGTGCAGACTGCGGCCTTAACTCGGTGATTCAGTTGCATTTCAGGTCAGCTGTGTAGGAATGTTGGAATTACAGGCTTTGTTATGCATAAACCTCTAGTGATGCACCAAAATGCAAAATTCTAGTCCAAAATTCTAGCAAATCTGTCTGAAAATTCAAATTTAGATTTTTAGAACAGGTCACAGAAGAGTTCAAGACTTCAGGTCTATCAGAGAAGAGGTCAAGACTTCAGAACTTCAGACCTTTTAGAGAAGAGATCAAGACTTTCAGACCCATTAGATAACTTCAGAACTTCAGGCCTATCACAGAAGAGTTCAAGATTTCAGGCTTATCGGAGAAGACCCCAAAACTTCAGACCTATCAGAGAAGAGTTCAAGACTTCAGGCCTATTAGAGAAGAGCTCAGGACTTCAGACCTATTAGAAAAGAGTTTAAGACTTCAGACCTTTCAGAGAAGAGTTCAAGACTTCAGGCTTATCAGAGAAGAGCCCAAGACTTCAGGCTAATCAGAGAAGATCCCAAGACTTCAGGCCTATTAGAGAAGAGCTCAGGACTTCAGACCTATCAGAGAAGAGTTTAAGACTTCAGATCTTTAAGAGAAGAGTTCAAGACTTCAGGCTTATCAGAGAAGGGCCCAAGACTTCAGGCTTATCAGAGAAGAGCTCAGGACTTCAGGCCTATTAGAGAAGGGTTCAAGACTTAAGACCTATCAGAGAAGAGCTTGAGACTTCAAACCCATCAGAGAAGAGCCCAAGACTTCAGACCTATGAAAGAGCTTGAGGCCTCAGCTAAAATGGGTGAGTTTCCTTCATACGCTGTTGTGTTGGGCAGCTTGGTTTTATCTCCGGACTAGTATGTGCCAAGTCCCCTCATCAATCAGTGACACAAAACGAAGGGTATTTATTTACCTCCAACTTTCAGCACTCTGACAGTTTCTCTCAGGGGCTGTAGAAATCTCTTCCTTCTCTCCACTTCACGGACGAGTTTCTCCTCATCAATTTAGAGGTGGAGCGGCGGAGAGATGCGAGCCATCAGAAAGAGAAACTATTTTTGTCTGTCAGAAATGTGCTCTGGCGCTCGCAGCTGGTGTAGACAGCTTCATTAGTTATGAAGTGAGCTTTTAGTTTTGTCGCCTGCCGTTAGGACACAGAGAGGAGAGCTAAAAGTTTCTCGCTGCACTTCAGAAGTTCACTTTGTTACTTTCAGGAAGATCAGAGCCCCGCACAGACTCAGAAGACCATACGTAATCTCAGTGTTAATGTTAGTGTAGATCGCTCCAGCGCTGGGTAGTTGCTCAAGTAATGCTTTCAAGTTACTTATTACGTCTCTTAAACTGTCCTGGAATTACAACCCAAGTCCAATAAAGTTGGGACGCTGTGTAAAATCTACATAGATGTAAATAAAAACAGAATGCAATGATATGCAAATGTCATAGACACATTTTATTCCCTATAGAGCATAGAACAAATAGCAGATGTTCATGAAAATTATTAACTCATTCAGAACTTGATGGCGGCAACGCATCTCAAAAAAGTTGGCACACGGGAAACAAAAGGCTGGAAAAGTAAGTGGTGTTAACAGCTGTAATAAGTCACATGACTGGGTATAAAAAGAGCATTGTGAGGAGGCAGAGTCTCTTAAATTCGAAACTGGGCAGAGGTGATCTGCAAAAAACTGCCAAAAATTATGGAACAATTTCAGAAAAATTGCCAGGGCTTTGGATATTCCGCCATCTACAGTACATAATACCGTCAACAGATTCAGAGTCTGGAGAAACCCCTGGGCACAAGGCCGACGGTCAATATTGGATGCTTGTGGATGAGCGCCCTCAGGCACTCAAGCATATCCATTAAAACAAACAACAATAAATTTAAGTTTCTGTACATACATTAAGTAATATTTCTTATTTTCAGATTAGAACCATTTTTGCCAATTGTACTTACACACAGAGGAATTCAACCTCCGCATTTAACCCATCTGTGCAGTGAAACACCCACACACTAGGGGAGGCAGTGAGAACATGTGCCCGGAGCGGAGGGCAACCCTATCCACGGCGTCCAGGGAGCAGTTGAGGGTTAGGTGCCTTGCTCAAGGGCACTTCAGTCATGACTGCCCTAGTTTAAAATCAGTACGCTGGGGTAAAGAAAGGCAATTTTAATCCTGAATTTGATTTTATAATTGGAAGGATATTATTTTAAGAGTCTTGGGTATAGGCCCCATCCTCTGTCCAGGTCTTGGAGCATCAAAACCAGGGGCACAGGGGTCCAGAGTAATTCAGGGCTCCTGATTGGCAGATTTTTTTTTCCCTAAACAGATATTTTAGCCCTCAACTTGGCAAATGACCACCTGTAGCCCCAGAGCCCATGCGGAGGTTAAAGCACCCCTGGTCGAAACCCTTGCAGGTCCTGCCAGATAGGTACAGCAGGGGACATAGTCCCCTGGACAACCAGGTAGGACAACCTAGTGGTGATGGTGTGGAGGAAGGAGGGGAATGTCAAAACATTGGCACCTGAAAGCAGCATTAGGGATAGGCAAGAAGAGTCATTTTATAGAGAGGTGTAGGCCAGCAACTGGCTGGGAGTAGCATTAGCATCTTTCTGGCTGAACTTTCACTAACACTTCCATATATTGTCAACTAGACTTTCAAGATGGCGCTGAGAGAAGAGCACGGCCCCATAGGAACAGATCTCCCAGATAGTCAAATATTCCCCTGTAATTTAACAATTTATATCTGATTGACGTTTAAGCCAAAAACGGAGGATGAAAAAACTAAGAAAGGTCAAAGGGAAATCTACACAACGAAGAGCTAAAGATGAGGGCCTGGTTCAGAGGCTAACACCCAGACACCATCTGCAATCCACGATGATGGCCATTCACTCAGAAATACAGTCTTTCCAGTGGTTCTCATCCAAGAACTGAGCTGACTTCAGGCAGACGTTTTGTTAGGATATAAGAAATGAGTTTCGAGCCTTCAAGGAAAACATTAACAAGAACATTAACGGTGGAGCATATTGTCATCTACATGAGCTCACTTGCCAAAATATAATTTACTAGGTAAATAGAGATGTCACTCAGGAGCCCAGAGCCTCAACTAAATGTAAAATGTTTATTGAATGTGTATTAAAGGGTCCCATACTTCTACAGCCCCCGAAATCACTAAAAGCCCACCCCTGAAACCACTTTCCACCAAAATTGTGTTTTTGCTATTTTACTGTTTCAGCTGGGGGTCAGCACGATGGCGCAGTGGGTAGCACAGGTCCTCCCTGTGTGGAGTTTGTATGCTGTCCCTGTGTCTGTGTGGGTTTCCTCCGAGTTCTCCAGTTTCCTCCCACAGTCTAAAGACATTCAGTCAGGTGAATTGGAGAGATGCTAAATTGTGAGTGCATGTTTATGTCTGTCTGCCCTGCAATGGACTGGCGGCCTGTCCAGGGTGTTTCCTTCCTTCCACCCAGTGAACGCTGGGGTTGGCTCCAGCAGCCCCCCACGACCCAGAGGGATTGGCGACCTGTCCAAGGTGTTTCCTTCCTTCTGCCCACTGAACCTTGGGATAGGTTCCACCAGCCCCAATGACCCAGAAGGATTGGCGACCTGTCCAAGGTATTTCCTTCCTTCCACCCACTTAACACTGGGGATGCTCCAGCAACACACTTCACCCAAAGGGACTGGCAACCTGTCCAGTGTGTTTCCTGCCTTCCGCCCATTGAACCCTGGCGTAGCCTCCCGCAGCCCCCACGATCCAGAATGATTCAGCCATTTAGAAGATGAGTGAGAGAGAGTGCAAGCATTTCAGCTGGTAACCAAAAAGTGCCATCTTTGACAGTTTTTGGACTTTGACAAGTCCAAAATCTTTCAATGGCTAAAATGTTGGTGCATCCAAATAACCCTTCACTTACCAAAGGTATTCGGACAGTTGGTTGCTCAGTTGTTAGTTGATCAGCTGCATTTTGCTACATCATTACTTCAGCATGAGTGAACAGAAGGTTTAGAGTTGAGCCTACAAGTGCCATTTCCATCTCAGGAGCACCAGAGAGGAGCCAACGTCAGTAAAGCAGGTCATGATAAAGCTGACAAATCTGAATAAATTAACCCGAGAAAGAGTCAAAACATTACAAATGTCAAAGTCTGTCTTTTCCATGGAATACTTAGAGCGACGGATGACCAAAGAACCCTTACCGAAACTTTTAGAACAGATCAAGAGCAGTATCTAGGATGTAGGCGCAGATGTGTCAAAGACTAGCGTAAAGAGAGGAACGCACCAGCTTGACTTCAGAGGGTTCATCACAAGATGAAAACCACTGGGAAGCTTCAGGAACAGAGAGGCCAGGTTACAGTTTGCTGAAAAGTACATAAAAAGAACGCGGAGAGTCTTGTGAGTTGCTGCAGTCTTGGTGGGCCGCGTTTCTAGAGCGTTACACCATTCAAGGCTGTTCCCGTCAGAAGGATTCTTCAAAGACGGCTGAGTAATGCAGCCTACATTCTGACGGATTTCGAGGACGGGGTCGAGGTACCCTGACCCGAAGAAAGTTCAGGAGAAATGCCAAAACGTAGAACAAGCACGGAATTTAAGCACAACATTACGTTATTAAAGTCTGAAAAAGTTGTGACAGTATGGAAAACGCAGATTAAAATAACACAGTGTTTCATACGTTAACTTTGATTTCACTACAGACAGAACGTACCCTAGATATTTTGTCTGGTCAGCTTCAGTTGTTAATATATACCCATCATCAAAAAAAGAGTTGCACCCAGAAGAAAGTGTTGCTAGGAACAATAAATGATGCGCTACACATACAGAACTAGTGTCTCTCAGTATGGAGTCGGGCTGCCATGTTTGCTAACCCAACACGCCAGATGTCTCGACATGGAGTTGTAGAGGTTCCTAACGGTGTCCTTTGAGTTTGCAGTAGGGGTGGAGGTAGAGGGACACCAGGCCTTCTGGACGTGTGACGCTTGACAACAAACCGTTCATCTTGGTGCTGACCACGGTGCCTCCACACACGGTTGGTCATCTCCACCAAGACAAAAGCTAGACTTGTCACTGAAGATGACCCGCTGCCATTCTGAGTCACTCCATGACAGTCTGGCACGACACCATTGCAGTCTTTGGTGACGTTGACGTGGTGTTAAGGACAGTGGTCGTAACGGTCTGTGTGCATGTAGTCCTGCATGGTGCAGCCGTCTGCCAATGGTGCTGCACTAAAAGGATGACTCATGGAGGGGAGCACTGCTCGCTGAATGTCTGCAATCATAGCTGTTGGGTCAGTCGGGTACAGAGATAAGGCCCGTCCTTGCTTACGTCACATGCGCGGCCGAAACTTGAATCATTGACGTGTCTCATGATGTCAAACCTACCCACCAAGTTTCATTCCTGTCGGTTGATTCCTTCTGGGTGCAGCTATTTGTGCAGCTATTCTTTGATGATGTTGTACATGGTATGGTGATGGTGTACATCCATTCCTGCATTTCAGGCCTGCAACATGTTCCAAAAGAGTTGGAACAGTAAAGCATTTACCATTTAGCAATGTTACCGTTCCTGCTTACAGCACTTCAAAGATGTTATTTTGTCTCTTACTTTCTTCAAACACGTCTTGCTCCCTGCTTGCTTTCCCGCATACTGCTTTTGTACCAAACCATGATTACACTCAACTGCTGACATCATCTGTTTGAAATTGCATCACTGTTTTGGTTTTTTTACCTCATTGTCTTTTTGCCTGATTATTAGCCCTAAATTGCCCCAGTCAAAACTTTTTTGGGATGTGCTGCAGGTCTGAAATGCAGGAATGGATGTATATTAATAAATGAAATTAAGCTGACCAGCCTAAACATGAAATATCCGGGGTCTGTACTCTCTGCAATCAAATAAAAGTCAGTGTAAAGGTAAAAAACACTGCATTTTCTTGTATTTGCATTTTTCATACTCTCCCAACTTTTGGACTGCAAGTTGAATTCTACTCTGTACATGTTGAAGTTGGTTTTATGCTTCAGCTATCTTCTGTTATACCTGTTATACCAATAATTAGCCTGTGGTTCTAAGAAGGCCTAGCTAGACTAAATCATTCAGTAGCCAATACTAACAAAAGGCTAGTAAAATATACTTTATGCTAGTAGAGTATGTATTTTAGAGGACATAAACTGAATTAAACTACATGAACAGTTTTTAACTTGCAGGATAGCACTTTATTACAGATAGAAAGATATTTTCTCAAATTTCAAATGTTGACTTCTTTACATTGACATGATAAAGCCTTTGCACAGTGTTCCTTTTTTTCCCCACTAGGCAAAAACCATGAGGAGTCTTCACAGGATAGTGCTATCAAGGCTGCAGACTAGTATTAGGAAGATCCACACCATCCTCCTTTTGGGGTGATGTAACAAGAAATGCATGGGGAAATGGAACAGATCCAAAATGATCTAAAGTAGAGATGTCAAACTGGGGTCCTTCCAGGCCACAACTCTGTGGAGCTTAGCCTTCAGTCTCATTAAAGGCACCTGATACAGCTCATCAGCTATTTCACAATTCACAAGGCCTTAATGAGTTGAATCGAGGACATATACAGTATAAAGTAAGCCAAGATGGCGTATACCAATTCAAGCAAATGGTTCGGAAAGGCGTTCAGTTCCTGTATGCTTCAGTTTTTGTGTTAACCGATTCGCTCCCATGCTTATCTTCCAGAGCCAACAGCAGCACCCTGTACTAAAAGACTAGACTGAACAAACTCACTGTAATCCTAAAGAGGGATATATGTAGATAAGCTCCCCAGACAAAAACCAAGTCCCCTTTGTGATGTTCTGTGGGTGTTCTAATTACGTGGAACTGGGTTCTTTGGTTGAGCTGACAGTACGTTTGAACCACAATGTCTACACTGAGCTGCTGGAACAACCAGGTTTTACCTTTTGCTCATCATCATCTTACCGAGGAAGAGAACATTCCTATCCTGGTATTCCAAGATGTCCATTCTCACATTCATAGGGCCTCAAATGTGACTGATTGGCATGATGAACATTCAGGAGCATTCACACATCTGGACTGGCCCACAAAATCCCCAAAAAACTGTGGGACTACCTGGAACAACCAGTAAAACCTTTTCCTTAGAATTCCCTGTAGACTGGGATTTTAGCCATTGCTGGTAGACCCGTGTGACCGTACACTTCCATACACCTGCAGATTCAGCTACTTCCTTCACACTATGGTCTTTGGCACGCCCAAATGCAGTCACTCCTTTTAGCCAATCATTAACATCTGCTTTGGAGCCATTTTCCACACATGGAACGAGACATTCACTGCACTGTAGAACCTTTTCTCAATCTATGGATCCCGTCACTCACACCCCGCAGGTATTTATAGCCCCATCATCCTCGTGCAGCGCCATCTGCAGGAGCCTGAAGTTACCACCTTAAACACGCAAGGTGACTCAGTTTTTGTCCGGTGGTCTTTCAAACAACAATATAATTTCTGTTTTATCATCCACCCACCTTTAGGATGCAATGTGACAGTTAATTTATTATTATTTTTTTTTATATATATAAAAGGTGTGGTTTCTATACGGTTCACCCAAAATTCACTCTCATAAATGGTTCTTTAATTAGCATTTAATTAGCATTTACATTATGTGGAAGTTCTTTGCGATGTAAAATGGGTTCTTCACATTCACGGATTTTGGTGTTTTCTGAAGAACCGTCCACTGAAAGGTTCTCCACCAAATGTGTTTTCATCAATGGCATTTAAGAATGTTAATAACCCTCAAAATCGTTGTTTAATTTCCATTGTGTTGAGCTGAAACAATATAATTGTATCAGTGTCCAGTTACTTGCAGTGCACCTGCACTTCTAACCCTCCTGTTTTAAATATGCCAGTTTATTGGTATTGTGTATACATTATGCAGGGGCCACTAGGGTCCTGTGTTTGTTATTGAATCGGGCCTTTTTGCGCTCTCGGTTGTTTACGCATTCCACACATATTACACTTCCTCTTAATTACTTTAGACCTACTCCTCACAGCTTTAGCCACTGCAGATTTGGCTCAGCGGTCAATGGTATTGTTCTGAGGTGGCTTCCTTCTGCATGCTCGACGAAGAGTGGCTGATGGACCTGTGCTGATTCTGTATGATTCCTGCAGGTAATCACACACTGATTGGACATGCCAGTGATTCAGGATTCTCAACACCTCTTTTCATGTCCTGAGCAGCTTTAGTTACAGTACATGTGCTGTAGATGTAGGATATTAATTTCTTGTCATTTGTAGCACTTGTTGTCAAAAGAGTAGCTGCACAAATAGCTGCACCCAGAAGGAATCAACAAACAGAAACGAAACTTGGTGGGTAGGTTTGTCACGGTGAGACATGCAAATGTTTGCGTGAGACATAAGCAAGGACGGGTCTTATCACTGTACCTGACTGACATTCAGCAAGCAGTGATGTCCTCCATGAGTCAGCCTGTTAGTGCCAGCACCATTGGCAGACGGCTGCACCACGCAG